>VZRR01000445.1:370-62293 GCA_013398015.1 Oreocharis arfaki
CCCTGTTTTTATCCATGGGGTCCCTGTTTTTATCCATGGGGTGCCTGTGTTTATCTCTTGGGGGGTCTGTGTGTATCTATGGTGGGAGCTCTGTGTTTACCTCTTGAGGGTCTCCCTCTTTGCCTTGGGGGGCCCATATGGGTTTGCCTGTGGGGGGGTGTCTGTGTGTACCTATGGAATTTACCTGGGGTAGGCCCATGTGTTTACCTGTGGGGTCCCCTGTGCTTTCCTACGGGGATCAGGCTGGACACAGCCACCCCCTCCATGCAACCCGGGGATGGTTTCATTTATATTTGCGCTCAAACTTAGATTTATTGGGGTTTTTTTGCTAAAAGGAGGCTCTTCTTTTTGGAAAGGATCCGTGTAAGGGCGTGATGTGTGCTGAGCTCTTTCATGTATTTCCTAAGGGAGATTAAAAAGAAAACAGGAAATGGGATGAGGTTTTAGTGTTCCTGTGGATACCTAGGGATGTGTTATCTGTGTTTTGAGAGTGCTTTTCATCAGCCGTCTCCTTGGAATGCAGACACTGTCATCACGGGTTAATATAAACACACAGCCACAGGAAGGAGAGGAGGCTGCTCCTGATGGATTTATGGCTTGGTGACCAAATTTAGTGTTTTCTTCCCTTTGAAGCACCCCCAGTTTTCATTCCTGTGAAAGTTGGGGGAAGTGGGATTTTTTTCCTTGTCCAGATTGGTTTCTTTTCCTTGCATGTTTTCCAAGAGGCTCAGCATGCAGAGAATCCAACTGCCTCTCCCAGAAACGGGATTTATACATGGATGTTGGTCTCCCTGGGCTGTCTCCCATGTTTCTTTGTGCTGCTCACAGTAAATATCAAACGTTCTCTTTCTTTGATTGCAGCATGAAAGGCAAATCTATACATTTAGGAGCTTGTCATGTCTCTCGCTCTCCGTGATGCTTGTGAGCCTGTCGCTGGGAAATCTCGGATCAAAGGAGCTGTTTAGCTGCTTCCAGGAGTGTTGGAAACATCTGTCTAAACAAATTGGAGTTTTTCCTCCCTGATTCTGACAGAGCTCCAGTGCTGGGAAGGAGAGCAACTGTTTTTTCACTAATTTATTTAATTGTGGCAGTGATGCTGACCCTGCCTCTGCAGAGCGTGGGTGCTTTTGTCCTGGACTCCAGCATTTGGGATTTTCCCCACTTCTGTGTTTCCCTGTTCCTTTAAAGGTGTTTGTTGGGGTTCCCCTCCCACTCTGACCCTCTGTTCCCTTAGAGGGTTTGGTTTTCGTTTGCACTTGCAGAGATCAATCCTCTCACTGCTGAATATTCGCAGGAGCTGCTCTGCCTCAGTGTCCATGTGCCAAAACTGTGAAAGCTGAAGTGAAGATAAATTCCCGGGTTGAAATCACAGGGAGAATATCCACAGGCAGCACGAAATACTAAATACTTCCCTTGGAAGCATCAGTCTTGAATTCAGCCAGTCTGACAAAGGGCTGCCCTACAATGGGAGAGGCAGAGCCCCATGCAGAGATTTGCACTCCCGCTGGGGTCGGTGGTGTCTGTGGGGATGTTGTTTCCTCCCCACAAAGGAGAGAGGAGCTGCCAGAGCCAGAGCTGGGAGGGAGCCAGGGCTGCGGGCCGGGGGTGTGCTGATGCTGATTCAGGTTGTCACTCTGTGCGTCTTGTTACAGCCAGGCCTGTGTCTCTCCACAGCAGCTCTGTGCCAGAAATATGGCCACGGACTGGCTGGGCAGCATCGTGTCAATTAACTGTGGAGAGAGCTTGGGAGTCTACCAAGGCAGAGTGTCTGCTGTGGACCAGGTCAGCCAGACCATCTCCCTGACGCGGCCCTTCCACAACGGGGTCAAATGCCTCGTGCCAGAAGTCACCTTCAGGTTAGTGCCTGCCTTTTCTGCCCCTGCCTTGTCCCAGCCGAGGGCTGCGGGGTGCTTTGGAGGGGTTTTCTTCCCTCAGGCGTGACCTCTTTGCCCTAAATTTTCTTGCTGCTGCTGAGTGCCTCTGGTGTTTGTGTTAGTTTGTGTGCAGGAGATTAATTCCTGGCTCAGATCCTGGGTTGGGGTGGGGTAGCTCAGGCTTGGGGGTTATTTGGGGGTCAGACTGTGTGTATATATACAAATACATATTTATCTATTATTGGAGGGGGGGGGGTTAGGGGCTGACATACTTTTTTAAAGCTTTGCCCTCAGCAGTTCTTTCCCACCAGTTCCTGGTAACACTGGGCTTAAAAAAAAATATCTGAGAGTCACTCATCACTGAACATTTTCCTGTTCCCTGGAATATTGTAGTTAAGGCTCTGAGTCACTCATTTTTCAGTCATATTGACTCCAAAAAGTCAATACTCTTAATTTATTTGTTTTCCCTTAGATTTTGAAGAGAGACCGTGGGGGTGGACAGCAGCCACATCCTTGAAGGGGATGTGTGGAAGTCTCTCTGCTTTTGTATCCCCCTTGGACAAATGCTGAGTTAAAACTAGAGTAGCCTAATTCCTGACTTATTTCTTGCAGTCAGTGCAAGTGGAGGTCGTTATAATCACTCTTTTGTTTCCTTTTGGCTTGTGCCCAGTGCTAGATTAGTTTTCTTTATCCTTTTTTTTCTGTGGAAGTGGGAAGTACCATCCTTGTCTGAGCATGAACTGCACTCGTCCGAGGGCAGCTTTCTGCACAAAGGAATTAAAAGTAATAGTAGCCTCAAGGCTGAGAGTGATTAATTAGCTAGCAACTGTTAAATTAATGCAGATTTCTGCAAAGGCCTGGGCCAGTTGCTTCCATTTTTTACTTGACTGATTCCTGTTTCAGCTGGGAACAGAACTTTTCAGACAGAATCCAGGTGCAGCGTAGGAATAGTGGTTACTTTGAAGATTTGCCATTTCCGTTTAACATTTTGCTGTCCGTGGAAATGCTCTGTGTGTTTGAGTATTAAAATCCTTTAATTCCCTTGTTGCTGTTGATAACGGCATCGGAGCAGTCCCGCTGCGCAATGCTGGATGCTTTTCCTCAGGAGTTCTTTTTGCCAGGGCGTGTGCTGAATTCCTGACTGTGGGGTTTTCTTGTGCTGCTTTTAGGGCGGGTGACATTACTGAGCTGAAGATCCTGGAGATCCCAGGGCCAGGGGACAGCAGGCAATGCGGGGACTCACAGCAGATGGAAACGGGCATCCCCGGAGTCGGCTGCCAGGTGGGGCCCAGCCAGAACGGCACTGGCAAAGTCCTAAAGAAGCCCATGTCCAGCAGTGCCCCGCAGAACATCCCCAGGAGGACAGACATGAAGAGCCAGGACATTGTCATCTCCCCCCAGCAGCAGTGCTCCAAGAGCTACATGGACCGACACATGGAAACGCTGAGCCAGTCCAAAGGCTTCCGTCGGAGGCACAACTCCTGTGAGTGTGGGGTGTATCCTGGGGCTTTCCTGCTCCAGCCTCTGCCCTTCTCCAGCAAGAGCTTTGCACACGGGACTGGAAACTTCCCCTGTGCCACTTGTGTGTTATTCTAGCACAGAATGTGTTTCTGTCTACATAGAAAATGTCTAATGCCAAAGATTTCCTCAGTTTGCTATCTTTCCTATTTGAAGATTGCCCAGCTTCCAGCCTTTTCCTCTAGAAGGAGCTGGAGACAAACTGCAATATTATCAAGCTTTTCTGTTTAAGGCTTGTATACCCATAACCTGTTACAGCATCAGCCCATACAGAATTACAAATGGGCTTTGGCTGTGTTGTTGAAAATACAAATTCATGAGGGTGATGTAGGATACAGTCAGAGCATCCCAAAGTCAAACATCTGTTCTTTTTATTTCTCTTGATAAAATCTTCAAAACTGGGCCAAAACTGTCTTTGTTCACTTTTTTTCTCAAAGCCCCCTGAGCTATCTCCCTTTCCAGATCTTCATAATTCAATTCCTGGAGTGTCAGTGTGTATCCAGCATATTTCCATGACTTAGTTGTTGAAGCCTCAGTGTGCATCCTGCAGAATTCCATGACTTCATTTTTCCCCCCTTGCAGCTAGAAAAGAAACAAACCGTGGTGGGCCAGGCCAGTTAAACAGGTCTGAGGCTGTGTGTTTGGGGAAATTCCTACTCCTCTGGAAGTCTTTTCTCCCCCGCCAACAGCTGGGTTATTTTCACCCCTTCCAGGATGTCTGGTAGATTTGGGGTGAGCAGAGAGTGCCTCGACCCACAAACAGCTCGTGTTGGGTTCACATGAGCACAGCAGGTCACTTTTACAGACTTGGAGGCAGGTTGAGCCAGGTCCTAGGTGCAGATTGTTAGCTTGGGTTCATTTTGGAATAAAGGAGGTGGAGAAGGGATGTCCTACCCTGTAAAATGTGTGTATTTGGAGCACAGGGTGAGTGCTGTGTGACTTTTGGGAGGGGGATGGAATTGAGCCTGGCTTTGTGCAGGTGGTGGGTGCAGGAGTCCAGGGAAGAATGGGCTGAGATGCCATCCAGAACTTCGGTCCTACAACTGGAAGTTGACCTCTAGCGTGCCGAGTCAGGGCCAGAACTCCCCTTTGGAGCACTGGTGTGACAGGAAACAATAAACAACAAACACCGGCACAGGTTTCCCAACAGTGCTGGCACCGGGCTCCTCGTGCCAGGGCTGGCAGCAAACACTCCCACAGGGATCTCTCAGGAAGGCAGCCAGCTCGCTGTTTGCTTGTGTGCTGTACATGAAAGGGTTTTTATTCCTTAGAAACAAAAAAAGCCCGGGAAGGATTGTTTATCTTGTGAGGGAGGCGCTTTTCTGCGCGGCACAGGGCTGCCAGCTTGGTGAGGAGCTGCTCCCTTCAACAAGCTTCATGCAGGGCAGAGGCACTGGAAGCTGTAATCCAAAAGCAGCTGCAATAGGAGAACTGGCTTTCTGCAGCCTGAATTCTCTTTCCTCCCCTTGCCCTTTTTTTGGCTCTTCTCCCTGAGCAGAACCAGCTGTTGTTTTTCCTGTCTAGAAGGCGATGCTTGAAGAGGAACAACTCCTAACTTTGCTGCCAGCTCGTTGGAGGCCTGTGCCATGTTCTGTGCAGCTTCGTTAGGGGGCTGTAGGGCAGGCAGGGCAAGGCAGAGCTGTGGGGTCAGCATTATTCCAGAGCTGGCACCTCTGGGCATGGATTAGGGAGCTGCCCACCATAATGCCAGTGGGGCTCATTCTGATGAGGTAGGCTCCTGGCTCCCATTGTTTGTGGCTGCAGGGAGCTTTCCAGCCATTGTTCTCCAGCTTTTCTGGTGCAGCTCTTTATCCTGTCAGCATTTCCACACTGCACATCAGCTGCTCCTGTCCTGCTGCATGGCCCTGTCTGGCCCCCCATTCTGAGTTTCAGGGCAGCTGAGGGGAGTGTGGAGTTGTTTGCAGAGGGACCTGGCAAGGAGTGTGACAGGAACAGCCTGAGCTGGCCAAACACTTGACACTGACACAAGGAGCAGGCCTGGTTGGCCTTTGTGGCAGTGCAGGCTCCAGCTTGTTCATCTGAACCCCGAGAGTCCCCTGGCTTCTGCCTGACCTGCATTTCCTGAGTGCTGGGAGAGCTCAGGCTGTTGTGTTTTCATTCCTCATCTTCCTCCTTCATAACATCAGCTGTGGCTGTGATTCCCTCAGCAGTGGCAGTTTAGTTCCAAACCAAGTCCCATCCAACTTTGGAGTGGTTTAAATGTCACCTTTGGTTTGGGAACCCTTGATCTAGGGCAGAGAGGAAGTTGTTACCAAAAAGCTTTCAAAACTATGCACAGAAACGAGTGGTTACAGTGTGCCTACTGGGATTCTTCTTCCTGGGAAGCCTTACCCTTTCCTCTCTCCTAAATCCTGTTTTGTCACCACAGTTCTGGAATTCTGCTGTCTGTCCTTCCAAGACAAAAGGTGCATTATCATAGTATCTTCTCAAGTGGTTTTTTTTGGGTTCTTTTCTTAGTGGGGAATGGTTATTCTGCAAAGCCTGGAAGATTAGAGATGTTGCTGTGGGGGCTGGGAAAGCTTTCAGGTTAGTCATTAACCAGTTCTCCAGAAAAACCAAGTCCCACACTGTCTGAAATAAATGCTTGCCAAGGCAGTGCTTTTCTGACTGGGAGCAAACCAAGTACACCTCCTCAGCAAGTCGCCTTTCAGCGTGGCTGAAGCTGGACATGCTGAAACTGGACTTGTCTGCACTTGGAAAGGGGAAAGCTGCCTTGAAGGGTGCTTGTGGAGTTCGTGCCTATTGCAAATCTTCTGGGATGTTTGCTGAGTCTCCATGGATGGCTTGAAATTCTTTGTTTCTGTGTTATCAAGTGGATTCTCTCAAACCCGTTTGTATAAACCCCTCACAAAGGAGATTAATCTAAACAACAGGAAATAGTTTAGTAGAGCAAGCAGTTCTGCCTTGATAACTTACTTACTCCATCTGTTGGACGCTGCAGATGATTCCTGTAACTGCAGGAATTGGCCTGAAATGTTTTCGAGTAATTGCAAATGTAACACTGGGAATGACAAAGATTAATATTGGCTGGATCTGAAGAATAATGGAAGAAATAAGCAGCTAAAAGGCATGTTGACCTCGTAATTGTATCTTTGCATCAGTTCTTAATCTCCAGCCATAAGCAGGAGACTTTCATCAGTCTCACTCCAGAGAATTTGGGCTTTCCCAATGGCTCGTGATTGGGAAGAAGTGTATTCCAACATACAGGGTGATGGATAAGGAGGAGAATGAAACAGGAATGAGGCAATGGGCTATGTGTAATATCACAGAAATCACATCAAGGGTGAGGAAAAAGAGATCCTTTATGTTCAGGGTTTGAAGTTTTCCCTTAAAGACCGTTAATATGGAAGAAAACACCTACAGTAGTTTCTGGAATTCAGGGAAACTCCGAAGGGTGGCTTGTGTCGCACACCAGCCTGAACACGAGCTTGGCATAGGAGGAGAGCTCACAACTGATAACCTTGCTGCTGATGAGACACTGTCTGGGGTTAAGTAAAACATGGAGAAGCAGCTCTTTTGCTGCTGTGGCAAGCTTGTTTTCTAACCTTGCTGGTGGGAAGTCCCCAAAAATCTCTTTGCTGATGCTCTTGTTCTGTTTTCTGCTGCCTTAGCTGAGCATGAGTAATGCCACGGATGAGCTCCATGACGAATATCCCTTGAGGGGGGCCACTGTAAGCAGGAGCTCCCCTCTCCCCCAGAATTTGCTGACAAAGTGCCTTTTTCCATTTAGGACACGCTCTCAACTTGCTTTTCTTTTGGCTTAGGGTCCTCCAGCAGCCGCCACCCGAACCAGGTGACCCCGAAGAAGAGTGGGCTGAAGAACGGGCAGATGAAGAGCAAGGACGACGAGTGTTTTGGGGACGACATCGACGAAATCCCAGACACTGATTTTGATTTCGAGGGCAACCTGGCCCTTTTTGACAAGGCAGCTGTGTTTGAAGAGATTGAGACTTACGAGAGGAGGAGCGGCACCCGCTCCCGAGGGACCCCCAATGAGAAACCCGCTCGCTACCGGCACGACGAGAACATCCTGGAGTCGGAGCCCATCGTCTACAGGAGGATTGTGGTACCCCAGAACCCTCACAAGGAATTCTGCACGGGTATGGCACCTACCTACTGATAAGGCTGCTTTCTGGGGGGCACACACGGTGGATTTTTGCTCCCAGGGAGTGTTTGTCAGCTTAATGTGGTGCAGGCAAGGGCAGTGTTCACGTAAGGTTGGATTTGTGTGTCTACACACAGCCTTTATTTGCAGTGTTGCTGAGATAACATACTCAGAGAGGCCAGCAAGGTGAGTGCTGCTCCAGCAGGGAATGAAGCTGATGGTTGGGAACTGAGTAAGAGGTGTTTGAATCCTTGCTTTGATTTCAGTAGCCTGGTGAACGCATGTGGACTCGATTGCTGGCTCTGCAGAGGGACAGAGGGACGGTCTCAGGATTTGTGCTTTCGTGGTTTCAGGAGATTTCCTGTGCTTCTGGTACTCCTTGGGTCGTAGTTCTCCCTTTCTGCATGGGTTTAAATATAGCTGATGTAAAAAGAACTGATGGCACATTTAGCTCTGAATTCCAGGTAACTTTAGTCTCCTTGGGATATCTTGCCTTTGATTTTAAGCACTTGCAAAATGCAGGAGTGAAGGAAATTTGGCATTCCAGGAACGTTTCTTTTCCACATCAGAATAAAATCAGATGTCAGCTCTTCTTGCAGGGACTCAAACCAACTGATATCCTGAGCAGAAGTGTGAGCAGCTCCTTGGGCTGTCATTCATCCTCTGTCTGGAAACTCCATCTGGGGTGTGAAATGCTTCAGGGGAGGAAGCTGATGGATTTGTAATGATTTGCTACTTTTCAATTTTGAAAAGTCCTTTTTTTAGTGGTTCTGGGATATGACAATGTCCTAGTTCTCCACTTCTGTCATTCCTCTTCCTATTGTTCCGTTCTACTCTTGAGTGAGAGGAAAACATAGTGGGTTGTAGCAGCTCAGTGTTGTGTTTCCGAGGATCCTCTAGGAAAAGTGAGAGAAACGTGCACTGAGACTTTCCCCCACTGCTTTGTCTTGCACGGTTTTAAGACTTCCCGAGGCAGCAGTGAGAGTTCAGTATTAATGGCGCTTTTTCCTGCTTAATTTGACCTCTTGCTTTTTCAATCTCCCCAAGCTTTCAGCACCTCTCTGTGGAAGAAGCTGCACTGATTGGCTCTGTGCTGTGTGAATAAGCACCTCTTCATTTTCTATGTGGTTTCCTATCTATTTTGTGGGTTTTTTCAAATTTCCTACTTATCAATCCATCTTCCAGCTGGCTTGTTTGAGAGGAGACAGGGCCTCTGTGCATGTCTAGTCTGAAACAAAAGCTAAGCCACAGTTGGCAGCCAATCTGAGCAGGATGGGCTGATAGGGGATTCTAGCAGCAGAATTCCAGGGAGGAAAGCTGCCGTGCAATGAGCAGCAGTGAGTAAATCCAGGGATGAAACCACAATCCTGTTTGCTGCTCTGTCACCCTTCCCTCTGGAATCCTGCTCTGCAGCGTGCTGGGGGGCAAAAGGAGAAGTGTCTTGTTTTGTTCTTGGCAAGGCTGCCCAGGGAGGGTGGTCAGCGACTCCCTCGGGCCTTGTGGGGTCTCACTGGCCTCATTAGCTGCTCTTGGCTGATTGGTGGCCCCTGGGCATTGTAGGTTTGTTTGGAAGGAAGGCTGGTGTGTCACACAGCGGGCGGTGCCCATCCACGCCGAGCCGGGCACGTCCCAGCCCTGGCAGTGAGGAGAGAGGTGTCCAGGGCTGTGCCTCGGGGTTTTTCCCACAGAGGGTGCCTTCCTTTGTGTCCACTGAGGAAGCCTCCTCTTGCCCAGGGAATGCTGCTGGCCATCCAGCAGAGGCTCTTGTAAACAGTTGTGGCTTGCCTGCTGTTCCTGGCAGTCAGAGGGACAGTGTGCCTGGAGTAATGATGCACTTCTCTTGAAAAAAACCCATCCCAATGCCTTTGTTTAGCAGCTGGAAGGAGGATGCTGAGCCGTAGGCAGCCTGCCTCACAGTGGCTCAAAGAGCAGCTGCTATGATTAAGTGAGTGCCAAAGAGCTCCAAAAGCCTTGATTTTGGAAGTGTCTGTGGCAGGATTCTCCCTCCAGAGCTTGTTCTAGTTTCCTAAGGGAAGCTCTCCTTGCAGAAAGCACTTCCTAGTTATGACAAAGCACTTCTTTCTCCTGTTTTTTTTTACCCTGGGCCAATCTGAGAGATGATTGTGTTAATAGAGCCCTGACTGAGACAGTGATTCTCTGTCTGCTGCAACAGCACAAAACTGATGCTGGAGATTGGCAGGGAGTTCATATCCAGCTCTTGTCACTGTGGGATCCCTGTCTCTGCATCCCTGCCTGCTTTTTGATGCCATGGACATAGGGAATAACCAGGATGGTGCAGAGGTAAAACTGAACTGCTGATGTCAGTTTTGAGTCAGGCTTTTGAGTTCCCCAAAAGACTCATCTGCAGGACTTCCAGGCTGGGATTTTATTGCTGGCTGGAATAAGTTGGAGTGTGTAGGATAAACACTTGAGGTCACTGGGATGCTTTTCTGAGAGCTGGTTTTGTGGAGCCAGGCTGTCAAGCAGGCACAGCTCTGTGTTTTAGGAGTAAGCAGGAAATGAAGAAGGTGGGAATCTGTTCTGACCAAAGGTGAATACCTGGAGCTAATGGAGCTTACCAGGGCTTTGTTTGTGGCTGAACGGAGTCCAGCCCTGAGACTCCACATGTGAATCCCTCCTAAATACCCCCTTAGTCTCCACTGGTTTGGGCTGGCTGCTGTTCATCTGTCTCTTTATTTACTGGGAAATGCAACTGTTTAGCAAAAACTGCCTCCCTGGAAAGGCTGATTTTTGCATGAGGTGTGAGCCACCTTTTTCTACTTCCAGAGCTGTGCAGCTGGAGAATTTAACTTGTGTTGGCTCAGGTCTGTCTCTGTTCCTCCTGTTGGCACTACAACTCCTGTGTTTGAACATCCCTGTGCTTTGGGACCCTGTAGCAAAGTCAGCGTTCTGCAGGAGTGTTGGAGCTCAGAGGAGTTTGCAGCAGGGTCTGTCCTTCAAACAACCCTTTTTCTTCACAATAAGGAGATGATGAAAGAAAACAGGAGCAGGCAGAGCTTCTGTGCCAGGCTCAGAGCTCAGAACCAAGGCTGGGTGTGTTCTGTGCGGTGATGCCAAGTGTGGCTTTTCCTTTGGAGTGCCCTGTCCTTGAGTGACTTTTCTCCTCTCTGCAGCTTTTAGCTCTTGGGTGGCTGGATGAGTGCCCTGTGTATATTGAACGTGTGAAGCGTTCTGGGCTGGCTTGAGGAGAGGGCGAATGAAGTTCCCTTAATGCAGGAGCAAACAAAGTGGTCATGGAGCAGAGCCCCTTTGTCCCTGGGGCAGTTTTTTTGCTCAGCCGGAGGGAATGGTGCACTGATGCTGGGGGAGGCTCACACTGCAAGGGCAGCCGGAACTCCCGCGGGATTTGCCGTAATTAAAAGTAATGATGATTAACAAAAGCAGCCCTTAAGGTTGTGGAGAAAATCGCTGGTGTTTGAAGGGCAGTAAATGTGCTTTGCTGGGTCTGCAGGCAGGTGGTTCCAGCTTTGCCACCAGCAGAAGGCAGCAGGGAATGTCCCATGTGCCTGGTGTGGACAGGAGTTACAGAACCGTGTGAGACCATCACACCTAAGGCTCTGGGACCTGGGATTGATTGTTCGTTGCCAAAGGAGAGAGTCAATGATGTTAGGACAGCTTGCAGGAGATCTTGAGCCTAGTTCTATCTGATCCGTTCCCGTGGCTTGCCTGGGTTTGTTTTAGCAGAGCACTGGAACTTGAGAACTGCTGAAATAGCTGAGGGAAAAGATGGTACTCAACTCCTTAGCACTGAGCTCCTCTAGCATCAACCCTCTCCTTCTTCTCCTGCCACTGCAAGCTTGGGAAGCACTTGGGCATCCCAGCAGCATTACAGGGTTTGTTTGGGGAAAACCTCACAATTTTTAACTTCTGGACAGTTAGCTCAGCCCTTCTGCTGGCACAGGATGTTTTTATCCACGCAGTGTCACTCTGCGTGTCACAAAACTGTTCAGTCTATATCTGCCTCGTGGGTTGGGGTTTTTTTTCCCAGGCAGCTGTAAAATACATTTATTTAATATTAAAAGGCCTGGGCTAATTTATTTTATTGCCTTCATTAGCAAACAATAAAGATGCCCTGTCCAACCCAAACATAGTTAAAGTTGGCAGGGCTTCAGTTTCGTGGCAGTGGTGTTATTGTTTGTGGGTTTACACGTCGCCTCCTCGATTGCTCTCTGCCAGAGTTTATTTAACTCCCTGGGCCTGCTTTTGATGAGCCAGTCTGACTGGTTGGACCTTGCGTGAGGGCGAAGAAGGGAAGTTCTCTTGGCGTTTCAGCCTGCTCCTGAGAGGGAGCAATTAGGACGGGCTGGCGTGCTAAATGCCAGTTCATCACTGCCTCCCAGTAACTCACTCAGATTAACCCACTGGTGGCAGCCAGCCCATGGTAAATGCAGTTTTCCTAAAGCTGCTGCTTGAGGGGGGGATGTGGATGGGGACAGAGGAGATCTGTGCTAGATTGGGTGCATACAGAGTGGAGATTGTCCTTCCAGTTTGGGGAGTTGGTGCAAAGCTTAAGCAGGGAATTTGTGGGTGGTTCAGATGGAGCAAAAGTAGAGTTTGGAAGCTCCCTGTTTTGGAGTTAGCAGATGATGTTGGGAGAGATCCTGACCTCGGGTCACTCATTCCAAATCTTCCCCGAAGCTTGAAAAACGAGATGCAGTGGCAGAGCCCCGAGCGGGAGCAGGGCTCGCGTGACGGGGCAGGTGTGTGAGTGCTGCAGGCACCGGGCAGGGCGTGGCTGCTGGGACAGCCCGGGGTTGTTACGGCTGGGCACTGCAGGGACAGCCCGGGGTTGTTACGGCTGGGCACTGCAGTGCTCGGGGCTGCCATCAGCAGGCTGTGATGACTGATAACATGGGGGTGGCTGCTGGCCTGGCCCGGGAGCCTGGCAGCGGAGGTGACCTCATCGGCGCTGTGCGTGCGGAGTCAAGTGCTGGGCCATGTTGGACCCTCTCTGTCTGCAGAGGCCTCACCAGCGAGGCCAGGGATGAAGTCCAGGAGGGCTCAGCAGTGTCTGCTCTCCTGCGTTTTGCTGTGACCCTGCAGGAACACCTCTGGGCTGACTGAAAACCCCAGGATGTGCAAAACCTCCCGTTTCCGCCAGAGCTCGGCGTGGTGGTTGGTGACTGGGGCACCCTGGGGAAATACAGCAGCGCAAATCGTTCCTCACAGCTCAGATCCGCGCTGCTCTTCTCATCTGCGTGCGGCCCTTGCTCGTTGGAGCCGGCTCTCGCTGCGTTTGCTGTGTGCGGCGGAGCCCGAGCCCACGAGGAACGGCCGGGTTTCCTCCCGTGCCGGGTGTGTGAGCCGTGCCTGTTCCCCCCGGAGCGTTTCCAGCGGGCCGTGTTGCATTCTCACGGCTCCTTCCCAGCAGCACGGGCAGCCCCAGCCCGGCTGGGCTGCCAGGAGCACTGGGGGGCCACTGTCCCCCCAACTGAGAGGCTGGGGGGCTCTGGGGAGCGTGAGGGTGGCCCAGGGCTGCTGAGCATGGGGGAAGCTGAGAAGAGAGGAGCTCATGGAGGGACCGAGTTCACACTTTTTGACCTGATGTTTACTGTAGCAGGCATTGCATTTAATCCTGCACCTCTTTGCTCCATGGTGCCTGACTCCTGTGCACCTCCTCTGCCTGTCCCAGAGTGGGAGCTGGCAGCTGGACTCAGCTGGGATTCCTTGGAAGAGAAGGAGCTGAGAGCTTCTCCTGCTGCAGCTGTGCTCCAGCTCTGTGGCCTTCCCATGAGGGGAGGGAATTAATCTGTGCTGCTCCTTATCTGGGAGGGAGCTGAGGACACCCAGTCCTTGCAGGGAAGAACAGAGTGTGTTTCTCTTTCCACACAATGGAAATCCTAAACACTGAGTGAAGGGCCTTCTTTGGAGAAAAGTTGGAATGAGGAGGCTGATTGCTGTGGCTGGGGATGCTCTGGGATGTGTTGTTTGGATTAGATATTAGGAGGGAATCCTTACCTGTGAGGGTGGAGAGGCCCTGGCACAGGTTGCCCAGAGAAGCTGTGGCTGCCCCATCCCTGGAGGTGCCTGTCCAAGGCCAGGTTGGACAGTTCTCAGCACTTCACAAAACCTCTCTCATTTCTTTTCTCTTTCTCCATATGCTGGAGCGTTTCCCAGCTCGCTAGCCCAGGCTCTCCAAAACACCTGGGAAGTGTTTTTGTGCCAACTTTATTCTTTGATCATTTCCCTGCTGCTTCGGTGTGCCATGATCCAGCTGTTGTGTCTGGAGCAGCCCTTCTGGCCTGGGAGCACCTACCAGCAAACATGAGGTGTCTTGTTTTGCTGTGATCTCTGGGATTTTCGGGACCAGTGGCAGGAAGCATAACACATCCAAGCTTTTTTCTGTGGGAATTCCGCTTCACAGTGCTCGGGAGCACTTTGTGGTGGGTTAAAGCACTGGTGGCCTGGAGACCAGTAAGGAAAACCTTAATATTCCATCTGTAAGTCATAAAAGCCTTCTCACTCCATGTGTTGCTAAAATTGCCTGCTGAATTTTTGTGGGAGCGTTATTTTAAGCCAGCAGTTTTGTTTAGCTGTCTCTGCTTCGCTGAGAATAATTTGGATTCATTTGATGGCCTCGGCAGGAACGTGGGTGAAGCAAAGCCTTGGTAACAGCTAACCAGCCTTTTCACTGCCACTCTTTCTGGGTGTCTGATGGTCCCCATTTGTGCCTTCCTCCCCTGTTTCTGACCCCTAGACTCGGGGCTGGTGGTGCCCAGCGTGTCCTACGAGCTGCACAAGAAGCTGCTGTCGGTGGCGGAGAAGCACGGGCTGACCCTGGAGCGGAGGCTGGAGATGACGGGGGTGTGTGCCAGCCAGATGGCCCTGAGCCTCCTCGGGGGGCCCAACAGGTACAGGAGGTGCCTCTGGGGGGAGGGAAGGGCCTCACTGGGCCCTCTCAGGTCACTGCTGCCAGAGGGCCTCTTTTTGGCTCCTGCACCCCACAGGTGCCTCTTGACTCACGGACAAAGCAGAGCTGAGATTTTCCTTGCCCTTACTGGGAGCTTTTCAGGGAGCTGAGCTTTGCACAGGTGCTGCCTGAGGTGGATGAAGCCACCGCAGAATACATAATGAGCTCATCCTTTCTGCACATAAATGAACCTTCCCTTTGCTGCCTTGGCACGCTCCAATTTCACCTCGTCAATAAAAGCAGAAGGCAGCCCACAGAAGCAAAGCGCTGCGTGGATTTTTGCAAGGCTAACTCAGCTTCTTAGGCATCTGCAGCTCACCTGAGCACATCCTGCTCTTTGGAGGGCTGTTTGCAGCAGCTCTGGAGGGCACTTGGCGCTTTTTTTGCAGGAACATTAGTGCTGACTCTTAGAGAGCTCTGCTGCCTGCCTGCGCTTCCGTAGCCGTTGATGTGGGCAGGAGCTGCACCTGTGTTTTTGTGCTGTTGGTAGCTGCTCCAAATGACTTGCTCTCGAAATGAAAGGTACCCCCGCAGTCTGCAGCTGCTTATTCAGGAGCACCTTACCAGGAGCTGATCACTTGATGGAGAGCACCAAGTGGTGACACACAGGCAGCTGAAATTCCTGCTGGCTTCCAGGCCAAATGAGCTTTATTGTGCAGTTGATGAAGCTTAGGGAGTAGAAATCATTTTTCTTCTTTTTTCATTGTGACACTTCTGTTGGGGAAACACACCCCAAGTTTTTAGCTTTCTGCAACAATCAGAGACCTTGGCACCTTGTGCTCTCAGCTGTGGGTACAGGGAAGTTCTGAAGGGAAGGAGAAGAGAAGGTTGGAACAACCTTCAAGTATCTGAAGGGGCAAAGAAACCAGGGAGGGACTCCTCATCAGGAACTTTAAAAAGGGGAAATTTAGGTTAAATATATGGAAGGAATTGTTCCCTGTAGGGATGGCAAGGCCCTGGCAGAGGGTGCCCAGAGAGGCTGTGGCTGCCCCTGGATCCCTGGCAGTGTCCAAGGCCAGGCTGGATGGGGCTTGGAGCACCCTGGGCTGATGGAAGGTGTCCCTGCCCACATCAGGAGTGGAACTGGATGACCTTTAGGGTCCCTTCAACCCAAACTAGTCTGTGATTCTCTGAACCTCCGAGCAGAGCAGCATCAGCACCACAAAAGGATGTGGGTTGCTTCTTGAGAGCCGTGGCGGATTTGCAGAACACCTGGCAATTTGCATCTTACTGATTTNTTTTTTTTAATATATATAATATTTTTTTTTCTCCTCATGCAGGAAGAAGATAGGAGACTTTGGGGTTAACTCACGGTCCCTTTTGCCTGTGTTTCAGACTGAACCCCAAGAACGTGCACCAGCGGCCCACAGTCGCACTGCTCTGCGGCCCCCACGTGAAGGGGGCCCAGGGCATCAGCTGCGGCCGGCACCTGTCCAACCACGATGTCCACGTCATCCTCTTCCTCCCCAACTTCGTCAAGATGCTGGAGTCCATCACCAACGAGCTGAACCTTTTCAGCAAGACGCAAGGCCAGCAGGTGTCCAGCGTCAAAGGTGAGTGGCCAAGGAGGGCTGGATGCTCCGGGGAGGAGGGCTGGCTTCTGCAGCACAGCTTCTCGCTGCCTGCCCGCTCCCCTGGCACCATCTAGTGGTACTGGCACGCCTGGGTGGCTGCCCGGAGGCTGCAGGGACAGGAGGCGCTCAGAGCCTCAACAGAGGAGCAGTTATGCTGCCACAGATGTTTCCGCTGGGAACAGATCCGGAAGAGCTGCCGTATGGAACTGTTCATGTAGGATAAGGGGCTGCCTTGTTCAGCATGTTGGGACTGGTAGGGAATGAGTGTCCAGCTGCTGCTGCAAACCAGCAGCCAGCTCTGCTGAGCCACTTCCAGCAGCTGTCAGGATTCCCATCTCAGTGTTCCCTAGGATAAACAACTCCTGGGAGAGTGCTGGCTTCTGCTTGGCATTGCAGCAGTCGTTTTCCAACCTGCTTCATTTAAACTTCTGGGGAGAAACAAACCTGGCTGTTAGGACTGTGCTGTGCTGACAGAGCTACTTGCCTTTTATAAAACATTGTAAAAGGTTGGAACAGGTTTTCCAGAGCAGCTGTGGCTGCCCCTGGATGCCTGGAAGTGTTCCAGGCCAGGTTGGATGGGGCTTGGAGCAACCTGGGCTAGTGGAAGGTGTCCCTGCCCATGGCAGGGGGTGGGATGAGATGAGCTTTAAGGTCCCTTTCAACTCAAACCATTCGAGAATTTTGCACCAAGGACTTCGTGGTCCAATAGGTGTGGGGAGTGCAGCAGGTGTGGGGAGTGCAGCAGATGTGGTGCAGAGCAGGTGAGAGCGACAGAGCTCAGTGGGGCAGGCAGCAGTGCAGCTCAGTTGCTGTGTTCCAGCCTTATTTTCACCCTGTGGAATAGAAAATGGTCCTTTCTGATGGGAAGAAGCTTCTCTGCTACCCTGGGCTGCCTGGCCTGGTGAGCTCAGTGGCACTGGGGCTGCTCACGTGCTGGCTGCTGGAGAGGTTCTGGGCCTGCGAGGCTGGGAATGTCCTCCAGAGAGCTGAAGAGCTGTTGGGTATTGCTGTGTTTGGGAGAAGGATGGCAATAACAGGGCAAGGCTGGGCTGTGCAGCAGGAGTGGAGGCCAAACCCCAAACGTGCTGGCAGTGCAGCCTCAGCCCATGGTTTCAGCTGCTTCTCAGCCGTGTCTATTTCTTTCAGACCTCCCAGACACGCCCGTTGACCTCGTGATCAACTGCCTGGATTGTCATGAAAATGCTTTTCTGAGAGACCAGCCTTGGTACAAAGCCGTGGTGGACTGGGCCAACCAGAACCGGGCCCCCGTGCTGAGCATAGACCCGCCCATCAGCGAGATGGAGCTGGGCATCGACGCCAAGTGGTCGCTGGCCCTGGGGCTGCCGCTGCCACTGGGCGAGCGCGCTGGCCGCGTGTACCTCTGTGACATTGGCATCCCCCAGAAGGTCTTTCAGGAGGTGGGCATCAACTACCACTCGCCCTTCGGCTGCAAATTCGTCATCCCCCTGCACTCCACTTAGAGCCCGTGCAGCCCCCCGGCTCTGAAGGGAGAGGGCAGGAGCTCTGTGAAACCAAGCTGTCCAGCAGGTCCCGGCTGGATGCCTCATGACGCCTTAACAAGGATGTGAAGTTCTGGAGGGTTCGCCTTCCAGAGGAAACGCTGTGTATTTAAAAAGAAAAAATAGAATAATCATAAAATGAAATGAAACAAAACAAAAAACCCAAACAAAAAAAAAAAAGGAGGAGGAAGCGAATGTTCCTGTAAAGCCGTTTTCATTCTCTCGTGCCATGGGATGAAGGAGCGTGCAGGACCATGGTGTCTGTCCCTGGCAAAGGTGGCTGCTGCTGCCCAGCCCCAGCTGGCACGTGGTACAGATAAGGGTGGTGTGGAGCTTTCAGATGTGTTTCTGGTCCTTCTGGTTGGATAGTCCCAGCGAGGACGTCCTGGTGGGAACAGCACCCCTTGATTGTGTAGAAATCCCTTGTGTTGAGGGGAAATCTCGTTCGGTTCCGATGTTGTTTTTGACTGCCCCGTCCCCTGTTTTGTGTTCTGGAAGGCAGTTGTAGCTCCCTCTCCTTCCCAGCCCCTCGTGGAGAGGGTTCCATGTTTGGAAAGCTTGTGGCAGGAGCCAGAGGCTCACACAAGCTCCGGGAGCACTGATGTCCCTCCTCAGCTCGGCCTTACTGCTTATGTACTGTTGGCTTTTCTTTGTTCGCTCTGTGGGTGAAGCCCAGGGCTATGGGATGGCGGCCTGGTATGGAAAAGAATTTTTCCAGGATCCTCGTGGGGTTTGGGGTTGTTTTCTTTAGTTCTTTCTTCATACTGGCTCAGCGAGTGGCTGAACCTGGGATGGGGGGTGAAGCAGGGCAGGGTTGCTCTGGGGTTGTAGGGCGGTGTGTGGTGGGCATGTTTGGGGTAAGTTTCCCCCCCTTCCAGTATCCTTGCAGCGTTTGGTTTGGGAAGTAGCTCACGGATCTATTCATTCCCTTTGGAGTCAAAGCCCGCATATGGAGTGGGCTTGTGTGTGTGCTGGGAATTGGCCTGAGGAGGGGCTGGTTCCATTTGCTGGCAGGAGAGGGCAGGGGAAAGCTGCTGTGCTCCTGGAGGTATGTGGCAGGGGTCCTGGGTGGCATTTCCCTAGGAAACCTGCTCTGGTGCTGGACTGCTGTCCCATGCCCTGCCAGAAGAGCTGGATTATCCTTTCCTGTTTAGTTTTGCTGGCCGTGGTGCAGTGCCTGGAGCAGGAGTGAGCTGAGGAACTGCCAGCTCGCTGGCTTTGGGAATCACCTTGGGAGCCACCGTGCTGGCTCTGTGTGCCCTGGAGGGCTTTGTGCCCCGCAGCCGAGCCAGGGAGCGCTGCGGGTGCAGGGGGTCCTTCGGAGGGGCTGGCACTGTGGGAGCTCTGGTGCTCCTCTGACACCCTTACCCATTCCCAGAGCTCCCGCAGGCACCTGCGCCTTGCACAGCTCCTGCTCTGGCAGGGGGGAGAGCTCCCGGCGCTGCTCTTGTCCAGGGAGCCGCATCCCTTTGGAGGCTGAAGCACAGGGACCAGTCCAGTGTGGGTCCAGTCCCCCTGCGCGGCCCCACGGACCCGCCGGTGCCCCGAGCTGGGGCTTTAGTCGGGCACTCGTCTTTCCCTTTCCTCTGTTAGAGCAAAGGCCAGGGCTCTCCGAGGAGGAGGGAAGAAGCATTGCTGAGTCGGGCCTGGGAGCGTGGAGCACGGGGCAGAGCCCAGGTGGCTGCTGAGCCCGGGGCTCCCCCCGAGGTGTCCCCCCTGCACGTGTCCATATCTACCTCAGCAAGAGCGGGGGCTCTGCCTTGGCTGCCTGCAGCCCTGGTTCCCCATCGCTGCTCTCGGACACTCGGCGGTGTCCTGGAGCAGGGCGAGGTGTGCCCCGCGGCTCAGCCCCCAATCCCGGGGCAGGGCGAGGCGTGCCCCAAGGCTCAGCCCTGGCTGCAGTGTCGTGGGCCAGGCCGTGGTTCTGACTGGGGCAGGCCAGCACGGGGGTGGTCATTCACAACACAAACGCGACGTTTCCCTCTGCCTTTCTTGTTTCTTTGGCTGGTGCCTCGGATCTTTTTCTGGGAGCAGCAGCAGGTTAAAAAGGTTGTTGCTGTAGTCAGTGTTAGCTTTAGTCCCCTTATTTTCACTCTCTTTGCTCAAGACACTCAGTAGGAGACTTGCTGTTTCAGTTTCTGCTTTCTGCAGGTTTTTCCTGCCCGTTCTGGGTTTGGCTGTTGAACTGTAGCTTGTACTCACGGAGCAGGGCAGGAATAGCCCGAGGGTGAAGCTGCCCTGCCTGGAAGGCACTGTTTTTGCAGGGATGGAGCTCTAGGAAGCACCGAGGCCCTGCGTGATGCCAGCCTTGCAATGCTTCCCCAGGCTGAAGCAAAAAATGAACAGTGTTGCACAAGAGGAGGGTTCAGGCCCTGGTGCAGGGAATGAGATCCCCGATCCCGACCCGTGTGGTGTTTAGGGCCCAGCAGGCAGCGCGGGGCTGTGCTCAGTGCCTGGGAGGGCTGAGTGTTTGGCTGTACCTCCCCTCACGTGCAGATGTTTCTTGAGGAAGCACCGGCTTGGGCACACCTGGAATGTGAGGTGTCAGCACTTCTGGAGCACTCGGAGACCTTGAAAGGGGTCTGGGTCCCCTCCTCCCCGTCCCCCACGGTGCCAGAGTTACTGCCAAGAAGGGAGCACTGCTGTAGCTGTGTTTGGGATAGCTCCTGCCCCCACCTGCCCCAGCAGCACAGGAAGGGCCCCTGGGTGCTGCTGTGGGCCCCTGTGCACAGGTGGCGATCACTGCGCTGTGGCACTGCTTGGTAAGCCCCGTCGTGACCCGATGTTTGTAACGCCCACTTCCTGCCGCTGCGGGGGAGGAGGCCTTGAAATAAAGTGCAACTCTTCATGTGTGCTATCGTGTGCAGTATTTATTTGTCTGCTCTCCTTCTAGAACCTTCCTGCTGCCGCGGCAGCCACGGGGCCACTCCCCCGCAGTGGTTCCAGGTGCTTTTTCACCATCTCCCTCTTCCTTTACAGAAGAGGCAAAGCTGGGACAACACCCCCCTACACCTGCCTGCAAAGGAAGTATCAAACAATAAGAAACACTTTATTTTAACTTTACAACATATAAATAGACAAATCTGTGCTTTCCAATGGAGCTTTCCTTCCCCCTCCCCTCCCCAGGGTCCTTGTGGCAGTGCCTCAGCCCCTGAGGACTCGGGGAGGAGAGGCCAGCCGGATCCATCCCGCCGGAGCCCGGCCGTCATCTGCTCAGGTCCCGGCTGGCGCCGCGCCCGCACAGCATCCGCTCCTCTGCCGAGAGCCCGGCAAAGAAGGGGTGCAGGAGAGCTTCTGAGAACGTGATCCGCTGCGAGGGGTCGAACTCCAGCATCCTCCGCATCAGGTCAAAGAGCTGCGCGTGCTCCAGCGAGTCGTGCAGCATGTATGTCTGGGAGGGACAGGACATGGGCACTCAGCCCGGGGCCCTGGGGCCAGGGCTGCCTCCTGTCCCAAATCCAGCATCCTCCTTCCCTGATATCCAGTGGGCCTCAGGAACCCTGGGGCCAGGGCTGCCTCCCGTCCCAAATACAACATCGCCCCTGCCCTGATACCCGGAGGGACTCAGGAACCCTGGGGCCAGGGCTGCCTCCCATCCCAGACACAGCATCCCCCCCTTTCCCTAGTCTCCATCCTGCTTTAGCCAGACCACAATCACTGCAGCTTGGGGCTCCCTAACAGCCAGTTACAATGGAAATTCCCACCCTTGAGCCCCACACCCCAACCCAGAAAAGGGAGCAGCACCTACCCGCAGGGGCTTGCAGTTCTCCTGGACGTATCTCCCATCGGACGTGTTCTCGTCCCACACCAGGTTGCCATTGTGGAAGTATTTCTGCTTCCTGCACAGGGAAGGTGGAGATCAGGCAGGATCTCTCCCTCCCCTCCAGGTGAGGGCAGGGGATTGGTGTCCTGAGCCCCACAGAAGTGCCTGGGCTGAGCTCGGGACAAGGCTCTCACCGAGTTTTGTGGACCATGTGAGATGGAAGCGGCCCCAGGATTTTTTCCATCATGACAAGATGCTCACGGTTCTCATGGGTCTGCAGAGGAACAGAGCAGTGCTGGGTTAGTCAGAGCCCGGGGAGCTGATGACAGGAGGTTTGTCACCTCTGCAGGGACAGGGGAGAAAGCATTCCACCAGGTCCTATCCAACTCTTCATCTGCTTTTCCCTTTCTTCAGAGAATAGAAATAACCCGAACCTAGGAGTGATCTGAACCCTGTCCTTCCAGCAAGGCTCTTCTCAAACCAGCCCTTTTCCAGGGCTTGTTTTCACACTCAATTCTGATTTGTAGTGCCTGGTGTGTGTTTCCCTCCCCTTCACCTAATTCGGAGCCCTTTTGGACATTAAGGGCACTCAGGGAACAAGAATCCTACCTGGAAGAGTGTGAAGCCGCGGTAGTACTCGAACAGAATGCAGCCAGTGCTCCAGACATCGCATGGCTGTGCCCAGCCCAGCTCTGCAAAGAAAATCAAATTAACTCTGTGCTCCCAGCAAACCCCACCACATCTCTCCTTGTTGGAACCACAGGGATTCCCCTCAGAGCTAGAAATTCTCTCTCCAAGAGCTGGAGCGCTCCCAGGCTGGTTTTCGTCCAGCCAGCATCATCCTGGGCCAGCTGCTCCCCTGTGCCTCCCCCCGAGACTCCCCAAAACGTGCAGTTCTCACCCAGAATCACTTCTGGGGGACGGTAGTGCCGGGTAGCCACGATGGTGGTGTGGTGCTCGTGGTCAAAGGTGGCGCTGCCGAAGTCGGCCACGCGGATGCTCGTGTTCCGGATGGATTTCTCCTCGCAGCTCTGTGGGCAAAGCACAGGGCAGGAGCAGGTGTGAGAGGAGCCCCCAGCGCTGGCTGCAGCTCCTCACAGGGACTGGGACTGTGCAGTTCCGAGCTCTGAGCATCCCAGAGCAGCATTATGGAACAGCCCCGGACGCTCTGAAGCCTGATCCCTGTTTTTAAAATCAAGAGCCGGACACAGAGGGGAAAAGGGGTTTTTACCTTGGTATTTATTTCAGGGATGCCTGGTGCACTGCGTCCAGGTGGAGCATGCCAAAATGCACATCGAAATGCCCACCCCGAATGCACACCCATGATACATCGGGTATATAATTATAGGTCTTACAAATTAGCATATCTATCAAAGATTCCCCCATGAGTGAGGCTAAGTGAACCCCCCTCCTGAGGAACCCTCCCCTGGACAGACCTATCTTTCAGTTTACAAAATGTGTTCCAGAGAGGACTTTGGAGGCTGCGGCTTTTGGGATGTTTAGTCTCCCAATAAGTCTAGGAATGTAGGCTATAAAGAAACACTAAGAATACAAAAGGCTATAAAGATATATAAAAGAGGTATAAAAGAAAAGGCAAAAAAATCCTTATGGCATCAGCTCCAGGCAGCCTCAAGGCTCTTAGGAGGCCTGGCAGGAGCAAGAGGCCCGAGTGCCAGTTTGTTCCCACTACACAGGGCCTGCACGGAGCAGGGAAGATGCAATTCCTGCAGGGAGGGAGAGGCAGCCCCTGCTCCTCAGGACACAACCCACCTTGTTCTCGTTGTACAGGGTGTCAAAATCCGAGTTGACGAACAGGATGTTCTCCGGCTTGAGGTCAGTGTGAGTCAGCTGGTTGTCGTGTAGAACTGCACCGAGGGAAGAGGACGGAGAAATAAACCTCTCCAAGAAGCAGAGAGAAGCACCTCCAGAGCTTTGGCCAGCCCAATGCAGAGGCAGCTGCTCCCCGGCTCCCCGCTGGGGGTCACTCACATCTCAGGGCGTGGCAGAGCTGGTAGGCCATGTGCCGGATCTGCGGGAGGGGGTACGGCTGGAAGTTGTTCTCCTTCAGGAACTCGAACGTGTTCTTGCCCAGAAGCTCAAAGGCAATGCACATGTGGCCGTGGAAGTTGAACCAGTCCGACATCAGCACGCACAGGCTGTGCAGGGAGAGAGGCAGGGGTCAGGCACCCTCCAGGGACCCCAGGACAGCCACTGCCCCTATTCCTGGCCACTTCAGCAGTGGCTGGTGAGCAGAGCTCCGAGCCAGCTGACTCAGGAGCACAGGGACACGCTTCCTGCTTTGCTCAGCCACCTTTAGAGAGAGCTGCCCCGTTCCAGAGGGACAAGGCAGCAGAGGAACGGGACCGGTTCCCCTCAGCACAGGAGGCACATCCTCAGCCCCGTGTTGCTCTGTGTGCAAGGACGAGGTACCGGGCACTTACAACTTGTTCTCCTTGTCCTTCTCTTTGATTTTCTTCAGGACGTTGATTTCCAGCCTGGCAGCCTCTCGGTATTTCCCAACGTTCTTGATGATTTTCAGTGCCACCTGTGATTTGCCTCTGAAAGGGAGGAGACAGGAGGATGGAGTCAGACACAAACCCCATGCTCAGCCCACAGGGGAGGCACATCCCATTACTCCAGGCACGTTCTCATGCATCATTTGTCCCAACAAAGCTCTGCTAGCCACTGATGCTGCCTGGGCAGTGGTTAATGGGAAGTGGGAGGTTACAGCTGGGTAACAGTCCCAGTGCTGACACAGCAGTCCCTCAGCTCAGCTCAGCTCCCCGGGACTCCAGCAGCCACATCCCCTCTCCAACCGTGCCAGAGATTCCCGAGGAGGCAGGAGAGCCCTGCGGCTCCTGCAGCAAACTGACCCCGGGGCTCAGAGCCAGACAAGAGGTCAGGAGGGCACCGGGGTCAAATGCAACCACGGAGGAGGTTAAAGGGGAGAAGGGAGATGTGCCCTGGCAGATTAGGAGGTCACAGGGCCCACCCCTCAGCAGGAGCTCACTGCAGCACAGCCTTCCAGGGCTGGGGCTGGGCCAGCAAGGCTCAGGCTGGAGATGAGGGAAAAGCTCTTCCCCAGAGGGTGCTGGGCACTGGCCAGGCTCCCCAGGGAATGGGCACGGCCCCGAGCTCCAGGAGCGCTTGGACAGTGCTCCCAAGGATGCACAGGGTGGCACTGCTGGGGTGCTGTGCAGGGCCAGGAGCTGGGCTTGGATGATTCCTGTGGGTCCCTCCCAACTCAGGATATTCCATGGCTCTATTCCATGACCCCCTACTTCCCCTAACACATCAGCCTGTATGTTTTGGAGGGAGCTGGGGTTTGAGCCAGGCCCCTTCTCCTCGCTCTGAGGAATGCAGCAACACATGGAAGGTGACAAGTTTGGTCCCATGGAGCCCAGGTGGAACTGCCCCGCTCATGAGCAGCTGGGCTTGATGCTCGAGGGACAAGAGATGCAGAAGGGGTGCCCACCTGGCATGGTCCACACACTCCACCACTTTCCCAAAAGTGCCTTCGCCGAGGCTGCCGACGATTTCATCTAGGAGAGAAAACAGCAGCGAGTGTGAGCGCGGGGGGCTCGGCCAGAGCTGGGCTCCTGCAACTTCACAGCAACAAAACATCAAAGCAAACAAAAGAACTGTCTCTCACTGCTACACTCTTTAAAACTCAAGTGTCTAAGCTCTGCCTCAGGCAAGTTACTGGTCAGCAAAATAAAACACTAGAGACCCCTCCAGTACAGGACGAGAGATCTGGGCTAACCCGGGGGTAAAAGTAGAGGTAAAGTTTTACGAAAGGTGGCTGTACATCGCTCTTGAAGCCAATCGCCGATCCTGCACACCAGGTGACCTTCCTTGTCATCTTCCACGCTCCTGCTGCGCTTACTGCTCTGTTGGCTTCTCTGCACACACCGCCCCCCAGGACGGCAATCAGAGCGGTCATTCAAAGGTGGAGGACGACGGGGCGCCGGTGGGTGGATTTTCCAGATCCCAGCATTTCATAAGGCACACAGCATATATAACGATAGGGATATTGCAAGGGACACGTCAAGACACAAACTAACTTCAAAACAGAAAAGTCATCAACAGCTACAGGTATGGCAAGAAAACTTCTCTCATTAGCTACGGCCTCTGGCGCCGCTGCCGCTGCTCGGGCAGAGAAACGCCCCCCTCCTGCGGGATGGGGAGCTCCAGCGGGAAGGTGGCTCGGCCTGGCACCACCGTTCCCCACGGAGGTGCTGCCAGAGGCACGGGACAAGGAGGCCTCAGCCAGCAGAACGTCACTTCTCCGCTGGCAAGCATGGCGAGCGCTCAGTTTGGACAGGCTGCCCAGTAGAAGCCACAGTAGCAGTTTCCCCTCTGTGCATGCTGCTCTTTGTGCCTCGGTAAAAGCAGCTCCAGCTGCCCAGAGCTGTGTCCTGCCCTGGCTGGGAACCAGCCCTTCCCCTCTGGACAGAAGCAGCTACCACGCTGATCCTAAATCCACGTGCCCAGCTGGCTGCTCACACACCCGCTGGGGCACATCAGCCCCAGGGGCCTTTGCACAACTGGGAGAGCTTTAGGAACAGGACAGGTGAGTCAATCCCCAGGGAATGCTTCAGGCAGGGTCTGAGGTGACGTTCACCCCCTGCTACTGGCAAGCTTCTACTGGAAAACCAGCCCAACATTCCTGCAAGGACCTGGGGTCCACAAAGCAAGCTGCCCTAACTCCTCACCTGGTTCTAGTCCGCTTTAAAAATAGTTTCAATCCCTGCATCCAAAGGAATTCATGGAAACCTTGACATTTCCATGCCTGAGCTTCTAGCAGGCTTCTCTTCTGTGCCACTCTCCCCGCCAGCAGGTCAAAAATAATAAGCTAAGATCAAAACTCCCCAAAAAATCAGCTGAAACAGAGCTGGGACAGCTGTGAGGTGTCAGAGGACCGAGCTCCTGCCAGCCCAGAGCCGCATAGCGTCCTCACGGCACGTGCCCCGTGCCACAGCGCTTCTGTCACAGCCCTGGCTCCCTCAACAGCCAAATTCCAAAGTCAGCTGGAAAGGAACCAAAAGGAGGAGCCCAGGAGTTCCCAGCCATGCAGATTATCCAGCTGCTGGGATCAGACCCGCTCATATAGCTGTGGTAACGTTTCAGGCAGGAGGGGAGTGCTGCCCACAGCAGGGAAGTGCTGAAGTGCTCCGTCTGACACCTCATACCGCTGCCAAGGTATTCCTGGGACCTGCCCCCGCTCCCAGCTCCAAATATTCCCAGTTAATCCTTGGAGGGAATGCTGCGTTTCGGGGTGAAGTCTGCAACAAGCGGAAATCCAAGTGGGAACAGGGAAAGAGGGCACACATGTACCCTCGGAAGGTGGGACTCTCTCTGACAACTAACGGGTTAAAAACAGCTCTGGAGCCCCGGGCTGATGGATCCCACCTGGAAGGGGATCCAGGCACGAAGCCAAACCGAGGAATGCTGCACACCAAATCCCCCCAGAAGCAGCAGCAGCTGTAGGCAGAAGCAAATCCCTGGCCACAGGTAAAGCAGAGCCATACGGATCCCTGGGAGCAGGGCTGGCCCTCGGCCAGGGCTCTTCCCTCGTCACATGAGTGCCACTGGAAGCTCTCCCTGATCCCTTCCCCGGCCCTAAAGAACACGGCTTAGTTCCCTCACATATTAAGGCTGCAGGGGCTGGCCCAGTAAAACCCAAGAGCTACCAACGCTCCCCACTGAGCACGACACACGACTCTACATTCCACAAACACAGAAACGGGGTTCGAGGTACTCACCCAGAGCGCTCGGAGCTGGAAGGAGGCAAGAACAGTTAAACCCTGAGCTCGCTGTGGATGCTACTCACCGAGGAGGCACTGCTACAAGACCTGCTCCTGCGTCTGTGGCAGTGGTGCTGGTATCTCTTGGGCCGGTGCTGCTCTCTGCCCCTGGAGCGCCGCCAGTTCCGTGGGCGCACCGGGTAATATTCCTCCCCGAAGGATGGGCTGCGCTCCTCGAACCTGTAGGCATCGCTGTCGCGCCGGCATCTGCGCTGGTAAGGCATCCTCTCGTGGCTGCGGCACAGAGAGCAGCGCCCTTACAGCCTGGCAGCGCCCCGAGCCCGGCCGCGGAATCACGGCATCTTGAGCTCAAAGGGACTCGGGAACCGCCGAGGCCCAGCTCCTGCGTGGGACACCCCGACAATGCCACCCTGTGCCTGGGAGTGCTGTCTCCTGGGGAGCCTGTTCAGCGCCCAATTCACCCTCCGGAGAAAAGAAAGCACCTTTTCCTAAGAGCCGACCTAAGCCCCCCTGACACAGCTCCCTGCTGTTCCCTCAGCTCCTGTCACCGGTCACCACAGAGAAATCCGCCTGCTCACACTCCCTGTGGCACGAGCTTCAAACCCTCCACTGCGCCTCAAACTCTGGCCTCTAAGGAGATGTTTCTGGCAGAAAACACTGTGGCATTCCCGCATTTCAAGGAGCTGGGGGAAAACCACCCTCAGAGAGCTCCAGCTGGGCTGCCCGCATTGCTGGGGACTCCCATCCCTGGCAGTGCCCAAGGCCGGGCTGGACAGGGCTTGGACCACCCTGGGCTAGTGGAAGGTGTCCCTGCCCATGGCAGGGGGTGGCACTGGGTGAGCCTGAAGGTCCTTTCCACCCCCTCACCACTCTGTGATTCCACGTGAGCTGAGCCACCGGTGCCACCACACACGGGTGTTTGTCACCGTCCCTCCTCCCTCGGGAAGCTGCCTCCTTAGTTCTGACACAAACGAGAAGCAGCAGCAGGGCCCTGGTTGTCACCCCAGGGGAGACTGGAGGTCCCAAAGCCCCAAGACCTCGGTTTGCACACACACACAGAGCAGCTCTGCGGATCCTCAGCAAGAGCCAGAAGGAAAAGATGTAACAGAGCTGCTGCCCCTCGAGCAGCGACCTCCCAGGACACCAGGAAAACGTTTGGCCAAACTCTGCACCAGGAAGGGCCAGGAGACCCCAGACCAAGCTCAGCTGTGTTGGCGTTTACATACAGGTGTCACACACAAGGTTTTGGGTACGGTGAGGGCAATGATGCGAGCAGCTCTCTCTGCTTCTGCCCCCAAAACACGGGTGCCTTCCCTGCCAGCTTTCACGGGGTCTTGCTTCACACCCCATCGAGAAAGGAGCTGTGGTTTGGGTAGAAGATGTCGCAATTCTGAAATAAAAGCAGCGCTTTGGCTTCCCAATGATAACCCCAGGCACGCTCCGGGCCAGGTCGATGCTGTCACTCAGCAACAGCTTTGCCAGCCAAGACCTTCAGCCAGGAAAGGGGAATTTCTGCTGTTTGCACCTCTCTGCCCTGTCAACAACCAGCTCTGCTGCTGGCAGCTCAGCAGGGCGCCTGGGGGGGCATCCCAGAGTGGGCCAAAATTCCACATCATGCCAGGGCAGCCGTGGCTCCTGGTCACTGCTGAAGGACACAAAACACAACCCCATGGCTCCGTCCAGCATCGCTCCAGACACACCGGGCTGCAGCTTTGGACGGACACATGAAGCAGAAATAATGACCTGAAGGACTCAAATGCCTAGGTCTCCTTGAAGAGGCTGAGACTAAAGGGACAAGACTGTTTTCATCCAAATCTGTCCCAAATTACCCCTCAGACGAAAAAAAAAATGGAAAAGCCCATTGTGTGTGCCAGCTCTATTTCACAATCCACCTCCTTCAAGTAAACAAAAGCCAGGCTGGGGAGAGAAATTAATCTGGAGAGCATTTCAGGAATTTAAAGATGAGCTCAGCTCCCGCCTGGCTGCACCTGCCCAGTCCAACCAGTGGAACCACACCAGCCCCAGTACCACCACTGCGGCTGCACGGCTCCGGCCTCTGTTCCAGAACCCTCCTCTTATCAGAGGCCTTATCCCGCTTCCAGCACCTAATTGTCCCTGTGGAAATGCCGAACAAAGAGAGGATCAAAGGTAAAATCCCGAACCAAAGCAGGAAAGATCAGTTAGTGGTCGGATCCTTTAGCTGGGATCCTTCCTGAGGTGACAGAGAAGTGGTGCTGCTTTAAATCTGATTCTAATCCTGTCAGAGAGAAGCAGGTTGTCAGGAAAGACTTTAATGCCTCCACAGCATGGAAACGTGATTCCAGGGCAGGCTGTTCCTTCGTTAACACGAAAGCCGAGGCTTTGGGAAGAACTTTGGCGTGGCAGGGAGGGTACACACGCACACATACAAGTAAGCCCTTCACTTCCATCCCCGGGATTTACAGCTTTAAAGCCGATCTGCGCCAGCCGGGCAAGGCCCGCGGGCTCGGCCCTCGGGGGATTTTAGGGGATAACCCGGCCCGCAGCGCTCTCACCTCCGGGATCGCGACCGCCGGGAGAGGTCCCTGCGGGGCGGGTACCGCAGCCTGCCCTCGTACTCCCTGCTCCGCGACCGCCGCCGCTTCCACCGGTGCCCCAGCTCGCCGTCCTGCTCCGGGGACCGGAACCTCCTGCAGTGATGCATCTGCGGGGACAAGAGCAGCGCGGGGCTCAGAGCCCGGCCCGGCCCGGCCCGGCGGGGCTCGGGGCTGCCCGGGGCTTGCGGGGCCGTTACCGGCGGGCCCGTCCGGCCCGGCCCGGCCCTTTCCGCGCCCGCNCGCCGCCGCTTCCGCTTCCCGGCCGGGGTTAGACCCGCCCCGACGGGCCTGAGGGGTGAGACCCGCCCCGGAGGGACGGCCCGCGGTGAGACCCGCCCCGACGGGCCTGCGGGGTGAGACCCGCCCCGGAGGGACGGCCCGGGGGTTAAACTGGGGCTGGGCGGGGCGGGCGCGGCTCTCACNGGGGTTAAACTGGGGCTGGGCGGGGCGGGAGCGGCTCTAACGCCCGGTGCGCGTTGCCGTGTCCTGCCTCACCGTGTCCTCCTTCACCGTGTCCTTCCTCACTCTCTGCTTCCTCACCGTGTCCTCCCTCACCACGTCCTTCCTCACCGTGTCTTCTCTCACCCCGTCCTCCCTCACCGTGTCCTTCCCTGCATGATCTTCTCCACCACGGCCATCCTCACCCTCAGCGCAGCTTCCTCCCCTGCTCTGACTCACCGTGCACATCACCATCCTCACCACAGTCTTCCTGTCCGTGGCCGTCCTCACCTTCCTCAGAGCCGTCCTCAGCATAACCTTCCTCACCGGAGTCTGCCTTCACCACGGCCAGCCTTTCCCTCAGCATGGGCTTCTTCCCTTCTTCATCTGCCTCACCAAGGTCTTCCTCATCACGGCTTATCCCACTGCAGGCCTCTCTCACCACAGGGCCTTCCTTGCCATGGTCACTCACCAGGGCGACCTTCACCGTGATGACCCCCACAGTGACACCCTCACTACGGCCTTCCTCCCCTTGGTGACCCTCCTATGGCCTTCATCACGGCGGCCCATGGGCAGGAGAGAGAGCGCCACACACGTGATCATTCCCAAGCCCTTTATTTATTTATCAACCCCTCGTTAGGGCCAGCAATCAATTAAAAATGCCGATGGACACCTTCATCACCAGGTGATACCGGCACGTCCTTGCGGCTCCACTCAGGCGTGTCCCAGCCCGTGGGGGTGGGGGTGGCGGGCTGGGAGAGGCAGGAGATGCCCCCACCCACCGTGGTGGCCACAGGGATCCCAGCTGGGTGATTCTCCCTGCCGGCTCCTCCCCAGGCAAGGTTCCGAGTGCAGCCTCTGAGCCGGGGACAGTGGATGGAGCACACAAAGCTCCTCCTCTCTCCCCCGAGGCTGAGGCCGCCTCAGACGCCTCAGCGGCGCCTCCGGAGCCGCTTGGGATGGGCTTGTGCCGGCCACCACTGATCTCCAGCCGTGGAGACGGAGCCCAGAGTTCTCCCCGACGGTGCATGGGTGACACCTCCCCTCTCCGCAGCTCGGACACCCCCTGGCCCACTCCCGCTTCCCGGGCAAGCCCTCCCCGTGGGATGTGCCAGGGTCAGGGGCCGGGCGCGCCGGGCAGGATGCGGTGCCAGCGCTCCGACTCCAGCGGTGCCCGGGCGCACATGTCCCTCCAGTGCAGCATCCCCGTGTCAGGGGCACCTGCGCCCACCTGGACACGGCCCAGTGCCGAGCCACGGGCGTGGAGCCGAGCCTGGGGCAGCACAGGGCGGGGGGACACGGCTGGTGGCCTTCCCTCATCCCGAGAGGAGCCAGCCCACCCCCGTGGGCAGCAGGAACCAGCTCCTGGGGGCCTGAGCCTGCCGGAGGCAGAGCACGGGTGAGCCGGGTCACCTCCTCAGCCTCGGTCACCTCACCTGCATGACAATGAACTCTAAGGCCAGCTCCTGCTGCTGGATGTCCCCAGCAGGGACGCTGAAGAGGAAGGGTGAGTTCCACACGGGGTTGTAGCCGCTGCTGGATTTGGTCTCCCTGGTGTCGACGATGTGGCCGTCGTGGTAGAGGTGGATGATGACGTAGTGGCCTGGAAATGGACACAGAACCCTGGAGAGAGTGAGCTGCTCTGGGACACACCCAGGGAGGGAGGCTGGGAGTTCCCGAGTGGTGCCTGGGAGGCTACAGGTTCCCCGTGGGGCTCTGTGGAGCTGTTGGGAGAGCACAGAGCTCCTGAGGTTTCACCCACCCCGCCCTCGTTGAGAGCAGGGACCTCCAAAGCCTTCAGCCCACATCCCAGAGAGCAGGGAGAGCCGGGGTGACAGCAGCCAGCGGGACAGAAAGCCACATGCTGATCTTTGATCATAAATTCAAGCACTTTGGGGCCATACTGGGGATACCTGGATCTGAACTACGCTCCCTGTGCTCGTTTTCGTACAGTCAGAATCACAGAATGTTTTGGGCTGGAAGGGACCCCAAAGATCATGTCATTCCAACCCTCTCCCATGCTTGGAGAGAGAAGTTTGACAGGAATAAGAGAATCTGCCAAGCAAAAGGAGGGGAAGCCATTCTCTGTGCCCATCTGGGCATCTCCCGGTCCCCATGCCCTATCTGGAGCGCCTGGCATGCGGGACAGCCGGCCTAGGGCCTCTGCCTTGCGGAGCAGCACCTTGATGCGCCCGGCCAGAGCCTGGTGCTGCAGCACGAGGAGGAGCTGGCCCAGGGGGCTGGGAGGCGACGAGAGGACGCTGCAGCTCAGCCTGTGGCCACTGCGGCACTGGAATGGAAGGGGAGAGCAGGAGACGCCGTGAAACCTCCTATGACCTCATCCAGTCCTCGCACCTCCAACCTCATCCAGTCCTTCCACCTCTGACCTCATCCAGTCCTTGCACCTCTGACCTCACCCAGTCCTTCCAGCCCAGCGATGCTCGACCCCCAGCAAGGTCAGGGATGGGCAAAAATGAATCAGGAAGGAGGGTTTGATGCCCACTGTCGCTGCAGGGATGGTGCCAGCTCTGCGTTTGCCCCTCCCACCCCAGCACCCGCCGAGGATGAGGTGTGAAGCCCCGAATAAGGCGCTGCCGCACGGGCACACCACGGGGTACCTGGGGGTGCTTGGAGGAGGCTCTGCCTCTGCCCCTGGAGTTCCAGGGCTCTCAGACTGAGCAGAACTCAGCCCAAACGCTAAAACCGCTGCCATGCTGACCTTGCTGAGCTTGGTTTTGGTGCTCGCCAGCTCCCAGGAGTAGCTGGAGGGGGCCGGGGGATCCCAGGAGGCCTCGGCGCAGGGGAACAGCACCTCGCCCACGAAGGAATCCTGGAGGCTCCGGGACCTGGCGTAGACAGCAAAGCGCAGGGTGCAGCTGCCCAGCTCCTCCGGGCCGTACGGGCCGAACCGGCACGGGTGCGGCTCCCGGCGGGCGGGGCGGAGGCTCCGGCGGTGCACGGACACGCGCCGGGACAGCGGCGGCCGCGGCACCAGCGACACCTTGACGCGGGAGCCCCGGTGGCCCTGGGGCAGGTGCGACACGCCGAGGATGCTGACGGTGAGGGTGGCCTCGGGGAGGGAGTAGCGCAGGTCGCAGTGCAGCCGGGGACGCTGCCCGCAGCGCGCCAGGCACCCCGAGCCGGGGGGGACCAGCGGGCTCTGCTCGCCGCAGAGGAGCTCGGTGCTGGTCATGGTGCAGCGGCGCTGGCACAGCCCCGCCGGCCGCGAGAGGAAGGGGAGGCCGGGCAGGGATGCTCTGCCGTGGGGCGAGCCCCCGCGGGATGCCGGCGGTGCCGGGGAAATCTCCCTGGCCCGGGCACCCCGCGCCTCTCCCGTCACCTCCCAGCGGTGCTGCTGGATGGGCACCGGCACGGTCTCCGCTGGCAGAGCCGCCCCCAGCTCCACTCGCTGCCGGCCGAGGGGGCGGCCCGGGCGCCGGCGGTGCCACCGGCACATGGCACAGCCCAGGAGGACGCCGAGGCAGAGGAGGGACAGCCCCGCGCCGAGGGACGCCTGCAGGTGCGCTGGGGAGGGAGGGAGAGAGAGAGAGAGGTGGGCACGGTCAGCGGCCGGGTCTCACCCGGGCTGTGCCAGTGCGGCCCTCCCGGGGCGCTGCAGCAGCTGAGATGGGATCGCGCTGGTGCCCCCTCCCCCGGGACCCCCTGCCCGCTCTCTGCAAGCCGGGACTGAGCTGGAACATCCCAAAGCCAGAAGCGGGGACGGGAGCCGGCGGGGCCGGCGCCGCGCTCGGGCAGCCTGACACGGGTCGGGGCTGAAACAAACCCGGCCTCACCCGGGAGCGATAAGGGCCCTGGAAAACGGGCAGTTATCAGCGCCGCTGCCAGGCTGGCGCAGCTCGGGCACAATCAGCTGGGCGCTGGTGGGGGCTCAGAGGGTGGGGAGGGGAGTGGGGGCACCTGCAAGGGGAGATTGGGGTGTCCAGGCTGGATTCAAAGCGGCAGCGGCCCCCGAGGGGTGAGACAACCCAAGCGCGGTCCCAAACGAGGGGAACCTCCTCCCTGAGCTGTGCCCCCGTGGGCGATGACCTGGGCTTTGTCCCTCCCAGCAGGGATGCCCGCAAGGTTTTGGGCTCTCTGGAGGGATGGCATCCCTGCACATTGGGCATTTAGGGATCAGGGCAGCAAACTCCTGGACATCGGGGCTGAAGCTCCTTTGGAATTTAGTTCCTGGGTTTCAGAGCTGGCATCTGTGCGGCTGTGCTGGCAAAAACCTCCCTGTGCCCAGAGCTGTCTTCGCCTCCGGCACTGGAGCGAGGGATTAAGGAGAACAGGGCCGGGACAAAGCTGTGCCGGAGCCTCACCGGGTCCCACGGAGGGATGGGGATGTCGGAAGGAGAAAAGCAGGCATTGTCTCAGCCCGCGAGGCCGGGCCTCCCTGCCCAGGTGCCTTAATCCGCGCTGGGCTCTCCGCAGCCCTTTGTTGTTTGTTCGGGAGCCAGGCCGTGGCTGGGATGAGCGGAATGGCGGCGTGTAGGGCGACATGGAGGGAAGGGGCCGGGGTGGGAACTTGTCTGGGGCATTGTATTCCAGCCCAAACAGCGCCTGCCGGTGGCCGCGGCCGTCCAGCCCTGGGAGGGGGAGCAGCGAGGGCCGGAGCGTGTCCAGGCAGGATGCACGGACACACGGGGATCGGCAGTGCTGGGCGGTGGCAATGTGCACCGGACCCTTGGGATGCCCACTTTGGGGTGCGGGGCTGCAGGACCCCTTATGGGGACCAGCGCCGCCAGGCAGGGGCTGCAGGGCTCGGGGTGAGCACCACGAAGCCGCTCCGCTCCTGAGCCCGGCTGTGTGAGCAGCCCGGGGCCGGGGAGAGACCTGTCCGGCTGCCGGCAGGTAAAGCCCGCAGCGCACCCCGCGGGAGGTAGTACCGCACCCACCTTACCTGCTCCGGGCATCGGGAGAGTCCTTGAGCCGCCTCAGCCGCGCTCCCGAATGGGGAAGAGCCGGGGCTGCGAGAAGCCGAGGCCGGGAGGGGTGGGCAGGACGGGAGGGGAGGTGGGGGAGAGGCTGGGATAGGCTGGGAGCGGAGCCCGGCCGCTGTCCCGGTGTGCTGAGCTCACCTGCGGCGGGAGGGGAGAGGTTCTGATGCCACGGGGGGAGTGAGGATGAGGAAGGCCGCGGGCTCCATCCCTTCCCCGGCACAGGCGCGGCCTCGGCCATGGCAAGCGCAGGCACGGGGCAGCGGCAGGGCTGGCACGGGAGGGACGGGCAGCAGCTCCCCTCCCGCCGCCGAACGGCTCCAACCACTGCAAAAACAGCGTCAGGCGCTGCGCAAACAGCGGAGCAGCGGGGCAGCATTAAACGGGCTTCTCGTGGGGAGCAGGTGGTGACGGAGGAGGGATTTGGGAGATGGGTGAGGGACAGGGCCGAGGACGGCTCCAGCGACACCTGGGAAAGGAGATCCCGAGTGGGTCCCGTCAGGATCCGGCCTGGAAACACCGTCGTTCCAGCCCAGCTCCAAACTGGGAGCGCGGGGCCCCCCAAGGACAGGCCCCAGCCTCCGGGAATATCTGAGAATTCCTTAAAGTCAGGGAGCCGGCCGGGGGCACAAAGCAGGCGAGGGGGTCACAGTGTGAAGAGGTAGAAGTTTATTGGAATATAAACATTCAGATAACCTGTAAGATAGAAAAAACCCAACAACAACATATACAGACACTTGTTGGAAGGAGACGTTGAGGTATTTATCCACCGCCTAGGCTATCACATCTGTTTTTATTTACTTTATTATTTTTTTTTTAAATAGGTAAGAAAAACTAGTAGCAAGGCTGCTGCAGCTGTTTGGAGAGAACACCTGATCGCAGTCCCCGGGGAACGCGCCCGTGCAGCGGCCGCGAGGACTCGGTGTGACACGGCGCCGGTGGCTGCGGGAGCCGAGCGGGCGCACGCAGCCTCCCCCTCCCCGCAGCAGGCTCGGGCTGCTTCTCAGCAGGCTCGGGCTGCTCCTCCCAGCCGGACGCGCCGGAGGCTGCGCAGGGAGCAAGCTGCGAGCTGGCTGCGGGGTTTTTTGGCTGCTCGCTGCCCCAGCGCGGAGCGGGCGGAGGATGGAGCAACAGCGCGAAGCGGAGCACTGCCCTCGGGAACGTCCTACTCGCAGCATCAAACCCTGAGTACTACGCTGGGCTGGGGCGGGCCCCGCTCAGCCTCCCCCCGCTCTGCTGCTGGTTTCCAGCACCCCGAACCCAAAGCCTGGCAGCTCAGCAGGAGACCCGCAGCTCGGGCTGCCGGGGCCAAAGCCAGGCTGAGGGAAAGGGTTAACTCTTCACAGTCTGGACGGTCCTTGTCACCCTGGGCTGGGAAAGGACCGGTTTATTGTTGCAGCTTATTTAACTGAGGTATCTGTTACGCTTCCCGACCTGATTCTTTCCCTGAATTGGATACAAAACAATCTGTTAGTCCCTGGCTAGTTCCAGTCTAGGTTGAGTAAAGCTTATAAACATTAATACTCTAGTAGTGTCCAAGCAGTTCAGTGATTCGAGTGCCTTTCTGTGCAAGAAAACACAACGTTAGCAAGTGAGACAAAGCAACCCCACCCCGGAGCAGCCTCTGCTCCCCAGGGCCGGGGAGCAGAGCAGAGGGAAAAGCAGAAAGTGCCCCAGTCCCACTCAGAGGAAACAGCCCCAAACCCACCCCCGAATAAGATTAAAAAAACGACCAAAAGAAAACAAAAAAAGGGAGGGAAAAAAAATCATCCAATTGAGTCCCAGAGGTTGGAAAACCCTGTGGGAGTCTGCGAGGATGAAACGCCGCGAGCCCGCGGAGTCAGCCCGGCTTCCCCCGCCCCCGGGGAGGGCACCGCTCCCTCCGAGGGCAGCTGGCTGGGACAGCCGGCAGCAGCATCCCTCGCAGGACATGTGCATTCCCCCCTGCTGACCCCGGAGAGCCCTCGGGACGGAGGGGGCAGGACAGCCCCGGCCACAGTGTACGAGCCAGCGCAGGACAGAGCCCAGAGCTGGGACAGACGGACAGACCCGAGGGCAAGCCCACCGCTGCCCTTTCTCCCGCTGTCGTGCCGTGCACATGTCCTGGGGCGATGCTGCAGCTCGGCTCCTGCGCTCAGCCTTGCTCGAGCCTCCTGTCTTTGGTGATGCGTTTAAAAGCAAAAACAGAGAGAAGCAAACCCAGAGTCAGCAAACCCACCAATGAAAGCCCCAAGCGAGAGGATATGCCAATACTTCCTGAAGAGGTTAAAAAACCAACCCAACACAAACAAAACCAACCCAACAACAAGTACATATCTGAGGTATTTCATCTGCTCAAAAAACCTGACTTGGGCCTGGAGCACGAGAAGGACGTCACCAGGGCAGGGGATGGAGCCAGGACTGGCTCCGGGCTGGGGAAAGGCCAGAGGGATGGGGGACAGCACGAGGCCACCTGAGCGGCTGATTCACGGAGCCAGGGAACTCCAGCTCTGCTTCCAGCAGCTGATTCACAGAGCCAGGGAACTCCAGCTCTGCTTCCAGCAGGGGAAAGGGCGAGGAAGGGCTGGATTCCTGTGCTCTGCTTCCCCCCTGCTCGGGCACAGCTTGAGGGGGTTTGTTCAGAGGCCCAGTGCCCCCCTGGGTCCCATTAACCACAGCACCTGCACAGGTGCCCAGCCGGGTTCTGTCAGCACCCCTGTGCTCAGCACAGCCCTGCAGAGCTTCCAGAGCTGCTCTGGGGAGCCTGGAGCAACCCTGGTGATGCTGCTATGGGGGCAGAGGGGCAGGACACAGAGCCCCAGCAGGCCCAGGCTGTCAGTGCCACCGGGGTGAGCTCCTCAGGGGACACGGGACGCTCAGGGGCATTCAGGACTCGGCTGAACGGGAGGGGTGACGGGGCACCAGCCAGGACCAGGGAGCCGATGGTGCCAAAACCGTGGAGAGGAGCAGGAAAGAGGCTCAGGAGCCTCCCGTGAGGACACAGGGATGCAGCAGGAAGGGACATGAGCAGTTTGCCATGGGAGGACAGGGCCAGGCACCCCCCGGCTCTCAGGATTGTCAAAACAAGGAGTTGTGAGTGGGAAGGGCCCTCGTGGCCCCTGGTTCTGGGATTCCAGGATTCCCTGCCCCAGCTCCAGCCCTTGCCCTGCCCTGGTGATGTCCTGGCCACAGCCGGACCTGTGGCCCGGAGCCCACCCCTGATTGAGAAACGCCAGGTGTGCCCCCCTCCATGGGAACACCGCAAACCCTGCGAGGGGGAGGAGGAGGAGAAGAAGGAACAAAGAGCAAATGGGAAGAAGGAGAGGGGGGGAACAAAGAAAAAAAGGCCGGACAAAGAGACGATGAAGGAAAACTCGCTGGCATGGGAAGGTTTCACCACCACCAACCCCACCCCCACCATCATCATCATCATCCTCCTGTTGCTGGCCAGCCGCGAGAGCAGGTTCCTTGAGATGAGGTATGTGTGCACTCCTGCCCGGCTGCTCCGGAGCCGGCCGGGCTGGGGCAGTGCCCGTCAGAGGGACCAGCTGGTGGAGGGCTCTGCGCCGGGCGTGCCCCGCGACGAGGTAGGGCTGGGGGAGCAGTGGGAGCTGCCGCCGCTGCCGCTGCTGCTGCTGCTGCTGCTGCACGAGCTCTGCGGGCCCGAGCCGGCCAGGAGCTGCACCACGGGCTTCTGGGCAAACAGCACCCCTGTGGGCACACAGGGGTCAGGACTGGCACGGGGAAGGCGCTCCCACCCCAAGGATCCCGTCCCGGCGGGAGAGGCGTGGGGACAGGGGCTGCTTCCGAGCCAGCGCTGCCTGGCGCCGGAGCCTGGCACAGGGGTGCTGTCCCTACAGAAACAGGTCCCAAACGGCCTCTGCCTTTGGAGCAGGGAAGCAGCTCCTGTCAGGGATAGGGTCAGGCACAGCCAGGCCTCCCGCTTGGGGTTTGCCCAGGGGTGACCTGCAGAAGGGAAACTGCTCTGGTGGAGTGCAGAGGACAGCTCCTGCTGGGAAAGCTGAGTAAAGCCCTTCCTTGAGGGGCTTGGACCAGAGGGATAACGCTCCTTCTTATCAACACTTCACAGAGATTTAAAAATCCTTCCCTCGGATTTTACAGCACTAACACTACAGGAAGGGCGCTCATCCTGCCCAGCCCAGCGGAGGGAACAGGAATCACCTCCTGCTGTGATCTGGCAGGGACCACCCCATCCCACCCATCCCAACTCCAGGAGGGCTCCCCCGTTCCCAGAGGGCTCTCCCAGTCCCAGAGGGCTCTCTCACCAGCGTAGGTGGTGCCATTGATCTCCATGGACATGTTGATGCTGCCGATGCCGTTGGGGGACAGGTTCAGCGCCGCCGCCGCAGAGTCAGCCTTGTCTTGTCCCAGGAAGGGAGGGAGGCACAGTTAGAGGGCAAGATCCCGTTCCCTGCACTCCCTGGAGGTGAGCACAGCCCCCTTTTTGTCCCCTCTTTGCTGGGGACACAATGTCCACATCCAGAGCAGCTGTGGCTGCCCCTGGATCCCTGGAAGTGCCCCCGGCCAGGCTGGATGGGGCTTGGAGCACCTTGGGATATGGGAAGTGTCCCATATCATGGCTTTGAGGTCCCTTCCAACTCAAACCATTCCATGACAAGGCTACAAAGGTGCTGAAGTGCTCTGGTGAGGCTGGGGGCCCACTGGCATTTGGAATTCTTTCTCTGAGGGCCAAATTCCCACTCTCCTCCCGAGGAAGGGCTGGAAGCACACGAGATGAGCCTGTATTTAACCTTCAGCTGGATTTTGGGTGGCCGGGAGCTGCTGGGGTTCGGTGTGCTCGGGCTGCAGCAGCTCCAGTGGCCACTGGAGGGAGGGAGAACCCAGGGGCACTCCATGAAAATTGGGATTTTCCTCCCTATGCTCAGCCTGGGAGGCCATGGGCAGCTCGGGAAGTACGAGCGCAGAGCAGGGGGTGAGTGTGCAGCGGCATTTGAGGGGAGCTGGACACCAAACTCTTCCAGGAGCTCCCGAACCTCCACGAGGGCGAGCCTGGATTTTGGGATTGCTCCTCCACGGAGAGCAGCAAGGCCATCCCCCCCCGAACACTCCACATTATTAACGCTGAACCAAAATGTTGTTATCAAGCCCCGCTGTGCTTATCAACAGCACCTCTCAGAGCACCTCCCAAAGCTCCACCTGGTTTCTGTGGTGCCCTGAGGAAAATGAGGGCAGGGAAGACACCACAGCCCTGCCCACGGCTGGCTCACAAAGGTGGGAATCCCATCCCTGCACCTGCAGGGCCCAGCCCGTTCCTGTTTGTAGGGACTGCAGTCATTCCCAGGGTTTGGATTCAGGAAGCTCAGGGTGAGAGCAAAGTGAGGTGAGAGGGACGAATACTGCTGGATCAAATCTGTATTCTCTTTCACTGGCACTTTTGGTTTGGATGTGACATTTAGGTGGATGCAGAGCTGCCAGGAGCTGGGAATCCCAATCCCAGCTGCTGCTGCTGGGTCAGAAGGATCTGCTTTGACCTTTCCCATCTGTATTTGTGGCCAAGCACCTCAAACCAAAAACAGCTCTTCCCTTTCTTCCAAGCTGTGCCAAATTTGCCCGGCCTTGTGCCTCCTCCCACACCTGCAATGAACAGGGGACTGAGGCCTTTCATTTTCATGAAGCAGAAGGTTTGGAGGAGGCAGCTAGGGCTCTGCCTGCCTGGGGAGGGCACTCATCAGCTCTGGGAGCCGCTCTAGCTCAGCACTGACCTTTCCAGGGGGGCTCTTCTCTCCCAGAGCATTCCAGGAGAGCATTTCCCAGGCCACGAACGTTACTTTGGTGTGACCTCCTAACCCGGCCCTGCCAGCAGCTCTGCCCTGCCCAGGGGCCATGCAGATGTGGGTGCAGATCACCTGCCCAGCTCACAGCCCTGAGCACGGCTCCTCACGGCCTGCTCATCCCAGTCCCTGGGAAAGCATTCCTGAAGGCTGGGCATCTCTCCCAGGCTCATCCCAGTCCCTGGGAGAGGATTCCTGAAAGCTGGGTTTCTCTCCGGGGTTCCTGCAGCTGCTGCCTGGACAGAGCTGCTGCCTGCACCATGAGTTAACGGGGTGCTGCAAGTTCTGTGGGGGTGGGAGTCTATAAATCATCCAGAATTCCCTCACAACTGAAATACCCTTGAATAATCACCCAGAACTCCTTCACAACGGAAATATCCTCTATAAATCATATAAATTGGGCCCTGAGTGACCTCCTGTGCTGGACAGGGGGCCAGCAGCTCGGGGTCGGGTCAGGAGGGTTTGAGCAGCTTGGAGCTTTGGGAACATGGCAAAGGTCCTCCTGAATCCAGACTGGATTTGGGTGAGCGGGACAATAAACCCAGCTGGAAAACCCAACAAAACCATGCCCCAGCCTGTGTGTGCGACATTCCAGGCCCGGAGCCTTTCCCTGCCTGCCGCTTCCTGCGGTTTTTGCCCGCTGTGCCTCACCCTTGCCGTTGATTTTGATCTTCATGGGGACCTGCCGGGCCATGCTGAACAGGTTGCGCTGCAGCGCCTGCTGCACCAGCCGCTGCTCCTCCTCCGTCATGCGTGTCACCTTCTTCTCCGGCGGCTCTCCCGCCTCCAGCCTCTCCCTCAGCTGCTCCAGGGTGGCCGTCCTGGCCGCCACGGCGGCCTGCTGCCCGGCCAGGGTCACCGGCACGGCAATGCGGTTTGGCATGGACACGGTCAGGGGCACCCCGTCGCCTGGGGAAGGAGGGGGGTCACTCAACACCAGCACCTCAGCCACAGGACATTCCTGACCCCCCTGCTCCCGCATCCCGGTGGGTGACAGGGAACCACTAACATGGATGCATTGTTTGCTGACCTTTCCTGACGGCCGTGGCCGGCGACACCCGGGGGTTGCTGGTCCCGCTGCCCGGTGCCACACTGATGATGGGGAAGCGGATTTTGGGGGGAGACAGCAGGGAAGGAGGCCCCGGAGTGGAGGGCGAGTAGCTGAACAGGGACGAGCTGTAGCTGGGCCGCCGCCCCTCGCGCCGGTTGCCGTCGATGGCGGCCTGCAGCTCGGCCGGGGAGCTCAGCGACTTCTTCTCGCACTCGTAGGCGTAGAGGTACTTCATGTACCTGGGGAGAGGGACACGGCTCAGCCCTGCGGGGAATCGCAGCCCTGCGGGGAATCGCAGCCCATGGCAACGAGGCCAGGGCACAGAGACTCCTGCCGAGGTCCTCAGCACACCTGGGGTCTCTGGGGCTCGGGGGTGAAGCACAGCTCAGCCTGGACTCGCTCAGTGTTTGTAGGAAAACAGGCAATTGCCTCTTTCTGCTGCCACGAGGGCAGGAAAGAGTCACCCAGAACTCCTTCACAATGGAAATACCATCTATAAACCAACTAGGACTCCCTCACAACCGAAATATGCTCTATAAACCACCCAGAATTCCCTCACAACTGAAATATCCTGTATAAATCACCCAGAATTCCCTCACAAATGAAATATCCTCACAGAATCATCCAGAATTCCCTCACAAATGAAATATCCTCTATAAATCACCCAGAACTCCCTCACAAATGAAATATCCTCTATAAATCACCCAGAACTCCCTCACAAATGAAATATCCTCTATAAAACATCCAGAATTCCCTCACAAGTGAAATATCATCTATAAACCAACCAGAATTCCCTCACAAATGAAAAATCATCTATAAATCACCCAGAATTCCCTCACAAACGAAATATCCTCTATAAAACATCCAGAATTCCCTCACAAGTGAAATATTGTCTATAAATCATCCAGAATTCCGTCACAACTGAAATATCCTCTCTAAATCACCCAGAATTCTCTCACAAATTAAATATCATCTATAAATCATCCACAATTCCCTCACAACCGAAATATCCTCCATAAACCATGTAGAATTCCCTCACAACTGAAATATCCTCTATAAACCACTCAGAATTCCCTCATAATGGACAACCTAAAATCCTAAGAACCAAGATCTCGGACCACAGCACTCAGTCCAAGGAATTCTGAGGAATTACCCGTGTCCAAGGCATTTGTAGTGAGCAGCACCAAACCTTACCCCTCCTGAGGAGCTTTGGCCCACAGGTTCGCAGGAGACAGAGCCTGTGGGAACGGTGAGGGGCTTCCCTCTCTGGGGCTCTAAAAACTCCCCAAAAACCTGAGTCTCCACAGGAGTGCATTCCCAGAGCCCAGCCCTTTATTGCTAAGGCAGTTTCACCCTGTTCAATTTCACAGGGATTTCACTTCCACCCCTCTTTTTCCTCTGCTTATTCCACTTTTCCTTCCCTAATCCTGCGCCGCAAGTGAGGAAACCAATCCTTGCAGGAAGGAGGTGCTGAATTCCCAGCTCCCAGGGCTAACAGACACTAAACCCCCCAGAGGAGCCCCTTCCTCCCTGTGCCAAGAGCTCTTCAGGGACAGACAGACCCCTGAGGGGGCAGAAAGGCCGGGGAGGGAGGGAGGGAGGGAGGGGCAGAAGACGGGAATTCCACGCAAGAGACAGGAATTCCATGGAGGAGACGGGAATTCCAGGCCTCCCCAACTCACTGCGTGCGCAGGGTGAAGGCGGCGCTGGTGATGGAGGTGGGCAGGTTAAGGCCTTTGGTGATCTCCCTCCAGATCTTCTTGTTGATGATCTCCACCAGCCCGCCCTTCTCGGTCACCAGCTTGTAGAGCATGTAGAGATCCAGGATCTGCTTGGCCATGATGGGGATCCGGTTGATGGGAGTTCCTGCAGGGAAAAAAGGAGCACGGAAAGGATGGAGTCAGGGATGGAAAGAGGCCGAGGGGACAGGCAGCTTGGGGGGATCCACCTCTCTCCCAACACGGAATTTGCAGCTTGGGGGGATCCATCTCTCTCCCAACAGGGAATTTGCAGCTTGGGGGGATACATCTCTCTCCCAACAGGGAATTTGCAGCTTGGGGGGATCCATCTCTCTCCCAACAGGGAATTTGCAGCTTGGGGGGATACATCTCTCTCCCAACAGGGAATTTGCAGCTTGGGGGGATCCATCTCTCTCCCAACAGGAAATTTGCAGCTTGGAGGGATCCATCTCTCTCCTAACAGGGAATTCAGGGAATTTGCAGCCTGGCTCGAGGCCTCTCTGTGGATGAGTAACTGAGGCAGGGAAGAGCAGCCACAGGGCATGGCCTTGCCATGGAAAATCCTTTCCTGTGGGCAAACGGAATGACCAGACCCATAAAAACCTGCAGCTCCCAAAATAGAAAGAGGGGAAGTTGGGACTATTGAATCTGAGGCACAAAGGAATCAGTTTTATGAGCTCAGGTTTGAAATCCTTGGATAAAAATCCTGGCTGTGCTCGGGGACAGGCTGAGCAGCTCCGGGAGTTCAGCTTTCCCAGGATGTGCTGTGCTGTTCGCCTGGGAACAGCAGAACCGAGGCAGTCAGCACCAGAGAACATCTCTCCCCCACAGAGACACAATTCCATCCTCCCTCACACTTGGAACAACCTGGAGAGGCAAATAAAGGCTGCTCCTTCCCCTGCTCACACGGAGCTTCCAGCCTCCCACTCCTTTTCCCTGAACGTGCTCCCAAACAACTCCCTGATGAGGCCCTGGCAGCTCTGAGCATATCAAACCCAGGTCCTGCTCCATCCTTCCTGCTCAGTTTTGTCATATTTCGGGTTAACACAGAGGAAAATCTGATTTTTAACCCGTCAGTGCCCCTTTGGCAGCTCCTGGAAGCTCTAAAGCCCAAACTAACGCGATTTAGGCACAGAGAGGAAGAAGGAATAAAAAAAAGCTGATGTGGCAGAGCTTTTACTCGGCCTGGGAATCTCTGTGCTGGATCAAAGGGCCGCCCAGCCCAGGGCAGCATCCTGTCCCCACAATGGGCAGCCCCAGTCTGGCAGGAAGGCCTGGGAAGGGGGGTAGGGGACAATTGTGGAATCCCCAGCCCCCAGGGGAGGCCGGTGCCACTGCTGGCAGCCCCGGAGCCCCTCGGTACCCCGCAGCAGAGCCGTTTATGGCCCTTATAAACGGGATTATTCCGTGTGCTGAAAGGAGCCCGGCCCCGCAGATGTCCTCATTATCCATCCAATGGGGGTTCTCTTCTCTGTCTTTTCTTTGGGAAGCCTGTTAGGCATTAGCTCGTGGTGCCAGTTCCCACAGGTTAATGAGATGCTGCATAAAACAGCCCATTTTTTGCAGCTTGAAAGGGCTGAAAACCCCACCGGTTCAAAGCATCCGTGAGCAGCTTGATCAGGTTTATATCAATCTATATCAATCCCATCCTCTCCTCTCGTCCGAGCAGCCCTTCCCTGCCCATGGAGCAGCGATCCCACAACCTGCAGCACATCCCCCTCCTGATCCCAGGGGCACAGATCCCTCAGGGAGCACAGCGGGAATTCCAAACCCTCCAAACCCCCTGCAGCTCCATCCCAAAAACCCTGGGTCTGCTCCGGTGCTTCCAGAGCCTCCATTTTGTGGGAGCAGGGTGACAGCGGCTCGGGATCCACGGAGCACCAGCAATCAGGGAATGAATGATCAAGTTACCAGCCCCGAGCTGTCACTCATCAGCTGAGCCGGGCAGCCGCAGGGAAAACAGGGAAATATTTCCTTCCAAAGCCTCCAGGAAGAGCCAGGGCTGGGGCTCACACCTCAGAAGGCCCCTTTTTTCAGTAATTAATGAGAGCAGCAAAGCCTTTGCTCAGCTGGAGGGATGATGAAGCCCTGAGTTTCCCCAATCCAATTTGGGGAATAGCATTAACTTGTCCAGCAGGGACTTTCATCCAGCTCTCCTCCAGATGGAGACAGAAAGGGAAGGGCCGTGGATGAGGCTCTCAGCAGCAAAGCAGCTGCTCACATGGAGTTATTAACAAATATCTGCCCCTTAACACCCTGCATTTCCCCCAAACGCACTTTCGCCCTTCTCCAGACTGCCCCAGCTCAGCAGCGGGGAAAACGCACACATTGTTAATCCAGATCCACCTGCACCAGTGGGGAATAAAGGCTGAACATTTCCAGGGAGCTGCTCCCAGCTGGAGCAGAAACAGCGACAAACTCCAACCTCCCTGAGGCACCTCAGCACCCCTCGGACACCTCCCCTCCCTCAGATTTGCTTTTAAACAGGGCCAAAGTGCCCTGAAATTTCCTTTATACACTCAGCTAAATTGGGATTTACACAGAAACACACATTTAGAAACTCAGCTAAACGGGGATTTATATAGAAACACACATTTAGAAACTCAGCCAAATATTTTTATACAGAGAATATAAATTTATCCACTGAGATAAAACCTCGAGTTGGGTTTTCCCCCTTCCCCCAATAAAATTTCTTTCTACAGCTGAGAAACTCCACAGCAGGGACAGGACTGCTCCCGTCCTTCTCCTAGGAGCTGGAATAATTCCATTTTCCATGCTTTCCTACAGCACCACCCCAAGTCCCACCCCGCGGATCTAGCAGAGAGTGAGTCGGGGTTCGGTCCCGGCGAATTCCCGGTGTTTTCCAGAGGGATCAGTGCCCTCTCCTCCCCCAGCCCTGCCAAGGAAGGCGATAAAGCCTTTATTGGAAACCCCCAGCGCCCCGACAGGAAAGGCTGAAAGCCGAGAGCCCTGGGCCCGGCGGATCCTGTCCCTGTCAGGGGCCGTGATGGATTACTGTCATCTGGCAGCAGCAGGATTAATGATCCCGGGGTCAGGGGGCAGAATTCCAGAGGGAAAGGTCAGCAGCCAGGGGCACGGCACAGGACTTGTTGCCTTTTGATGGCAAACTCATTTTACTGTACTTCCAACCTCCCGCCCCGAGCCCTGCCCGGCTCCGGGAGGGAGAGGAAGATCCTCCTCTCCCAGCCTCCCTGGAAAACAGCTTTCCCCCGCTTTTAGCAGAACCCCAGCTCCGTAACTGGGCTCTTCCCAGCCCAACAAGGGGCACAAGGAGCCTGTTCCCACCGGGAAAGGGGAGAGGCAGAGTCACCCCTTAGCCCAGGGCTCCCCACAGCCCGCGGGCTCCCGTTTGCTGAGGAGAAACGCAGCCACTGATTCCTAGAATAAGGGCTTTCCCTGGAGCAAGGCTGACTGGAGCCATCAGCAGCCCCGGACTTTGAGGGAACTTCTCCCCTTCCAAAGCCTCCTCTGTTCCAGGAGGACGGATCGGGAGCCTCAGGGGCTTCTCCGGAGAGGCCTCAGCGTCCCCTCTGCCCCCTGCTCAGAAAATCTGCTGGGTTTGCAGCTCCCCGGAGCTCCTGAAGGGGCTGAGGAGGGTGTGAGCCCCAGGAAAGCCTGGAACAGCTGGGTTTACCCTGCAAGCAGCTCCTGGGGAAGAGGGTTTGGTGGATCCCTGGCACGCAGAGGCTCTGCTCGGCCTCGCTGAGGGACTCCCTGCTGCCCACCCTCTTCCTCCCCATCCAACCCCACGCCAGGGCTTCGTTTTCCTCTTCTCCATCCTCCCCTTAGCCAGAATTCAGAGTCAGATCCCAACCTGGAAGTGCAGGCTGAGGAAAACTGCCCCAAAGGCGGGTTTTAACCGAATTCCAGGGAATTTTAGGCGTTGGCTTGGCTTTCCCCCGCTGGGCTCTCCCCACACAGGGGTTTCCCCACCATCCAGCGGCCTAAGCCACAACTCGTCCTGCACAAAGAGCCCTTAATCACCCCCAGCTCTGCCTTCCCGACCACCTCCCACCTTCCCTATCCGATTTCCTCGCAGGAGTGTCCATTTTACAGCAAGGAACAAAGGAGGTGAGAATGCCGAGCGTTTGCTCAGCACGGCAATGTTTAAATTGCAAGGGAACAGTGCTCTGGAGTGAAAAACAGGCACGGGAAAGACATTTGGAAGCCACAACCTGTGACAGGTGAACAAAAAGCTGCTCTTCCCACTCTAAATATGCTCAGAGGAGAAACCCTATCAGGCAGCCAAAAGGAACAGGTTTTTCCCCAGGAAACTGGGAAAGGTCCGCAGTGATTTAAAATAATATCGAGCCAAATCTTGAGGAGAGCAGAACTTCAAGTTTCTCTGAAGGAAGGCAGGGTAATTCCCTGCGGTGTGTGATCTCGCAGCTAAACAGAGGGAAAATTCTCTTTACAGCAGCAAATCAGCTTGGCCCCGGCACTGCCGCAGCTCCTGGTTTGCCCAAATCCCTCTCCAAGGACAAATCCCGGCTGCTTCAGGGGTTCAGCCTGACTTTTATGGGGTTCGGCTCTCGAGAGCAGGGCTAAACAGCCCCTCTCTGCTCCCTCAGTGCCACAGCTGATCCGGCGTGTCCAGGCAGGGCATTCCCACCATTCCCAGGTCCCGAAGGGGGATGTCAGCACCTGATCCGGGAGCCTGCAGCCCATTAGAGCCGATCCAGCGGGAGCCGGCCGAGGGGTGATCAATCAGCCTCGCTGCGACAGGAGGCCACCTCTTATCTGCTGCCTTTCAGAGGGGCCGCCCTTATCAGATTGCGGGGCCTGACAGGCACCGGTGCCCCTGGACCTGGCCTGGAACGGGGATCCCATGGAGAGCCCTGGGAATGGGGATCCTATGGAGAGCTGCGGCCCCTGGAATGGGGATCCCATGGAGAGCTGCAATCCCTGATCCTGCCCTGGATCCCATGGAGAGCTGCAATCCCTGCACAGCCCTGGATCCCATGGAGAGCTGCAATCCCTGATCCTGCCCTGGATCCCATGGATAGAGAGCTGCAATCCCTGCACAACCCTGGATCCCATGGAGAGCTGCAATCCCTGCACAGCCCTGGATCCCATGGATAGAGAGCTGCAATCCCTGATCCTGCCCTGGATCCCATGGAGAGAGAGCTGCAATCCCTGATCCCGCCCTGGATCCCATGGAGAGCTGCAATCCCTGATCCCGCCCTGGATCCCATGGATAGAGAGCTGCAATCCCTGATCCCACCCTGGATCCCATGGAGAGCTGCAATCCCTGATCACCCCCTGGATCCCACGGAGAGCTGCAATCCCTGATCCTGCCCTGGAATGGGGATCCCATGGAGAACTGCAATCCCTGATCTTGCCCTGGAATGGGGATCGCATGGAGAGCTGCAATCCCTGATCCTGCCCTGGAACGGGGATCCCATGGAGAGCTGCAATCCCTGATCCTGCCCTGGAATGGGGATCCCATGGAGAGCCCCGGCCCCTGGAATGGGGATCCCATGGAGAGCTGCAATCCCTGGAATGGGGATCCCATGGAGAGCTGCAGTCCCTGATCCAGCCCTGGATCCCATGGAGAGCCCCGGCCCCTGGAAGGGGGATCCCATGGAGATCTGCTCTCCTGGCCCACCTGGCCCAGTCCATTCCCCGGCACCGATTCCTCCGGCAGACAGGGAACCCCTGCCTGAAGTTTCTCCATCCGTGTGGCCTCAGAAGAACAGGGACACGCTGCCCTTTCCAGGCAGGGCGAGCAGAAACACCCCGGGATATGTGCAGGGCCGTGTGCCAGCACCATGCCAGCCCTGCTGCAGCTCCTTATCACCTGAAAACCCACGCTGAATTGGAGGGCGGAAGTCCCAGTATCAGGAAGGACCCGGGAAGAGCAGGATTCCAGACACAAACATCCACCCTGGGAAACCACAGCACAGTTTAACACCTCGGCCTCCAGGGCGAGTGAAAGCAAAGCCCCTCTGAGCACCCGGGCCCGGGCTGGGATCCTCAGGTATGGCTGGAATCACCCGGCTCAGCCACACAAAGGTGGATGCAGAGCTACACCATCCCGTAATTCCCAATTAATTCCTCCTAATCTGAGCCAACTCCGCTTCCAGCCAAACATGTGAGCTGCTCAAACACCCCTCACCCCGACTAAACCTAAACCAAAGCTCCTCTAAGCCAGGCCCAGGCAAACTCCTCACTCTGTTTTCCCATTAATTACTTCCAATGTGATTTTTCTTTGGAGCTAAAGCAATATTCCCTCTAAACCACCATTCCCAGCTGCTCAAAGGGATAATTGATTATTTCATTTTAATGTTTCCTTCCCCAGAAAAGGTATTTTTTTCCCTTTTAGATCTTTCCAAAGGGGATGTTCCAAATTAGAGAAAAAAATTCTCTTGTCTGCCTGCAAGGAATGTTTTGTTCTATAAAAAAAAAGGAGGAAAGGAAGTTTGGGGTTTATGGGAAGGAGCTGCTGATAACTTCTTCTAAATAGCTGGAATTTGCAGGTAAACTCCCCCAAAACACCAACTGGTGGATCTGGTGGAGGCTTTTGGTCACCTGAGTGCTCCAGGTGGATGAGCCAGGCATTCCCTGGAGGAGATTTTGGGATGCTGCAGCCCCAGAGGAGCTGGATTCTCATTGTCTGGAGATCCCAAGTGCCCGTTCCCATCCCACCACCGCTTCCAGGGGTTCAGGCACAAGGAATGGTGGACTCCCTGTTCTGACAGGCTCCAGCAGAAAGCAGGAATGTAATCCAGGATGGCAGTTCCCTCGACAAGCTAAGGAAAAAACCCTTCTTTCCAACAACACAAAGGAAAACCCTAAAGCGTTTCCTGGATTCCCCCAACGCTCCCCCTGCACAAGGCACCATCCTCACCCGCTCCGGGTGGAGCACAGGAGGCAGCTGTGCACAAATCCAAGGGTTTGGCAGGGAAAACGCCCTTCCTGGCTCCTTGGGACCATCCAGGAGACAGCTCTGCAGTGCTCCAGGATGGATTTTCCATGCAGAGCTGCTTGGGGCAGCGCTGGCTGCAGCACAGGGAGCAGAGCAAAGGATAGGATCCATGCCCACCGATGGCCCGTTGGGAGGACACTGCTTAATCCAGAGGCAGGAGAGGTTCTGCGGGGGTTCCCTGAAGGCAGAGACACAACAGCTTCCCTGAGAAGGGCCCATTCCCAGCACAGCCCAGGGCTCTGCTCCACTGGGATGTCTGGCACGGATCCCTCCAGGCACAGGACTATCCCACCGCTCCGAGGGGGAAGATGCTGAGTAAAGGAAGGTGCCCATCCATCAACATTCTGACTGTGTGAGCCACAGGAAAGATGTGGGAACACGAGGTTATCCCATGGGATTGGGATGGAGGCACTCAGGGCACTCACTGCCTGCATGTGCTCAGAGACAACAAATCCAGGAACAAATCCAGGGAATCCTCAGTCCGTGCCCTTGGAAACGCCCCAAAACTGCCCACAAAGCAGCTCCTCGTGTAATAGGGACACACCAGCCTGCCCTGGAGAGGACAATGGGACACACCAGCCTGCCCTGGCAAAGGGCAATGGGGATACACCAGCCTGCCCTGGCAGAGGGACAACGGGACACACCAGCCTGCCCTGGCAGAGGGACACTGGGACACACCAGCCTGCTGTGGCAGAGGTGAGAGGGACACTGGGACACACCAGCCTGTCCTGGCAGAGGTGAGAGGGACAATGCGACACACCAGCCTGCCCTGGCAGAGGGCAACAGGGACACGTGTCCTGCTCTGCCCCAGCCCTGCTGTGCCACCCTACCCATGCCCATCTGCCCCTTCGTGGCCCCGGCACATCGCAGGAATAAAATGCCACAAAGGGCGTTGACAGCCTCCCCCGCTGTGCCCTTCCCTCGTTCCTGCTGCTCGGGGCCGTTTTACCACTTGCAGCTGCGAGGACAGCCCGCTGTGCCGGGACCCGCACATTTGATCTGCATTAGGGCCGTTTCACGGCTGCCCGTTCCCGGGGGCAGTCCCAAAGCAGCACGGCCAGCCCGGCCTTTTCATCCCTCCAGCTCCTCGGCAGCTCCTGTGAAATCTCCCACTGATCCCCGATCCACGCCCCGGCTCCTCCTGGACGAGGGCAAACGCCCGTTTTTACAGCAGGGATGTTTTATTGGCAGAGCTGTTTTGCAGCCCCTCAGACACGAGGTGCAAACTGAGCAGCTCTTCACACGTCCTGGCTAAAAACCACTTCTCTCTCGGGAGCAAGGAGCCGCGTTTGGGGGTTCTTGGGGAACAACGCAGCTCTTCAGCCTTGGCCTGGGATGTTTGTCAGCACGGGGAGGAGAAGAGAAGCCTGAATCCTTATGGTTATCCCAGGATAGCTCCCAAAACAGCCACACTGGGATGTCCGCCCTCTCCCCCTGCCACCCAAAACCCTGGGAAGAGCAGGAACGGGAAAAATGGGCACCGAACTGCTAAAAAAACCATGCCAGGTGAAAATATTCCCATTGGGATTAAGGACGGAGGAGAAGCCGCCTCGCACAGCTCAACACACACTGCACAGTTTTCCCATCCAGCCGAAGAAACGGGGCTCCCCCCATTCCCTAAATCTAAACATTCCCAAACATTCTCTCTCAGCTCCTCTCCCCCACGGATGCTGAGCCCTTCCCTTTCCTCGCCAGCCTTGCAGCAGGCAGGAAAACAAGGGAGCCTGCAGCACACAAGAGCCTGGCTGATTAAAAGCTGCCCTCCTCCAGCTGGTGACCGGCTCAGCCCCAGCCCGGGAGCCACTCACGATCAATAATTAACAGGGAAGAGCGAGGAGACATTGGAGCATGGAGCAGATTTCTCTGCAGGCAGCTCGAGGTGCCCATTGCTGCCAGTGCTGCTGTCAGTGCCCGCAGCTGAGCACAGGCGAAGGTTTGCAGGGCAATGGATTCATCCTGGCTCTGCCTCTACAGCCCTGAAAGCCAAAAATTCCAGCCAAAAAAACCCCACACCCTCCTCAGCTTGAATGGAACAAGTGCTAGAGAGGGAAAATCCACCTGGGAAGAGGGCCACGGATGGGAAGGGCGATATGGGGATGCTGCTTGGGATCAGCCTTGTGGAGGGATAGGTCTGAAGGGGCAGAGCTCCAGAGTGGCACCCCTGGAGGGGCAAGAGGGCACCCCAAATGTCCAGAGGTGCTTATTTTACACACCACCACTTTTCAGTCCATCTCCATCACCAACAGCCTGCGCTGACAACTGGACTTTGCTAATTCGGGACAGCAGCAGGCTGGGGGACACTCCGGCGACTGCAGGTGGCATCCCTGCTCCTGCAGCTGGCACAGCTACCAGCATGGGCAGGAACAGGAGGGGTCTGCACACAGGATCCCCAGCTGGACAGGGACACACTGGGAATCATCAGGAAAAGGGCCCCGGGGTCTTCAGGGCATGGGCAACAGCAGCGCTGAGTCGGAAAGTGAAGAAATCAAGTGACAGGGCAGAGGATCTTCCCTCCTGCTCTCCTCCTTGCCCGAGGGAAACACCCTGAGTTTTAGCTCTGCTCTCCCACCTGATCTGCAAGTTCAAGGCCTGGATTGGTTCTTTTGGCCTCAGCAGGCAAGAATTCCCTGCCCTGCCCTGTTTCACTCGTGGAGTTCACACAAACGCCACTCACCCCTCTTCTGCATGAAGACGAAGAGGTCGTCCAGGAATTCCTTCCGCTCGGGATCACTGTCCAGTTCATAGAGCTGGGGGGGAAACAAACCAGCATGAGGGCACAAGGAGACAGAGGACAGAGGGATACTGGCTTCTTCCAGGGTGGTGTTTGCACCACAGGGGTGAAAGGAAAGCCCAGGGAGAGGGAAGACAAGGAAGAGGCTGTGACAGGGACACCTTGAGGACCCTAATCCAGCCCCTCAGGAGCTCATACAGGCACTGCCATCCTGAGGAGAACAGGACTCCCAGGGTCACTGAGGCTGGAAAAGATCTCCGGGATGATCAAAGCCAACCTTCCCCTCAGTTAATGGGACAGAGCAGCGTTTGAAGCCACCTGGGAGCAAGCGGACAGGAACAATGGGAGATGAGCTGGCGAGGACGAGGACACAGCCAGGAGGGAGGTGACAGCAGTCTGGGACACATCAGTGGCACCTTTGTGGCACCAGGCAGGTCAAACTTCTCGGCAGCTTCTCCTGCACTCCCGGCTCCCTCCCTCAGGGATTGTCACCTAAGTGCCAAAGCCCCAGCAGGAGGAGATGAAAGGACAGAGCTTCCCTGCGTGCCTGGCAGTGCCTTCAAATGAACCAAAAGCCCTCAGAAACACCAGAGACCAGCACAGAGTCAATTTCCCGCAGGGATAGTTTTTACCAGGAGGCCTGAAACCCCCAAATAATTAAAATAAAGTTCCCCAGGCAGTGCTTCCCAAAAGAGAGGGGCCACGTGTGAGCGTTATCCCAGAGCGACAGGCACAGGAGTTACCCTACAGCCACTGCTGGGACAGCAAAATCCAATTTGCACCTCTGAGGAATCCTGTGAGGCCAGGAAGGGAGGGCTGGAGCCAGGCTCTCCCTGAGATCCAGGGAGACACACAACAAGACAGTGCTGGACAGAGGAATTGAATTCCTTCTCCCAGAACAGCCCTGCGCTGCTCTACGGGAATTTGTTTTGCTGGTTGTGGCTCCTCTCGTGGAGCAGCCCAACAGAACAGCAAAGAATCCTCAGGAAATCCAAATTTCAGCCTCTCTCTAGGCACTGCAACCACTTGGTGCTCGTCTGGTCCGAAAAAGAGGGGTTTTGGGGCTGAGTTCTGGGAAGAGCAGAGGCACCACAGAAGAACGAGCTGCCTTAGTTTAAATTGAATTCCTCCAGCTGCTGTGACACATCCAAACCCACGAGCACAGCATTCCAGAGGGAAAATGCTCTTCTCCCAGCTGGAGAAAGCCTGGAGTAAAGTTTTTCAATGTCCAAAGCCTGGCTGTTAATTCTTAGTTCAAATTATCTCCCAGTGCAAGGCAACAAACCAGCTCCATTAATTCCTACGGTTTTCCCACAAACTCCCTACGGTGAGTGCTCTGTGGCCACGGATCAGGGGGAGAATTCCCCAAATGCCCCCTTCCCAAAGCGCCCGTGCCCAGACCAACCTTGGCAAAGTCTCGGGAGATTTCCCTTCCCCGGCATCCGTCGCCTTCGTCGCTCCAGGTCACGCTGCCGTTCTGGGGAGGCAAAAGCACCAAAGGATGGAAAGATTCCCAAGGAAAGGCTGTGGGGGCAGTTCCAGAAGGTTTGGAAACGTGCATTTGTAGGCACAAACACGTGAAAAAGCAGCTGCTGGCTCAGCCCAAGGTGACAAGAAAGGTGTGTGTGTGGGGGGGGAATTTGTGCTTTTGTCACAATTTCCTGGGATCTCTCCCACAAAATGGGAATTTTCCAGCTCCCATTTCACTTGCCAGCCATGCTCCCTCCCTTCCAGAAGAGCAGGATGCCAACTCCTCCATGGCTCTGCTGGAAGGAGCTCCAGCACCTCAGAGGTGCTGCTTTTGCTCCCTGTGCCCATCTCTACTCTGAGGACACATCCCAGAGCCCTGGTGAAAGGTGTCACCCTTCCTTCCCACTCTCCAGGGGACACCCAGCATGCCTGGGAGAGCCCTGCCATGCTCCTCACACTTCCCTAGGAAACCAGCAGCAGAAGGAGGGGAATAATCTCCCTGGAAAGCTGCTTGCCAGCCTAGGGATCCTGACTGCTGGGAGGACGTGGATCTTCCCCAGGGAAATGGAAAGCTCGGCTTTGCTGGATTAAGGTTCATTAGAAGGATTAGTCTGGATAGGCTCTATTGCACTTGGGAAATTGGCATCCTGGAATGGTCACCCGGGGCTGGAAACCAGCAGCTCCAGCTGCAGGGAAGGCCAGGATGATGCTGAAATAAATCCAAGCATCCTGGAAACACCAACTCCATCGAAGTCCCAGTCCAGTGTGTGCCGGAAAAAGGAAGGAAGAGCCAAATCCACCCTCACGCCAAACTCACGGAGAGGATAGGTCCCAGCACCCCCAAGAGCACCTGCTGGGAATTCTGGAGGTGCTCCAGCACCCGAAATCCTGGAGTCATCCAGCTGTGAGGCACACACTGGATTAGGAGACGATCAGCTCTGGCCAGGGCCGGGCACGGCTCCGTCGCCCATCCCGAGGCCCGGAATGAGCTCCCTAATGCCTGCTGATTTGGTTTGAGGCAGTAATTGCTGCTGGAAAGTCAATTACCCCGAGAGTGCCATCGAGTGAGAGGTGTCTAGTGGGGGATTACTGCCACTCCTGGTGTGTCAGCTGTCTGTGGAGCACATGGATGCCCGGCCCTCTCCAGGCACTGATCCCAGGCCGGCCTCGCTCACGGGAGGATCCATCCCGCTGCCCTTTCTCTCCGAGCCTCTTCCTCTCTCTCCAGCAGAGATTAAACCCACAGATTTTTGGCTAATTATGGAAGCATCCAGCTGCTCCTCAAACCCCACTGAGCGCTCGCTGGGATCAAACCTATGGAACAGTCGGGATGAGCCACAGCGGAAGGAAAGGGAGGCAGCGGGGGTTTCCCATCCTGGCTTCCCATACCCCAAGGCTCAGGGATTTGGGAAGGTTCAGCTTTCTGAGCCTTTCCTTTGGCTGCTCCCTTCCCAAGTTCACACTTGGATATAAATCCAGAGGGCAAGACTCGCTTCCAGAGGGAATTCTGGGCGTGCTGAGAGCTTATTCCGCTACACTGGAGGGCAGGGAGGAGAAAGGGGAGGGGTGAAAGGAGACAATTCTCTCCTGCCAGTGGGTTTGAACTTGGGATAATTCCCAGGAACAAAACTTTAAAAGGGCTTAAACACTCCTCAGAAGTTAAACAGAACACGTTTGGCTTGTTCCCCACGAAGAAAAAGGGTGATTAGAGAAGAATGGCAGAGGACAAGCAGAATAAACCCATCCCACTTCCCACAGCTCCTGCCCAGGATCTCCCCCACATCTCCCTGGGAAAAGGAGCTTTACAGGGAGCTGAGGCCACCGGGGTCTGGCCATATGTCCACCAAAGCAGCAGNCAGCACACAAGAGCCTGGCTGATTAAAAGCTGCCCTCCTCCAGCTGGTGACCGGCTCAGCCCCAGCCCGGGAGCCACTCACGATCAATAATTAACAGGGAAGAGCGAGGAGACATTGGAGCATGGAGCAGATTTCTCTGCAGGCAGCTCGAGGTGCCCATTGCTGCCAGTGCTGCTGTCAGTGCCCGCAGCTGAGCACAGGCGAAGGTTTGCAGGGCAATGGATTCATCCTGGCTCTGCCTCTACAGCCCTGAAAGCCAAAAATTCCAGCCAAAAAAACCCCACACCCTCCTCAGCTTGAATGGAACAAGTGCTAGAGAGGGAAAATCCACCTGGGAAGAGGGCCACGGATGGGAAGGGCGATATGGGGATGCTGCTTGGGATCAGCCTTGTGGAGGGATAGGTCTGAAGGGGCAGAGCTCCAGAGTGGCACCCCTGGAGGGGCAAGAGGGCACCCCAAATGTCCAGAGGTGCTTATTTTACACACCACCACTTTTCAGTCCATCTCCATCACCAACAGCCTGCGCTGACAACTGGACTTTGCTAATTCGGGACAGCAGCAGGCTGGGGGACACTCCGGCGACTGCAGGTGGCATCCCTGCTCCTGCAGCTGGCACAGCTACCAGCATGGGCAGGAACAGGAGGGGTCTGCACACAGGATCCCCAGCTGGACAGGGACACACTGGGAATCATCAGGAAAAGGGCCCCGGGGTCTTCAGGGCATGGGCAACAGCAGCGCTGAGTCGGAAAGTGAAGAAATCAAGTGACAGGGCAGAGGATCTTCCCTCCTGCTCTCCTCCTTGCCCGAGGGAAACACCCTGAGTTTTAGCTCTGCTCTCCCACCTGATCTGCAAGTTCAAGGCCTGGATTGGTTCTTTTGGCCTCAGCAGGCAAGAATTCCCTGCCCTGCCCTGTTTCACTCGTGGAGTTCACACAAACGCCACTCACCCCTCTTCTGCATGAAGACGAAGAGGTCGTCCAGGAATTCCTTCCGCTCGGGATCACTGTCCAGTTCATAGAGCTGGGGGGGAAACAAACCAGCATGAGGGCACAAGGAGACAGAGGACAGAGGGATACTGGCTTCTTCCAGGGTGGTGTTTGCACCACAGGGGTGAAAGGAAAGCCCAGGGAGAGGGAAGACAAGGAAGAGGCTGTGACAGGGACACCTTGAGGACCCTAATCCAGCCCCTCAGGAGCTCATACAGGCACTGCCATCCTGAGGAGAACAGGACTCCCAGGGTCACTGAGGCTGGAAAAGATCTCCGGGATGATCAAAGCCAACCTTCCCCTCAGTTAATGGGACAGAGCAGCGTTTGAAGCCACCTGGGAGCAAGGGGACAGGAACAATGGGAGATGAGCTGGCGAGGACGAGGACACAGCCAGGAGGGAGGTGACAGCAGTCTGGGACACATCAGTGGCACCTTTGTGGCACCAGGCAGGTCAAACTTCTCGGCAGCTTCTCCTGCACTCCCGGCTCCCTCCCTCAGGGATTGTCACCTAAGTGCCAAAGCCCCAGCAGGAGGAGATGAAAGGACAGAGCTTCCCTGCGTGCCTGGCAGTGCCTTCAAATGAACCAAAAGCCCTCAGAAACACCAGAGACCAGCACAGAGTCAATTTCCCGCAGGGATAGTTTTTACCAGGAGGCCTGAAACCCCCAAATAATTAAAATAAAGTTCCCCAGGCAGTGCTTCCCAAAAGAGAGGGGCCACGTGTGAGCGTTATCCCAGAGCGACAGGCACAGGAGTTACCCTACAGCCACTGCTGGGACAGCAAAATCCAATTTGCACCTCTGAGGAATCCTGTGAGGCCAGGAAGGGAGGGCTGGAGCCAGGCTCTCCCTGAGATCCAGGGAGACACACAACAAGACAGTGCTGGACAGAGGAATTGAATTCCTTCTCCCAGAACAGCCCTGCGCTGCTCTACGGGAATTTGTTTTGCTGGTTGTGGCTCCTCTCGTGGAGCAGCCCAACAGAACAGCAAAGAATCCTCAGGAAATCCAAATTTCAGCCTCTCTCTAGGCACTGCAACCACTTGGTGCTCGTCTGGTCCGAAAAAGAGGGGTTTTGGGGCTGAGTTCTGGGAAGAGCAGAGGCACCACAGAAGAACGAGCTGCCTTAGTTTAAATTGAATTCCTCCAGCTGCTGTGACACATCCAAACCCACGAGCACAGCATTCCAGAGGGAAAATGCTCTTCTCCCAGCTGGAGAAAGCCTGGAGTAAAGTTTTTCAATGTCCAAAGCCTGGCTGTTAATTCTTAGTTCAAATTATCTCCCAGTGCAAGGCAACAAACCAGCTCCATTAATTCCTACGGTTTTCCCACAAACTCCCTACGGTGAGTGCTCTGTGGCCACGGATCAGGGGGAGAATTCCCCAAATGCCCCCTTCCCAAAGCGCCCGTGCCCAGACCAACCTTGGCAAAGTCTCGGGAGATTTCCCTTCCCCGGCATCCGTCGCCTTCGTCGCTCCAGGTCACGCTGCCGTTCTGGGGAGGCAAAAGCACCAAAGGATGGAAAGATTCCCAAGGAAAGGCTGTGGGGGCAGTTCCAGAAGGTTTGGAAACGTGCATTTGTAGGCACAAACACGTGAAAAAGCAGCTGCTGGCTCAGCCCAAGGTGACAAGAAAGGTGTGTGTGTGGGGGGGGAATTTGTGCTTTTGTCACAATTTCCTGGGATCTCTCCCACAAAATGGGAATTTTCCAGCTCCCATTTCACTTGCCAGCCATGCTCCCTCCCTTCCAGAAGAGCAGGATGCCAACTCCTCCATGGCTCTGCTGGAAGGAGCTCCAGCACCTCAGAGGTGCTGCTTTTGCTCCCTGTGCCCATCTCTACTCTGAGGACACATCCCAGAGCCCTGGTGAAAGGTGTCACCCTTCCTTCCCACTCTCCAGGGGACACCCAGCATGCCTGGGAGAGCCCTGCCATGCTCCTCACACTTCCCTAGGAAACCAGCAGCAGAAGGAGGGGAATAATCTCCCTGGAAAGCTGCTTGCCAGCCTAGGGATCCTGACTGCTGGGAGGACGTGGATCTTCCCCAGGGAAATGGAAAGCTCGGCTTTGCTGGATTAAGGTTCATTAGAAGGATTAGTCTGGATAGGCTCTATTGCACTTGGGAAATTGGCATCCTGGAATGGTCACCCGGGGCTGGAAACCAGAAGCTCCAGCTGCAGGGAAGGCCAGGATGATGCTGAAATAAATCCAAGCATCCTGGAAACACCAACTCCATCGAAGTCCCAGTCCAGTGTGTGCCGGAAAAAGGAAGGAAGAGCCAAATCCACCCTCACGCCAAACTCACGGAGAGGATAGGTCCCAGCACCCCCAAGAGCACCTGCTGGGAATTCTGGAGGTGCTCCAGCACCCGAAATCCTGGAGTCATCCAGCTGTGAGGCACACACTGGATTAGGAGACGATCAGCTCTGGCCAGGGCCGGGCACGGCTCCGTCGCCCATCCCGAGGCCCGGAATGAGCTCCCTAATGCCTGCTGATTTGGTTTGAGGCAGTAATTGCTGCTGGAAAGTCAATTACCCCGAGAGTGCCATCGAGTGAGAGGTGTCTAGTGGGGGATTACTGCCACTCCTGGTGTGTCAGCTGTCTGTGGAGCACATGGATGCCCGGCCCTCTCCAGGCACTGATCCCAGGCCGGCCTCGCTCACGGGAGGATCCATCCCGCTGCCCTTTCTCTCCGAGCCTCTTCCTCTCTCTCCAGCAGAGATTAAACCCACAGATTTTTGGCTAATTATGGAAGCATCCAGCTGCTCCTCAAACCCCACTGAGCGCTCGCTGGGATCAAACCTATGGAACAGTCGGGATGAGCCACAGCGGAAGGAAAGGGAGGCAGCGGGGGTTTCCCATCCTGGCTTCCCATACCCCAAGGCTCAGGGATTTGGGAAGGTTCAGCTTTCTGAGCCTTTCCTTTGGCTGCTCCCTTCCCAAGTTCACACTTGGATATAAATCCAGAGGGCAAGACTCGCTTCCAGAGGGAATTCTGGGCGTGCTGAGAGCTTATTCCGCTACACTGGAGGGCAGGGAGGAGAAAGGGGAGGGGTGAAAGGAGACAATTCTCTCCTGCCAGTGGGTTTGAACTTGGGATAATTCCCAGGAACAAAACTTTAAAAGGGCTTAAACACTCCTCAGAAGTTAAACAGAACACGTTTGGCTTGTTCCCCACGAAGAAAAAGGGTGATTAGAGAAGAATGGCAGAGGACAAGCAGAATAAACCCATCCCACTTCCCACAGCTCCTGCCCAGGATCTCCCCCACATCTCCCTGGGAAAAGGAGCTTTACAGGGAGCTGAGGCCACCGGGGTCTGGCCATATGTCCACCAAAGCAGCAGGGATGGCCCTCACCTGGCGTGACACCGCGTGTCCCGAGCCGAGGGGCTCTGGGAGGCTTCAGCCCCTCCTACTGCCGGAGCCGTGAGGGTTTGGGGCCACCACCCCCTTCCAGGGACAAGGAGAGGGCTCCTCACCCAGCCCGGGGCAGCTGTGGGTTGTGGGGATGGGGCAGGGGCTGGTTTGGGGGGCAGGGCACAGAATGCCAGCCCAGCAGCAGGGAATGAAGCTGTTTATCCATGGAACAGGAGGGGATCCCGAGGGAATGTTCCTCTTACCACAACCTCTGGGCTGTGACGAGGCTGCAGCCCCAGGCCCCAAATATCGGCCTGGAGATCCCAACGGAGACTCCAGCACCGGGAAATCACCAGAGGAGCTCCAGGTGCACAGGAAACTCCCTTCTGCCCACCCAGAGAGCTGGGCAGGAGCTTGGGATGCAGCTTCCCTGCCTTCCCGCTCGGAACACAAAACAAAGTTCCTGCTCTGCGGGAACAGCAGGAGAAACCAGCACATCCCACAGGGAATTACAGACCTCCGCAGAAGCCAGGCAGTAGTGGCAGGCAGGAGCAAACCCTGCTCAGGGAGGCAGTGAATTCCCTGGGGAGAGTCCTGTCAGTCCCTCCAGCCTCTGCATCGAGGGAATTTGCTGGTGTGTGACAAGCAGCCCTTACGGTGCCACAGGCAGGGATTTCCCGCAGGAAAAGGTGCTGGAAGTGCCTCTGGATGTGCCCAAGGCTTGGATGCAGAGGCTGGAAGAGGAGGCTGAGGGGCTGGGAAGGGCAGCCCACCTCGCCAGGCTGCTGGCAGAGCCTGGAGCCCTCCCTGGGCCACCTCGGATCCCTCTCTGTGCCACCTCGGACACCGTGAAGCCCTCCCTGTGCCACCTCGGAGCCCTCCGAGCCCTCCCTGGGCCACCTCGGACACCTCCTTGTGCCACCTCGGACACCTCGGAGCCCTCCCTGGGCCACCTCGGACACCTC
>VZRR01000447.1:0-12741 GCA_013398015.1 Oreocharis arfaki
GGGCCGGCAGCCCCGGGCTCGGCGCTGCGGTGGCAGCCGCGGGCATTACTCAGCTCTTTCTGCAATTCGCCTTTTCAGCTTTAATTGCGAGGCGCCGATAAACCCGGCACTCCAGGGCAGCTGCTCCGTGCAGCCGCGGTGGGCCCCAGCCGTGTCCCCGCGGAGGGTGGCACCTGCCTGGGGACAGGAGAGTGGCCAAACCCTGTCCCCACGGAGGGTGGGAGCTGCCTGAGGACAGCAGCGTGGCCAAGCCGTGTCCCCACGGAGGGTGGGAGATGCCCGAGGCTTGGCCGCATCCCCAGCTCTGCCCCCCGGCCCCTTCCTGGTCCCCGTGCCATGTCTGCTCCCCGCAGGATTACACACCGTGCCTTAGCACGGAGGAGAGCGATTCTCTCCCCGGACGGAGGACGATCCCGCCGGGATCATGACAGGGAAAAAGGAGGGAAAGCCGAGCAAGCCGCACTTGGCTTTTCCATTGGTCAGCCTGGGCAGGATCCACGTTTTGCAGCAGCTCCCACTGAGCAGCCAAATCCTTCTCCTGGTACAAAGATGTGATTGGGATGGCAGCTCCTGTCACCTCCCGGAGGGTTCCCTCGCTGTGCTTTGCCATGGTTTGGCTTTCCGTGCCCCCAGCCCCCTGTGCCGCCCGGCTCCGCAGCCCAGCGCGCCCCGGCCCCCCCGAGCAGGTCTGCTCCCCCCAGCCCTGCCGAGCTGTTTGAACTCCTCATTCATGGAACGCTGTTTGTTTTCATTCCTCTCTATCCCCCCAGCTGTGGGACCGAGAGCAGGGATCAGGAAACAATAAAATCTTGGTTACCACACAGAATGCCGCCTTTTCCCTGGCTCCTTTCAAAGCCTGACATTTTTGCTTTCATCCGCCATTTCCACAGTTCTGGGGCATGTGCTGCCCCCCCTTTTCCAGCGGGGCCTCACGTGGGGGTCCCGTAACTGCGCTCAAGATGGACCAGATTGTTCCATCACCGCCGCCCACCCCGCGCCCGCTGCCGCGTTCCCAGGACTCCTACGGTTTCAATTCCCATCCCGTTCCACGACCGACTTGGATTACAAAGGCTAAAAGCAAGTGTTATCTTTCAAAATTATTCAAGTTTTGTTTTCAGGCTTCTCATTTGGCACTTCCCTGCCTTTAGCTCATCGCTGGGGTGGCTGGGAAGCTTTCCCCCCGCGCCGGGGGCGAGCGGAGCTGCTGGAGGGGGTGCAGGAGCCAGCCCAGCCCAGGGCGAGCACGAGGCCAGAGCGAAACCCTCGATGCTGGGAACATCCAGCCTGGCCACCCCATTTCCCTGTCCCGGGATTTCCCTGCTCTGCAGGCATCGGTGCGGACACGGGAAGTGCCGCGAGTCCGATTTCCCTGTCCTTAAAAAAACAGACTGAGGAGTTCATCCGAGCTGAACGGCAGCAGCATGAGGAGAGTGTCCCCATTCCTGCTGCTCAGACGTGGCAGAGAAGCCACCTCCTCACCCAGAACACATCAAAAGCTTATATTCATGGAATCAGGGAATGGTTTGGGCTGGAGGCACCTTAAAGCCCATCCAGTGCCACCCCTGCCATGGCAGGGACACCTCCCTCTGTCCCAGGCTGCTCCCAGCCCCAATGTCCAGCCTGGCCTTGGGCACTGCCAGGGATCCAGGGGCAGCCACAGCTGCTCTGGGCACCCTGTGCCAGGGCCTGCTCACCCTCACAGGGAACAATTCCTTCCCAAGATCCCACCCAGCCCTGCCCTCTGGCACTGGGAAGCCATTCCCTGGCTCCTGTCCCTCCAGGCCCCTGTAGTAGCAGAGGGGCTCCCTATCCATGCTGGGTGTGTCTCTGCGGGCAAAGAGGTTGCACTTGCTCCAGTGTTTTTCAGGAAAACTGCAAAAAAATCAGGAAAGCTGGGCAGTGGTGAGGGTGGAGGAGGAGCTGCACAGCACCCGGCCGTGGCAGGAGGGTCAGGCAGGACTCGGGTGGCACAGTGCCCTGAAGCCAGACCCGACTCCCTTCCCACGGGATGAGCCCTTCGGGGCACTGTTTCCATGATGGTCTCTTTCCCCATCCGTGCCCAGGAGCGGAGCTGCTCAGAGTGGCTCTGGGGCAGGACACGGGTCCTGTGCTGATGGAAACCATCCCGTCAGAGAGCGGAGGGGATAAGAACAAGAGCTAAGGGCCTTTGATGGGATCCAGCTTTTTCAAAGGCAGCGATGGAATTCGTGCTCGGCAGGCGGAGCCCAGGCGCGCAGACAGGTCTGCACAGGGAGCCCCGAGCAGGCCGGGGCACGCGGCTCTGCGGAGAGCACGGCCGGGGAGCAACGACACTGAGCCACAGCAAAGGAGCACCTCGGTAATCCGGGATGAGCTCTGCTGCCTTTTCACAGCGTGGAGAAAGAGCTCGAGGCTTCTGAGGGCCCGAGGAGACAAAAAGAGGCGCGTCCGGGAGCCTCCCCTTAACCAGCGCGACCGAAGGATGAAGGGCTTGGGACAGCCACTGCCAGGGATACACCCGGGGACACGCCGGGGCAGCGGGCCTGTGAGCAGCTGAAAGGATGGATTGTCTGAAAGGATCACTTGTGACCATGAGACAGAGGCGTGAAATCTCCGAGCCAGGACCCAGAGCCGTCAGTCCCCGCTCGGAGAAGGAGCCACCGAGGAACCTGCCGCGGGCACCCCGCCGGGAGCGCGGTGTTTGGGTTTGTTCCCTGAAGGATTTGTCAGCACAGGTCAGAGTTGTGACTCGTGGCTCTGCATCCTCGTAAAAGCGAGAAGAAAATGGGTTCTGCTGAAAGACAACCTGCCGGCTGGAGGATCCAGGAGGAATTCCTCAGGGATCCATCCATTTCATATTCTAATTACGCGCACAGAAATAACCACGCTCTAATGACACTTCCTGATGACATAAAGGTTGGGATGAATCATTAATACAGAGGCAGTGCAGAGTCTCACACACGCTCCGGAGGCTCCGGAGGCTGGGCCGGCGTGGGGAGCGCTCAGGATCCCAGAGCAGGGGCTGGCTGCTCCCAGGGCCTGGCTGTAGCCCCAGGTAAGGCACCAGGGCAGCCCAGGCACACTCTGGAGGCACTGCCACGAATCCATCCTCACCCAAAACCCTGGAGGACCCCCTGCAGAACGTGTCTGATCATCCAGCGAAAGGAATTTGAAATGGAAAAGGAGGAATCGGGCAGGGGAGACACAAACTCTGTTCTCCATCTTAGCAAAAGAAAAACTCTTATTGCTACGGAAGGCAACGGTGTGGGGAAAACTCAGGGATGAGAACATAAAAACTCCTTCGGGTGTCCGAAAATTTAATCCAAGGAAGAATAAAAAAAGCCCAGAAATGGTGGTTATCAAGATGGTGCAAACCAATGGTGATGACAGTGATCACTGGGAATTGCTTAAAATCGAATTTCTTCCCATTTGGGAAAAGGGAAGAACATGAAGAAAACAGAAGGGTGCTGGTACATCTTCAGTAGGTGGTGATTAAAGGTGATGCTCCCCCTGTGCTCAGGTGAGACCCCACCTGCAGAGCTGCCCCAGACCTGGGGCCAACAGCACAAGGACCTGGAGCTGCTGGAGAGAGCCCAGAGGAGGCCNACACTGGGGCTGGAGCAGCCTGGGACAGAGGGAGGGGTCCCTGCCCTGGCAGGGGGTGGCACTGGATGGGCTTTAAGGTCCCTTCCCACTCAAACCTTCTGAGATTCCATGGTTTTCCCTTTGGGTGTAGTTCTGAGCTAACCCCAAGTCCAGGATCTCCGAAGGAATGGATCCATGGGATAAATGATAGGGACAAAGGCTGCCAATGGAGTGAGGACCACAGCAGGAAAAGGAGCCCCTGTTGAAGCACAAACTCCAGAGTGCAAAGGGAAGCTCAGCAGTTTTGGAGGATTTCAGCTCAAGTTGGGTTTGCAAGAGCTCCCCTGGGAACCCTGCAAGTGTTTTCTCACCCCGAGTGCACCAGACCCCACTCGGGATCAGCACCTGCACCTCGGGGTGGTGATGAGGATGAAGTCACAGCTGCTGGGGCAGCTCATCCCCATGCAGGGAGCAGCATTTCTGACTTCCTGCAGCCCGGAACCTCGGATCAGCACGCTGTCCTCTGCAGAGACTCAGTTCCAAAGGCAGCAGGCTGGGGAGCTTGGGCCTAAGAGCCCCTGGAGAGTTGCTGGAAGAGATTTTTGGCCTATTGATATCCAGTTTTAACAAATCCTGAAGTAACAGGGAAATTCCAGATGGCATATTAGCATTTTCCGGGATAACAATAAAAGGAAAAGCGGAATGATTGGGAAGCTCACATCAGTCAAGAACAGGAAAAAGAACAGAAAAGCTGAGAGGAGACTGGAATAGCACAAAAATGACGGGATTGTGACTGGGGATTGGTGTTGGGAGCTTTTGGTGGCTGTGGCAAAGGGAGGAGGAGCCCTAAATCCCGAGGGTGCCAGTGGGGAGAGTGGAACAGCGGAACCAAACACTTCCAGAGACCACACTGCAACACGGGCACTGAGGAGAAGGTGCTCAGGAGGAAGGAAAAGCCAAGCAGAGGCAGTAATTAAAGATTTGAAATGCCCTGGGGACATCCCCCTCCTGAGGCACCCAAGGGCTGGGAGGAGCTGACTTGGCCGCAGTAGGTGGGACATGATCACAGGATGGAAATGCAGAACACAGAGATGTGCAAGGAAAGGTGAAATCAAAACCAGCTGAGGCCAGGCATGAACATCCTGGGCTGGAGACAATGTGTTCCTCAACAGCCTGGGATGCAGCAGAGGGAGGAATGGGAGTCCAGCCCGATGGATCCTCTGTACCACCACATTCTCACAGCAGCACCAGGGACATTTCTGGTTCAGACGGTGAATACAGAATGGAATTGTACCGGATTCAAAACCTGAGTTAACCAGGTGAATTGTCCTTTAAAGAGCATCAGACACGCTGCTCAAATGGTCATAGAATCCTGGAATGGTTTGGGATGGAAAGGACCTTAAAGCTCATCCCATCCCACCCCCTGCCGTGGGCAGGGACACCTCCCACTGTCCCAGGCTGCTCCCAGCCCCAGTGTCCAGCCTGGCCTTGGGCACTGTCAGGGATCCAGGGGCAGCCCCAGCTGCTCTGGGCACCCTGTGCCAGGGCCTGCCCTCCCTCACACTCTGACCTCACAATTCCCATGTCACGGATCCTCCCTCGCCTCACCCTCAGGACAAAGCGGGGCCTCGAGGGCACCATGGAATCTGCACGTGCAACATAACTGTGACATTTCTGAGATTTGAGAACCTTTGGCATCCAGCTGGAACTGTCTTCTGAGCACAGAAACACTCCCTGAAGAGGGAAGTTCCCAGGCTTGGGGAAGTTTTTATACAAAACCCCCATTTCCTACATTTAGAAATTTCCGATTTCTACACAGAAATGGAGAAGTGCAGAAAAAGCAGTGGAAGTGGAGCAGTCGTCTTCCCGAGGAATGGAAACGTTTCAGACACTTTAAAAAGGCTGCTTTGAGGAAAAACCACCTGATTCATGGCAAGAAAGATGACAAAGCTGCACATTATTGTTCCTTTCAAGAGAGAAGCTGCGCGCAGTAACACCCAATTACTGCACAATCTGAACTCTCTGAGCTTGCACCTCCTGTGTTACTCCCCAGAGCTGGAAGGAAGGCACCCAGAAAAGAGACTTCTCCAGGCAGGAGGCTGGACAGGGAAAGAATCATTGGGGCTAGAAAATCCCTCCCAGCCCATCGAGTCCCAGCTGTGCCCGATCCCCTCTCTTGTCACCAGCCCAGGGCACCGAGTGCCACCTCCAGGCCTTCCTTGGGCACCTCCAGGAGTGCTCAGATCTCCAGAGATCCGTCCCACCTGCAGGAGAATCATCCAGAGGAGCTCTCCAGAGCCAGCTCAGGAGTGAGGAGGAGCAAGCACAGTCCCCTGCCAGGAGGGCCACGGCACCGCTGCACATTCGGGGTGCTCCGCGCTCCTAAAGGGACCCAGGGCGGCAGCCGGGGGAGGGAGGGAGGCAGGGAGGGAAGAGTAATTCTGGTTCCAAACTGAGCCCCCGAGGCTCCACTGACGTGTGCGGAGGAAAAAAGGTGTGGAGTCATCCTGGGGGAGAGCGGTGTGGGGCGGTGATGGAAACAACCGCTAACTGCGCCCGAGGATTAATCATTAATTAATGATGCGGCTTCAGCCGCTGAGAGGGGAGAAAGCCCTGCCTGCATTCACAGGGTTGCTCATCTGTTGTTTAAAGCCGGGGCTGGTGTCAGCCAGGGAGGAAGTGTGGAAGCGACTCGGTGCTCCGGGGTTCTGCAGGACCTTAAACGCTGCAGCTCGAGGCTGGAGCCGCCCGGAAAAGAGGCGAGGAGGGAGCCAGTGAAGACAGAATGTGGGCGAGGACAGAAAACTCGGGAAAATATTTAAATTCCTCATGGCTTCCATCATTTCCTGGAACACTTTCCCAGTATTTTATGCAGTCCTCAAGGACTCTGGAGACCGTGCTTGGGAAGTTGTATGCTGGAGATGATCACTGCCAGGGCAGGTGTTGCTGCAGCCCAAGCTGATGCCAGAAGAGCCATTGCTGTGCCGTGCCATGGACACGGCGGGGACGGCCGTGATTCCCACGGGAACGCCGGCTGCTCACGGTGTCCCGGGGCTGGCCTGGGACAGGGGCTCTCAGATACGAGCACGGAGCACACGAAGGCTCCACGAAATGCCTCTTGCAGGGCAGGGACAGGAGCTGCTGGCACAGGCACCAGGAGCTGCAGCGGGAAGGGTACAGCGGCGCCCGCTTGGGCTCCTGGAGTCAGGACACGGAATAACAAAGTGTGATCACCCCCCTTCCTCCGCTGAGTCCATGATTGGGCCTCAAATCCTCCCTTTTGGGGCTCTGTGGGAGGCTTTAAGCAAAGAAAACTGCAGGGAGGGAATTCTGCTGGAGAGTTCACAGAGGGTCTGTGACGCTTCCTGTAACCGGGGCTCAGGTGTTGCCCTCGGGGTCTGGAGGTGGCTGGAGAATAATCCCTGGATGGTTGGGTGGGAAGGGACCTTAAAGCTCATCCCATTCCACCCCTGCCATGGGCAGGGACACCTCCCACTGTCCCAGGCTGCTCCCAGCCCCAATGTCCAGCCTGGCCTTGGGCACTGCCAGGGATCCAGGGACAGCCACAGCTGCTCTGGGCACCCTGTGCCAGGGCCTCCCTCCCCAGTGCTGGTGACACTGGTGGCTTCCTGGCTGTGAGTGCCCACTGCTGGCTCATGTCCAGCTTTCCACCCCCAAGAGAAGGATGACCACCAGCCTCACCAGCCTCACTCAGCAGCTGGTTCCTCAAGGAGCATCATGACTGCGAAAAACGTGTAAATTCCCAACTTTGGTGGCCTGTGATGGCTCCAGTGTTTGTGCTGTGTCTGAAGCTGGACACTGCCCCTTCTCACCCTGAGCCTCTCCCAGAATAAAGACCTAAATCCACAGAGAGTCACACTCCAGGTTGTTTCCAGTTGTGAAAATGGGCACAGAAGGCAAAACGTTCCTCCCTCTTCCAGCTGAAGTGGATCAGACGTGGAATGGATTAGCCCTGGGTGCTCTTCTCCCTGGCCAAGGAGAACCAGTGAGGAGCAACCTGCTCCAGGGAAGGTGCACGGGGGGTGAAGGGCCTGGGAATTGCCAGATCCGTGTCAGTCCTGAGCTCTGCAAGGCCCCAGCCCCCAGGAACATCCCAGACACTGCGGGTGATGCTGCTGAGCTCCACCAGCACAGGGCTGTGGAACAAGGACAGGAGGAAACCTCTCTGGCCACGAAGTCTCTCAGGAAATGTTGCTTTCGTAGAGATAAAATGACAGAAAACGAATGAGGCAAAGCCCCCGTGGTGGGCCCTGGGCAGCACCACTGAAGCCATGGGCCTCGCTCTGCTGCTCCAGTCTCTGTGTCCTTCCAAGCGAGGGAACCCTGCTCAGTGCTGGGGTGTTCATCCACAGCTGACAGGCACAGCCAAAGCACTGAAAATAGATCTTTAGGAAGATGGATCACTCCCTGGCCATGGCCTGGCGTGATAAATACAGTCCTAACAGGATCAAGAAATGTGGATTTTGCACTCAATAAACTTAAACCTAACCACTGAATGATAAAACACGTGCACGGTTTGATTCCTGTCCCTGTAAGTTTTCTCTGAATAAAGTGGTTAAAACAGATTAGATGAGAAATGAGGAGTTTGATGAGCAGGGCACAGCACAACGAGGAGCACAGCTGAAGGAAAGCACCTCTCACTGCTGACGTAAAACCATCAGTTTCTGTAGAGCCGATCAAAATACCCGTTTTAAACCCTTTCCAGGGAGACTGCAAATGAGTACTAATTTTGGGGACTGAGAAGGATGGGTGACACTGGAGGCTCTGGGGGTGAATCTGTCTGTGCTCCAGGCAGAGAACGAGGGCCTGCAGTGTCCTTGGCCCTCATTCCCAGCTCTCGGAGCCGCGGGCTCACACATTTCCATGGGCGAGGAGCAGCTGGGGCCCGGCAACGTTCCCCACTCTTCCAAGGTGCTACCTCCAAAACTCAAGGATTTGTCATCCTTTTTGTGACACCCCTGGCTGTCAGCAGCAGCGGCACGAGCTGCAGATGAGCTGCCTGCGAGGGCTCGTCACGCACGGGCGCCGCAAGCCCCTCACGAATGATCATCCTCGGGAGCCTTCCCCGGGCGCTGCTCCGTGTTTGCCTCCAGAGGCAGGGCCCACACACGGAGCAGCAGAACGTGAGGAGATGACACAGACAGGCAGCAGAGCTGCCTCGTCACGGTACGAACCTCCCCCTCCTCCTCCTCCTCCTCCTCCTCCCTGCTAAGCACTACCAGTGATGCTCAGAGCTCTGTACACACCCAGGGCAGGCAGCATTCCCAGAGGAATCCCAGGATCACTGAGGCTGGAAAAGCCCTCTCAGCCCATCGAGTCCAAGCTGTGCCCAATGCCCACCTTGTCCCCAGCCCAGAGCACTCAGTGCCACCTCCAGCCCTTCCTGGGACACCTCCAGGGATGGGCACTCCAAACCTCCCTGGGCAGCCCCTGCCAAGGCCTGACCCCCCTTTCCAGGCAGAAATTCCTCCTGGTGTCCANTCCAAGAAGAAGAAGAAGAAGAAGAGGAAGAAGAAGAAGAAGAAGAAGAAGAAGAAGAGGACAATATTTACCCTCCAACAGTGCCATGGTGCAGGCTGGCCTTTGGGGTGGGGATTTTGGCACCGCTGGGGAGGACCTTCTCTGGTCCCCAGGACTGGGAGTGACCCTGGGCTCCCTCTGCCCCTTGGCTCCAGGAGCGATGGGAAGGATGCTCGTGGGGTTCAGCAGCCCTGGCGAGGGCAGGACGAGCCCCAGCTGCCATCCCTGGAGCACAGGGCGGTGTGAATCCCACGAGCACATCTTCACACTCCGACCAAAGATCACCAGATCACACCTTTAGTAAGGGGTGGAAGGTTTGCCAGAGCCAAGAGGAGTCTGAGGAATCAGGACCCTCAGGATGGACGGAAAGACGAGCTGGCACCGGGATGGGCGGCGGCAGAACTGCTCTCCTGTGCCCCACGCCAGGGATCCCCCGTGCGGGCTGCTCCGTGGCCCCACAGCTGCTGCAGGCATGTTTCTAAAAGCCAGCTCCTCGTGTCCCAGCACACTCCTTTGATCTCTGGGAGGAGTGGCTCTCCAGCTAATTCAGAACACACGGACACGGAGCGTGACGCGCGCCTGGAGCCGCTCCTGGCACGCCGGGGTCTGTCTGTGGGCTGCAAAGAGCCCCCAGAGGAGGGGGGCAGATCTGAAAGGCCTCGTCCTGTCCCTGTCACAGAGCCCACGGAGCAGCCCGTGGCTCCCCTCTCGGGGCTGTTTTCCGATGGAACCCCCCTGAGGATCCCTGTGGATCCCTGAGCTGCGCACTCGAGGAGCTGCTGCACCCCCACGCACGGCGCTCAGGCTCACGAGCGGGGCCCTTTCGGTGCTTGTGCTTCGGGGAGATTTCTGCTGGTGGAGAGCAGACAAGGCCCTGCAGGCTCCCCTCCCTGTGACGATAACGTGACCTAGTCCTCATTTTTTCCATAGGAAAGTGGGAACAGGACACTTCACCTCCGAGCTGGAGACAGAAGAACCACAGCAAACACCACTGAACCTGAGACTCTGACACTTTCCCTGGATTAAGCATCAGAAAAAAAAAAGGTTTTTTCTTCTTTGAAAGGAAAAAAGCAACTGAATAAAACCTGTGGCTTAGCTCCTCTCACAGCAACAGGCACTGCTGTTTGGGGCCAGGTTATGGAATCATGGAAAGGTTTGGATGGGAAGGGATCTTAAAGCCCGCCCCCCCCCCTGCCATGGGCAGGGACACCTCCCACTGTCCCAGGTAGCTCCAAGCCCCAATGTCCAGCCTGGCCTTGGGCACTGCCAGGGATCCAGGGGCAGCCACAGCTGCTCTGGGAATTCCATCCCAGCCCCTCCCCACCCTCCCAGGGAAGAATTCCTTGCCGATATCTAACCTAGATTTCCCCTCTTTCAGTTTGAGGCCATTCCCCTGGTCCTGCCACTCCAGCTCCTGATGACCAGTCCCTCTCTGGATTTACTGTCGACCCCTCAGGCACTGGAAGGGGCCGTGAGGTCTCCACACAACCTCCTCCTCTCCCAACCTGAAGTTCCTGTAAGAAGCATCCCTCGAGCCACAGAGGACCAGGAGGTGCCCAGGAGTGTCTGATGCCGTGGGCAGAGCAGGGAAGTGCCCTGGCTTCCCTGCTCCCTCCTGTCTGACGGTTCCCAAAGCCAGCACCACCCCGAGCAGCACATGGACCGACGCTCCCTGCTGGGATCTGGGATCTTCCCCCTGGACCAAGCAGCTGAGGCCGAGCTGTGGCTCTGGGGCTGGTTCCAGCAGGGGTGTCAGGCTCACACAGCCCCCCAGTGAACACCAGCTCCTAAAGATCCACCCTGTTCCCCTTATTCCCTTTCCTGGGGAAACCCAGCCCCACAGCAGGGATGTTCTACCATCACTCCATGCTGCTCGTGGCCCCAGAAATGTCTCCTGCTGTCTGACCAGCCTCGGGAGCTCCCATGCCCCTGGGTGCCTCCTTGGGGCTGCGGGAGGAGGAGAATCCCTGGGGACACAGAGGAACTTGGGCAATTGCCCTTGAGCAGTGGGATTCCCATGGCAGGGGCACATCCAGGAGGGAGGTGGGGATGGGACAAGGTTCTGACATCCTGGCAGACAGGCTGGGTTCCATCTCCAGCCCTGGGAACGAGGGTGGCCTGAGGGCCAGCACAGCAGCGTGGCTGAGCACCCCCCACAGCATCCTGCCTCCTCAGGGGCTCATGGATTGTGACCACGAGACTGCAGAGTCTCTAAAATTCGTGGATTCTCCCCACAACCTTCAGTCACCTCCTGCTTTTTAGGGCAGCACGGAGCTGGGGGAGACCTTGTGGCCATCAAGCCTGATCTCCTCGTGTCACGGACACCCACATCAAGTCATTGTGCCTTATCCCACCAAGAGCTTCCCTGGAGGGAGGCTGGACAGGAATTCCTGGCTGGGAGGGTGGGCAGGCCCTGGCACAGGGTGCCCAGAGCAGCGGGGGCTGCCCCTGGATCCCTGGCAGTGCCCAAGGCCAGGCTGGACACTGGGGCTGGGACCAGCCTGGGACAGTGGGAGGTGTCCCTGCCCATGGCAGGGGTGGCACTGGGTGGGCTTTGGGGTCCCTTCCCACCCAGAGCAGGCCGGGATCCCCTGGTCTGGATGCGCAGCCTGAGGCCGACACGAGTGAGCGCCCAGGGCATCATCGCAGCCCAGCCTCACGTACGGGGCGCAGATCTCCTGCAGTTCCGTACCTGAGCTAACCTGATGGGCTCATTAGTGCTGTCAGAAACGCGGGATTAAGCTGCCAACGATCTGGAGAAGGGAGGCTGCTGGAAGCAAAGCTGTGCTGTTTCCAGATGAGCCCCACGGTGGCCGGGGCAATGGCTCACGGTGCTTTTTCAGGCCCAGGGATTCTGATCTTTTTTAAAGCACCTCCCTCACCTCCCCTTGGTGAAATTCAGCAGAGGAAGGGTCAGGGAAAGGAAAGCTAATGTTCACCTGAGCAGGGCTTCCATAGAATCATCCACTCATGGAATGGTTTGGTGGGAAGGGACCTCAAAGCCCATCCAGTGCCACCCCTGCCAGGGGCAGAGACCCCTCCCACTGTCCCAGGCTGCTCCAAGCCCTGTCCAGCCCGGCCTTGGACACTTTCCCTAAACTACATCAGTTAAAATACCGAGATTTTCCATTTCTCTGCTGGATTTCAGCACATCTGCTTCAGGCTGGCGAAACTGGAGGCATGTTTACAGCCGTAAATCACCGGCTAGATCACAAATACAATACGAGCACTGCTCTGTAAACCCAGTTTGGATTACACAACCATTTCGGTCCTCAGAACAACTTTCACTTCACGTTGACAAACGAAAAAAAAACCCCCCGAGAGGCTTCAGGCTGAGAACATCGCGCGAGGCCGAAGCTGCAGCTGGAACCGGCATCCCGCGCAGTCAGCCCCTCGGGTAGGGCTGTTGTGGCGCGGCGCTGGGGATGCAGTGATGCCAGGCACAGGATTCCCCCGCCTGCAGCACGGGGCGATGCTCGGGCGGCGCTAGGGATGCAGTGATGCCAGGCACAGGATTCCCCCCGCCTGCAGCACGGGGCGATGCTCGGGCGGCGCTGGGGATGCAGTGATGCCAGGCACAGGATTCCCCCGCCTGCAGCCCGGGGCGGTGCTCGGGCGGCGCTGGGGAGCGAACGG
>VZRR01000447.1:12786-30833 GCA_013398015.1 Oreocharis arfaki
TGCCAGGCACAGGATTCCCCCCGCCTGCAGCACGGGGCGATGCTCGGGCGGCGCTGGGGCGCGGGCGGCGCTGGACGCGGTGACGGCGGGCTGTGAACCCGCGCTGTCGCACTGCAGCAGCCACCGCGCGCCGGGGGAAGCGATCGCTCTCGGGGCCGACGCCACATCCGAGCCGGAGCTTCCAGCCCCGTCATTCCCCAGGCCTCGAGTCCACGCCATTTCTGTAACGCCAAACAGCGCCAGGCCTGTCTTTTCTAGGCTTCTTTGTCTTGCCTCTAGCCCGCCTCAAATCAGCTGTAGGTACCAAAAAACCAAAAAAAAAAAAAAAAAGAAACCCCACAGTTAAAGGGTTTTACTCTTCCAGCAGAGCCGGAATTGGTCCCGTTTGTCAAGGAGATCCTTGGCCAGAGAGGAGGCACCCAAACACCTTCAGCCAACGTACGAGCAAGGGGCACAGAGATCTCTCTCTGCCACACCTGGGATGTCTTTGAAGGATAATGGAACAATAATTGGGAACAATTCCTTCCTGGAAAGGGCTGTCCAGCCCTGGCACAGCTGCCCAGGGCAGTGGTGGGGTCTCCATCCCTGGAGGGATTTCAAAGCCCTGTGGATGTGGCACTTGAGGACAGGGGCAGTGGTGGCCCTGGCAGTGCTGGGGACGGTTGGACCCAGTGGTCTCCCGGGGCTTTTCCAGCCTCTGGGACTGTGTGATTCCCTGAATCAGCCCCAGTGTGATGACAGCGAGGCAGAGACCGAAATGCAAATCCTCTTGCAGGTGTCACAGGCCCTTCCAACCCTGTCCTGGTGGCACCAGCTCCCTGGGGACACGGCTCAGACCTTGAGGACAGGACACCGTTCTGAGCCTGAACCACAGATCCATGGAATGGTTTGGGTGGGAAGGGACCTTAAAGCCCACCCAGTGCCACCCCTGCCATGGGCAGGGACACCTTCCACTGTCCCAGGCTGCTCCCAGCCCCAGTGTCCAGCCTGGCCTTGGGCACTGCCAGGGATCCAGGGGCAGCCACAGCTGCTCTGGGCACCCTGTGCCAGGGCCTCCCAACCCTCCAAGGGAACAATTCTTTTTCAGTATCTAATCCAAATTTCCCCTCTTTCAGTCTGAACCCATCCCTTGTTCCCCTATCATTACACTCCCTGATGAATTATCCCTCTCCATCTCCCTTCAGGTCCTGGAAGGTGCTGTGAGGTCTCCACAGAAGCTCCTCTCCTGCAGCTGAGCAGCCCCCACGTTCTCAGCGCATTGTGTCGGCGCTCGCGGGGCTGTGTCTCCCTGCAGCTCTTCCCTCTGCCCCGAGCCCCAGTGCAGAAGTGTGTTTGTGGGCTGGGGAGGTAAAGAACAGAACAAACTGGAGGGGGGCCAAGACCGCCGAAGAAACCACTGACTTCAAAAAGACAGAAGTTTGGAGCACAGTTAGCAAAGGAGTGATTTACACTCAGCAGGATCGTTTGGCTCTGTCGGGCCATACCTAAGCCCTGGTGCTGCACAGAACAGGCTTTAACAAGATGTTTCAGGGCTCCCTTTGAAAAAGACAACCCTTATAAAGAGACGAGGTGGAAAAGGGGATCGTTCCCAACCAGAGGAAAGGGCCGAACCGGAGCAATAAAGTCTGTGCAACAGATGATGAACGGAGCCCCAAATTGCTGCCATCTGTTAGCAACCTTTGCCCAGCGAAATGAATTTCATGTGAGGTCAAGAAATCCCAAACTGCCATTTCCTCATTACTATTAATAAGGGCCAGGTGCCACATAAACCAACAGTGGATCCAGATGTCCTTCACGTGGCTTTGATTACCCGTCCAGGCTGGATAATGATCCCAGGGAAAGTATTGCAGATGCACCCAGAGAAACAGGGTTAATATTAATTCCTCTGCAATCGAGTTACTGGGCAGTAGGAGCATTATTCACCCCCAGCCCACGGGGCGGGGGCAGGCCAGCTCCACAGACGTTCTCCTGCCAGGAGCGCCATGGGATGAAGATCAGTGTTGGCTTCTGCCGGATTTTCCGTGACTGTGGATGGAAGGATTTTTGTGAACTTCTTCTAAAGTCCACAGAAAGAGAAGTTTCTGTGGACACCTCATCCCTGGCAGTGCCTAAGGCCAGGCTGGATGGGGCTTGGAGTACCCTGGGACAGTGGAAGGTGTCCCTGCCCATGGCAGGGGTGGAATGGGGTGGGATTTAAGGTCCCTTCCCACCCAAACCATCCTGCGACTCTAAAAGCAACCCCTTCTCCGGGTGACAGCCAAGACACCAGCAAAGGCTCTCATCTGAATCTCATCAACACTTTGGTGGACACTCCTAAAAAGGCTTCAGCTTTCCCTGTCTCTGAAACAGACACAACTCCACACCGAGCACCGGGAAAACATCCAGCTCTGGGGTTTGGCTAGGATTAAAACGCTGTGGGAAAAGCTGCTGATGTGCTCTCCTTGTGGCACCAGTCAGGTGCAGCTGGGTGCCAGGCTGGTGCCTCGGGCCAGCAGAAGGAGTCGGTACCTGCGGGGACTGAAGCGTGCGCTGGATCGCGCCCGAAGGAGGAGCGCGCGCTGCCCGCGCCTCCGCCGGCTCGGTTACGTGCTGGAGCACTTGACTGCAGAGTGAAGAAAGCATTGTTTCAGAAGAGTCAGCTATGAAATTCAGCAGGGAAGCAATAAATATCTCACATCCTGGACTCCACAAGGACGGCCATTTAACCGCTTACAGCCCGTGCCCAAAGAAAATACGTCGGGGGAGATTATTCCAGAATTCTGTCGTCGGCCCTGCCAAACTCATCAGCAGCATCACATCTCCCAGGGACTAAACAAACACCAAGGACAATCAGATCTTGCCAAAACAAATTCAAATCCTTGTAGAACATCTCTGCAGTCATTGCAGCAATCTCCCCGCAACGGAAACACGACGGCCACAGGCTCAGGAATATCTGTCCCCAAACGTGGCAACAAATGACTCCGTGGAAACGCTGATGGGAAAGGAGAAATGCCACCAACACATCACAGCAACTCCTCAGGAACAGGGGACAAAGGGTGGAAACACCCATGGAATGGGAGAGTATCGTCAGTGAAAATCCCACTCTGATCTTGCCAATGAGATCTTTAATGGGGATCGATAAAATGTCCCAGGCCAGGCTGGACATTGGGGCTTGGAGCAGCCTAGGACAGTGGAAGTGTCCCTGCCCATGGCAGGGGTGGCACTGGGTGGGCTTTGAGGTCCCTCCCAACCCAAACCAGCCTGGGATTTGCTGATTCCTACAAGGTACACCTAAGCAGTGAATTCATGGTTCTAAATATTCATTGACTCTGCAGGGACGCTGCTCATCAGTGTCCTTTGGAACATTCCCCCTGCTCTGGGACATTCCTGCTGCTCTGGGACGTTCCTGCTGCTCTGGGATGTTCCTGCTGCTCTGGGATGTTCCCCCTGCTCTGGGACATTCTCTCTGCTCTTGGATGTTCCCCCTGCTCTGGGATGTTACCCCTGCTCTGGGACATTCTCTCTGCTCTGGGATGTTCCCCCTGCTCTGGGATGTTCCTGCTGCTCTGGGATGTTCCCCCTGCTCTGGGACATTCCCCCTGCTCTGGGATGTTCCCCCTGCTCTGGGACATTCTCTCTGCTCTGGGATGTTCCCCCTGCCCTGGGATGTTCCCCCTGCTCTGGGACATTCTCTCTGCTCTGGGATGTTCCCCCTGCTCTGGGACGCTCCCCCTGCTCTGCTCTGACACAAACCATCCTCTCCTCTCCTCTCCTCTCCCGGCTCCAAAGGGTCTGGGCCTGCCGTGCCCCTGCTCTCGCACCCTCCCTCTCCCACCGGTGCCCTTCCCTGTTCTCTACCTTTAATGGCCAACACAGAATCATCAGCCCTGGGATGGGCTGACATCTCCCACAGCTCTGGGCGGGTCAGTGCTGCTGCAGCCACAGGAGCTCCTGGCTCCAGCCCCTTCCCAGGAATGCTGTGTTTGAGCAGGACGATGCCAGGGCTCTGCTGTGCCCCTCACAGCCCGTGGCAGAGCTGCTGGCACAGGAGGGGAATGTTTCAGGCCGGCTTTGCTGCCACAGACAGCTCATTGTGACGCTGAGCCCTGGGCAGGCCACAAGCAGAGCTGGGGATTTGGAAACGCTGTGGAATGGCTGAGAAGCTGGATTTCCCCAGAGGGAGCTGGTGGATAAAGCTGTTGTTGGTACCCCCAGGCCCTGCTCGGGCCCCGTGGCCCCTGGGCTCACCCCACTGTGGCTTGTCCTGCTCACAGACACAGGGACAGCTCAGCCCTGGGCTCAGCTCCAGAGCTGCTCCCAGGCACCTCCAGAGCCCAGGTCAGGCCAGGCCTGGGCACATGATGGCCTTGGATGCTGAGGGCTGCTCTGGCATGGTGTGGAACCAGAGGGATGGAATGGTTGGGGTTGGACAGGGCCTTAAAGCCCACCCAGTGCCACTCCTGCCAGGGGCAGGGACACCTCCCACTGTCCCAGGCTGCTCCAAGCCCTGTCCAGCCTGGCCTTGGACACTGCCAGGGATCCAGGGGCAGCCACAGCTGCTCTGGGAAGTCCATTCCAGGGCCTCACCTCCCTCCCAGGGAGGAATTCCTTCCCAGTATCCCATCCAGCCCTGCCCTCTGGCACTGGGAAGCCATTCCCTGGGTCCTGTCCCTCACTTATCCAAAGTTCCTCCCCAGCTCTCTTGGAGCCCCTTTGGGCCCTGCAAGGGGCTCTAAAGGTGCTAAAGGAGCCCCTGGGCTCCCTGGGGACCTGCACTAGGGAGGCTGGCACGCTGCTGGCACGAGGCTGCCCCGTGTCACCCTCCCACGGCACGTCCTGGGCTCGGTGCTGCCCGGGGCACCCAGGGCCCGCTGCCGAAACCAGGGAGCACTGCCTGTGTTCCACCACCCCGGAGACCCCCCCAACAGGCACTGCAGGGTGCACCATGCACACCTTCCACACCTTCCCGACACAGAACCCCAGGAGATTCTGAAGGACGTCCAAGTCCTTTCCAGCAAGAGCTCCTCCTGTGGGGAACGCGCTGAACACGGCCCTGAGCCCTCGGGGCTCCTGGAGCCCCCTGAGCCCACATCCCCAAACCCTGTAACCATCCCCACTAAGCCCACAGGAGCTGCATGTCCTGCTGGGAACGCTCTCACGCCGCCCCCTTCCCCACCCTCATGCCACAAACGGCGTGCCTTGAAACAAAAAAAGTGCAAAAATGATCAGAAACCTCCAGAGGGTGAAAGTGGAACCATTTCCAGGCAGCCCCTGACAGGGGACCTGTTCAGAAAATGGAGCCCCAGCCTGTCAGCAGGGCTTGAAAGACCTTCCCAAGGGCATTGCCCCAGCCCAGGCAGGCAGAGCCTGTGCCTGCAGCTCAGTTCCTCCGAGCAGCGACTCCAGAGCGGGACTTGGCAGCCGTGACTCGCGGCGAAGGCAGGGCTTGGAAGGCAAGAAAGTGAACAAACTGCTGCCTGTTTGTAGCTGTGCGATCCAGGCCGTGATTAAGGGCAGAGGAATGTGATTCAGGGAAGGCATGAATGGAGCAGGACGGGCAGAGGCCGCTCTGCGCGGGCCCGGGAGAAACCACACGGCTCTGACAGCTCTCCCCAGCTTGGAGAGCACCTCTGCTTCCTACAGAGCGGGACTGAGCCCGTCCCGGTGCTCTGTGCTGCCCAGCCTGGGTGTGACAGCGCTCCCTCCCTCCCTCCTGTGAGCTCAGGACAGTGGGGACGGGGCACGAGAGCCCCTCTGCACCCACGGGGACCCCACCCCAGTCGAGCATCCCAGAGCGGTTTGGGCTGGAAGGGACCTCAGAGCCCACCCAGTGCCACCCCTGCCATGGGCAGGGACACCTCCCACTGCCCCAGGCTGCTCCAAGCCCCAATGTCCAGCCTGGCCTTGGGCACTGCCAGGGATCCAGGGGCCGCCACAGCTGCTCTGGGCACCCTGTGCCAGGGCCTGCCCACCCTCCCAGGGAACAATTCCTTCCCAAGATCCCATCCAGCCCTGCCCTCTGGCACTGGGAAGCCATTCCCTGGGTCCTGTCCCTCCAGCCCTTGTCCCCAGTCCCTCTCCAAATCCTCTTAGCTCACCAAGCTTGGCACAGATGGCAGAAGGGGCTGGGCACGGCTCCCCGAGCCCAGAGAAATTCCTCAATGCTCTGGGAATGAGGGGAGAGGGGGGTTCTTTCCCTTCAGAGGGACACCAGGTCCCCTGCAGGCACCACCTCCCTCTCAGTGCTCCAGGAATCACCACGGTTCAGGGGTTTGTCTCGTACCTGACTCAGCCACCCCAGGACCGTGGGGATCCTCCAGGGCCAACCCTTCCTGGCAGGAATCCTGACATGGATCCACGGCCATTCCTGCCAAGCCTCCTCCTCACATCCCAAACTCATCTGCCAGGGGCAGTGCTGCCAGCTCAGGGGCCGGGTGAGGCGTCCATCCCTCTGAGGGCAGCACAGGCCCAGCCCTCCCTTCGGAATGCCTGCCGGCGGATAAACCCCACGGCTGCGGGGAGCTGCAGCCCTGCCCAGCTCCGAGAGCCGCTCGGGAGCCCTGCGAGGTTTGACAGAGGCTCCCTGGGACAGTGGAAGTGCCCCTGCCCACGGCAGGAGAGGGAGCTGGATGAGCTTCAAGGTCCCTGCCCCCCACACCGCTCTAGGATTCGATGGAGCCCCATGGACGTGCTCTGAGAGTGGAGCAGCAGCCCCGGGCTCATCCCAGAGCTCTGTCCGTCCCCAGTGCTGGGCTGAACCCGGCACGGGAGCGCTCCTGGCACTGGAACCAGGTCCTTGCCAGCACCCAAGTGCGGAAGGCTCGCTGCTGTGACACAGCTCAGGGCACACCGCTCCCAGCACAGCTCTGGGAGGCTGAGGAGTCACAGAACCCCAGGATATCCGAGGCTGGAAAAGCCTTCCCAGCCCATGGAGTCCCAGCTGTGCCCGGTGCCCACCTTGTCCCCAGCCCAGAGCTCTGAGTGCCACCTCCAGCCCTTCCTGGGACACCCCCAGGGATGGGCACTCCACCTTTGGTCCCGTGGCAAAGCTGGATGCAGAACTGAGCAGCAGCCTCAGACTTCCACGTGGACACGAGACTCCTTCGGGGGCACAGGGCTCTGGGAGGTTGGGAATTCCCCACTCACGGGGCCCCACATCCCTTGGGAAGGAGGCAGGGCTCACCGGGGTTGCTGCCCGGGCCCAGCTCTTTGCTGTAGCCATGGCTGAGGTGGTTCAGCTCATCAAGGGGCTGTGCCCTGGCACTGCTGGGAGGTCTCCTCCTCCTCTGAAGCATGGGAGGAAAATGGGAACTCCTGACTCCCTCTCCACGGGCTGGAGGAGAAGCCCTCCCACGGATCCACGGCTTCACAGGGACTGCTGGGTGAGCACACGTCCACTTCTCCTGCTGGGTAACTCAACCCTGCAGCGCCTGAGCCCCTCGGCTCTGCTGTTCCCATGGCTCCCACCATCTCCCGAGGGAAAGGATTCCACGCCAGCGCTCCAGCCCCTCTGCCTGAAGCTGTCTCCGCGCCTGTTTGGCATTAGGGCTGTTCCCTGCTGCTGGAGCTCCTGACGCTGCTCTGGGTTTGCTGCAGGGACTGCAGGACACGCCAAGGACACCATGCCTGTGATGCACATCCTCGGGAATCCCTGCAACGTTCCTCGGGATGCCGAGCAGCTCCTACGGCTGTTCCTCAGACTACAAAACAAAGGGGGTTTAATTTTTAGCAGATTATCCAAGCTTCTCACCAGCTGTGACATGGAAAGGGTCCTGGTGTAAATTAGGGTTTTACTGGCTGGGACACAACAGTCCCAGCAGTGGTGGGGAGCAGCGTGGTGGGCCACGAGCAGCATGTGGCTCCAGCCTCCGTCCCTGCAGTGACATCGCCACGCGAGGCTCTGTTCCTCCAGGGTGTGCCCAGGACAGAAGCTGCCCAAGCCTTGATGGAAGATCAGCTCCGAACGCGGGGCACGGGGCTGGCTGGGCTTCCCTGTGAACGCCAGGATCGGAAATGGTGCCTCTCTCCCGATACCAATTCCTTACAACCTGCCACGAACGTCTGACCGAGGCAGAAAGGGCCCTGCAGCCCCGGCTGGAGGAGGAGCAGAGATCCCCCAAGTGGGTGCCAGCACTGCTGCTCTTGACGTGCTGCTGGTCCTAACCCACGACTGTTCTGCTTGATTTGCCTTCACCCTTCACAGAAGCTCTGCTGCCCCCCTGCAGCCAGCCCCCCTGGCCAGGAGAGGATCCTCAGCTCCCCAGGACACCTGGGCCTTCTCTTCCACAGCACCCAGAGCTGCCAGCCCCCCTGGCCAGGAGAGGATCCTCAGCTCCCTGGGACACCCGGGCCTTCTCTTCCACAGCCCCCATAGCTGCTCCACACCCTCCCTCCTACAAGGGTGGACGAGGCTTGGAGCAACCTGGGACAGTGGGAGGTGTCCCTGCCCAGGGCTGGGGATGGAACGAGATGAGCTTGAAGGTCCTTCCCACCCAGACCAGTCTGGGGTTCGGTGTTTCCACGGCGATGGACAAACCCAGCAGCCTGTTCTGAGCACGAGAGGTGGTCTGAGTGCTCCCCAGAGCTGCCCTCCCACCCCACCCAGTCTGGGACTCGTGTGTGCTTCTCAGCCAAGTGGGGCAGCCTGTCCTGGGAGGTCTTCCCACCTTTCCAGGCTGTGCCTTCACAGCCGAGGGGACCCTGAGCAGCTCAAGCCCCTCCAGTCTATGCAAAGGAAGGATGCAAAGTTTCAGTTCCTACAGCCCAGCAACGTGTCCTTCGCTCGGTCCAAATCCGCCTTTCTTGAGCTTCAAGTCAATTTTGGCTCTTTCATTCCCGATTCCATGGGAATGGGCCCGGATGGAATGGCACTGTGCTGACATTATTTTAGTTTGGGCTCATCATCCTCCTCCTGACACAGCGTTCCGGGGGAAAAAGGGACGTAAAACCCGTCAGCTTCTTCCCTGATCTCATATTTACCCTTTTTCTGTATCCATAATCCAGATGAAAGCACAGCACAGGAAAATCGAGCTAATGCACTGCATGGCCTTTCCCTGCAGAGGATTACTGCTAGGAATGGAGCTGGGCAGGAGAAGGACACACAGCACGGCATTCCAGAGTCAGAAGCTGCAGAACAGGGACGGCCGTGTCTCGGGTGTTCTCCTTCCCCCAGGACATTCCTTGACGCTCCTGCCACGTGCTGCAGCCTGGTCCCTCCCATAAACCAAATCACCCCTGCCAAGTGCCTTGGCAAACCCAGGGAGAGGTTTGGGTTGGACAGGAGGACAAATTCTTCCCTGTGAGGCCCTGGCACAGGGTGCCCAGAGCAGCTGGGGCTGCCCCTGGATCCCTGGCAGTGCCCAAGGCCAGGCTGGACACTGGGGCTGGGAGCAGCCTGGGACAGTGGGAGGTGTCCCTGCCATGGCGGGGGTGGCACTGGATGAGGTTTAAGGCCCCTTCCCACCCAAACCATTCCAGGATTCCATGATCACCTAACGATGAACTGGGCTCCAGTGGGAGGTGCCCACTTGCACCACCTCAAACTGGTGACAGAACAGCAACCAAAGGCCCTCCAGGAGTCACCAAATGCCCGTTTCAGCACATGTAAAACTGAAGTGCTCTCAGCAATAGCTGCTACCCCGAAATGTGCATTTCCCTCCAAAAAAAATAAGCCCCTAGAATTTCCAGTCCCTGTATCCCATATGCAGTTATGCCCGTGAGAAACAAGCCGTGAAATCCCCAGCGGTGCAGAGCACGGATTAATGGTCATTAAAGCTTTGGGTAGAAAGGAAACCATGTTCGAAAATGCTGCAAATGTTCTGCCGGAGAGCAGACATTGAACATCTGGCTGTTCCCGAGGAAAGCAGAAGGGCTCCCTCTGGAGTGGATCCCGAAAGTAACACAGGATTCGGGTTTGAGCGGGCGGGCAGAGGAAACGGGAACCGAACGGCAACAGAGCCAAGGCGTTCTTGTCTCCTGTTCCTTTACTCATCGTGCTTGCAACGAGCACTCTGGGACTCATTCAAGGAGACTCTGTCAGGACTGAAGGATATGGATCCATGCCCAGAATATTAAGCCATTAATTAGTTTTCACGCACGGACTTGTATGTGGCAAGGAGGCAAATTAAAGGATTCCTGAAGAGACAAGAAAGCTTTCCTAGCACGCGAGATGCTCCCAAGAATCTCCCACAAAACCAGGCCTGCAGCCAGCCGAGAATCCCCGTTCCCAGCCCTGCGTGGCCCATGCATGGCTCCACGGAAGCCTCACCACTGCAGCCACCACTCGTGTGCCCGTGGCAATGAACTTCCCTGGGAAGAGGGAGAGGAGCAGCTCCGGGGCACACACAGCCCGTGCTCTGCTGGCAGCTCAGGGACGCTGCTCCCGAGCTCCCGAGTGGAAAAGGAGCCCCCACCCCCTCCCGTCCCCAGGGCTGATTTGCATACAAGCCAATTAACAGAAAATGGATTTCATGCAGGAAGAAAACAAACAAACAAACAAACAAACAAAAAGTCAGATCACCTACAAAGTGAAGTCAACTTACTGCCTGCTTTTGCTCTTCTTCCTAGAAACGCCGGCAAGGGAAAAAGGTGGAGAGAGAGAGGAAACGTTAATTACCACGTGGAAACAACGATTTTCACACAAAACACACAGCGAAAGAACAGACCGTGGCACGCGGTGCCAGCGCCTGCAGCACGACGGGAGCCGAGGACAGGAGCTGAGGACACAGGAGAGGAGGGCTCTGGGGGAGCACAGGTGACATTTGTCCCACTGAAATGGCCTCTGGCACTGGCCAAGGTCGAGCACGTGGGATGGACATCAGAGGATGGATCCCTGGGGTACAGGAGGGGACATCCAGGGGGTATCTGCTCCTTCAGGCAGGACCTTTACTGGCCCAGGGGAAGGTGTCGCTGCCCGTGGCAGGGGGGAACGGGATGGGCTTTATGGTCCCTTCCAACCCAAACCATTCCCGGATCCTGTGATCCTCCCCTTCTCCACACTCAGAGGCCTCTCGAGCTGCCCTCAAGCCAACACACACCAGCTCCATCCCCCAGAGTCTGGAACCACCATCGGCAGTGCCCAAACACACAAATGTGCCAGCACAGAGCCCAGCTGCCACAGCCCTAGAGACAAAAAGTCCCCTTGGCCAGCTCCCCCCAGGCATTCCAGGAGCTCTGCCAATGGGAATTGCAAGGGCAGAGGAACCAGGTCTGGGAGGGGACACACTGAGGGAAAGGCACCAGAGATGCTGAGTAAGGAAAGAGGTGCAGAGAGAGCAATTCCTGCACTGCAGAGCATCTCAGGACAGATCCCTCCTAACCTGGAGGACAAAAAAAGGTGAAATACCCAAAAAAGGGTGAATTTATCCCCTTTTGAAGCAGGGAAATGTCCACTGCGATCTGGGCTGGTGGAGGCACATCCTGCCTTCAGCTGCAGGAGAACTGCTGGGAACGAGCAAAGTGTCACCCAGCCCAGAGTCTCCTTGGTAATTCAGAGGTTTCCACGGATTTTGTGCTCTCACAGCCAAGAACCACCGTGTGTCTGACCCTGTGTGGGTGCCCCTTGCCTGTCCCAAAGCAGCAATTCCAGCGTTTTCAGGTGACTCCCTGCGCCGTGGCCTCGCACGGAGCGGGCGCAGGGGGCAGCAGGGCCACGGCCACGCGCAGCCCCCCCAGAGATTCAGGTCATGGAATTAAAATTCCCGGGATAAAAGCTCCTTCTGGCCTGGAAATCCATGAACCCATTTATCAACCTTCCCGCACTGATCTCCCGTCTGAGCAGGATTAACCAGAACCTTTCCCTTAATTTAAAGCAGCTTCTTCCCACCGACCCCTCAGAGCTGCTTCCCCACCGAGCCCTGCGGAGGGGCCTGGGAACGGCCGGGGGGAATGCCACGGTTCTGAGCAGATTTTCTGGGGGTTTTCTCCCAAGACTTGGGGTTCCTTCAGGCGTGTCTGGTGTTGTTTGGCAGATGTGGGGCCGGTGCTGCCCTCCCCACATCCCACACTTCCCGCCGTGCCTCCCACCAGCACCGGGACCAGGTGGGGAGCCAGACCAGGGAAAAGATCTTAAATAATCCCCACGCCGCAAAAAAAAAAGTTGTTAGTTTGAAAAATGAGGCTTTGGCATGAAGGACAGATGTGAAAAAGCCCTCTCAGGAGGGCCGGGGCTCGCCGGGCTGGGCGGTGCAGGGATAAATCACCGGAGCAGCCGCGGGGAAATTGCCGGGGAGGAAATGGGAGCGGTGAAATGGGATCTGTCTGCTGCATTTCCGTGGAGCTGACAGCGAAAGCCCTGAGAGGAGCAGACAGTGGTCCCCACGGAATGCTCATCGGGGCCGGGCCAGCCACGGCACCCGGGGACTGCAGGGGACGGCGGGGAAAGGGAAAGCCAAGGCAAGCCTGGATGGAGCCACAGTCCCAGAACGGCTGGGATGGGGAGGGACCTTAAATCCCACCTCGAATCCACGGGCAGAGACACCTTCCACTGTCCCAGGGTGCTCCAACCTGTCCAGCCTGGCCTTGGGCACTGCCAGGGATCCAGGGGCAGCCACAGCCTCTCTCCCCTTCCTTCCCTCCCAGTCCAGTCTGCGAGTCCATGAAATTCCCGCAACTGGAACCCTGGACAGAGGTGTCAACACTGGCTGGGGATGATCTGTGGGGGTCACTTGATGCAAACCCCAGCATTGACTCCCAAGGCAGCAGCCTGGGAAGGTCCCTGTGAGGGCCCAGGAGCATCAGGGCAGGACAGCCCAGGGGGTTTGATGAACTCTGCACAAACAGCCAGGGTGGTCAGAGGTCACAGAACCAGGAATGGGCAGAGGTCACAGAACCAGAGGGGTCAGAGATCACAGAACCAGGAATGGGCAGAGGTCACAGAACCAGAGGGGTCAGAGATCACAGAACCAGAGGGGTCAGAGATCACAGAACCAGGAATGGGCAGAGGTCACAGAACCAGAGGGGTCAGAGATCACAGAACCAGAGGGGTCAGAGATCACAGAACCAGGAATGGGCAGAGGTCACAGAACCAGAGGGGTCAGAGATCACAGAACCAGAGGGGTCAGAGATCACAGAACCAGGAATGGGCAGAGGTCACAGAACCAGAGGGGTCAGAGATCACAGAACCAGAGGGGTCAGAGATCACAGAACCAGGAATGGGCAGAGGTCACAGAACCAGAGGGGTCAGAGATCACAGAACCAGAGGGGTCAGAGATCACAGAACCAGGAATGGGCAGAGGTCACAGAACCAGAGGGGTCAGAGATCACAGAACCAGAGGGGTCAGAGATCACAGAACCAGGAATGGGCAGAGGTCACAGAACCAGAGGGGTCAGAGATCACAGAACCAGAGGGGTCAGAGATCACAGAACCAGGAATGGGCAGAGGTCACAGAACCAGAGGGGTCAGAGATCACAGAACCAGAGGGGTCAGAGATCACAGAACCAGGAATGGGCAGAGGTCACAGAACCAGAGGGGTCAGAGATCACAGAACCAGAGGGGTCAGAGATCACAGAACCAGGAATGGGCAGAGGTCACAGAACCAGGAATGGGCAGAGATCACAGAACCAAGGGGGTCAGAGATCACAGAACCAGAGGGGTCTGGCTTGGAAGGGACTTTATTCCAGGGCCTTTCCCTGCCCTGAGTCCAACCACCACAGCGTGGGGAAAATGGATGGACCTCCAGAGGACAATGACAGATGGCCTTCCACAGATGGGCTTTCCTGGCATCATGGAATGTCCTGAGTTGGGAGGGACCCACCAGGATCACCCACTCCAGCCCCTGGCCCTGCAGAGCCCCCCAACAACCCCACCCTGGGCATCCCTGGGAGCAGTGCCCAAGCCCCCCTGGAGCTCTGGCAGCCTCGGGGCCGTGCCCATTCCCTGGGGAGCCTGGGCAGTGCCCAGCACCCTCTGGGGTAGAACCTTTCCCTGATCTCCATCCCAAACCCCCCTGACTCAGCTCCAGCCAGCCCCAGGGTCCCATCCCTGTCACAGGGAGCAGAGGTCGGAGCTGCCCCTCAGGGAGAAGCTTTTGACACCTACAAGGTCTTTCCCCACTCTCCTTCTCTTCAGAGAGGGATTTGAGGCCCCAAACCCTCAGACGAGCAGAGCTGGGTGAGCTGAATCCAGCCCTAAATGGCGAAATGAAGGCAGCATTAAAAATGTAAAAAATCCTGCATAAGAAAATGGAAAAAAACCCCATAAAAGCTTAACAGCTGATGTAAATTACACATGAACAGTTTTGAAGAGCTCCAAGTGATGAGAGAAGCTAAAACCTGGCGGGGAAAAAAAATCGTGTCTGGCAGGGCTAAAACCACTGAGAAGGAGAGCTGGAAATAAACACCAACACCAGGAGCAAAGCAGGGCCCCGAGGCAGCGCCGCTGCTCCGGGGCCGGGGGTGAAACCCCGGCAGGGCAGGAGGGATCCCTGTGCCCGCCTCGTCCCTTCCCCCCGCAGTCTGCACCAGCACACAGGGAAGCTCTGACACCAGCAAGGAGAAAAGGTGTCACAAGCATCTACTAGAAATGATATTTTTAGATTGGCAGGCTGGGGAACGTGCAGCTTAAAATAATTACCTGAGCGAGGAGCTACCTGGGGCAGGGCAGGGAGCCTGTGGTGGATCCTGGAATGCCCAGGACTGGGGTGTGGGTATTCAAACAGGGAGGGGAGGCAAATAAGAGAGGCTTTGGGGTTACCTGACTGGGGCCTTCCAGGGCCTAAAGGGGCTGCAGGAAACATGGAGAGGGATTTTGGACAAGGGCTGGAGGGACAGGACCCAGGGAATGGCTTCCCAGTGCCAGAGGGCAGGGCTGGATGGGAGCTTGGGAAGGAATTGCTCCCTGGGAGGGTGGGCAGGCCCTGGCACAGGGTGCCCAGAGCAGCTGGGGCTGCCCCTGGATCCCTGGCAGTGCCCAAGGCCAGGCTGGACATTGGGGCTGGGAGCAGCCGGGGACAGTGGGAGGTGTCCCTGCCATGGCAGGGGTGGCACTGGATGGGCTCTGAGGTCCCTTCCAGCCCAATCCACTCTGGGATTCCCTGACCTGACCCTGTCATTACTTTATTCACATTTCTGTATCAGAAATGCTGACCCAGGGCCTCATTTCCAGGTAACACAGAAGCTTTAGAACTTCATGGAAAGGAAATCTTGCCCAGAAAAGCCGATTTGGTTATTTGAGTGTGCCCCGAGTTTGGCTTCCGAGGGCACTGCTCAGACACAGAGATTTGTGTGACAGGATTTACCCAGAGCAGCCTCACTAAGCAGTGACCACAGCACAAAATAAACCCTGGAGGGAGTGCTGGGTGCCCGACAGCTCCCCCAGCACCGCAGGGAGCCCGGGCAGGAGGAGCAGTGGAGCCTCTCTGGTTGCTGAGGGTCTGGGAGGAATTCAAACTCCAGCTTGCTTTTCCCAAATATAAAACATTTATACTCAAAATCTGGGCAAGGCAAAGAACCCATCCATGAACAGAGCGGAGCAGGGGGTTGTGGGGGGCTCAGCTGTACCTGTTTGAGTGATTTAAAACCCTGGGTGAGAAGTGCCTGGCTTGAGCTGAGGAAGTGTCTGGGTGGGCAAAGCTCAGGGGGGGCAAAGTGCTCCTGGATTTAATGGAGGGAGAACCAACGGGTGCAAACCCAACTCAAACTGAGAACCAGGCATACATTTTTAACTGTTCAGGCAAATCTGCACTGGCAGGGAATTTTCCACTTTGGATTTCTGCAGCTCCAGAGCAGATGTCTTTCTGGAAGATGCTTTAATCAAGGAGAAGCTGCAGCACTCCACAGGGAGCTCTGGGGGGGAAATGCAAACAACCCCGTTGTGGGACCAAACAGTCCCAGTGCTCACAGCTCCTGGGGTCACCCAGGTGGGGAGGGAGCTCGGGAGGGCTCCAGCCCAGCCCCCAACTCAGAACAGCTCCACTGAACCCCAGGGCTCTGGCAGTGGGGTCTGGGGAACCCCCGAGGATGGAGCTGGTGTGGCCTCTGTGGGTCCAATCCCACGGCCTGGGCATCCTCATGGGGATAAAGATTTCCCTTCTACCCAGTCCCAATTGCTGGATGAAACTTTTGAACAGATTTGGTAACTGCAAGGGAGCTGGAGAAGGACTGGGAATGAGGGCTGGAGGGACAGGACCCAGGGAATGGCTTCCCAGTGCCAGAGGGCAGGGCTGGATGGGATCTTGGGAAGGAATTGTTCCCTGGGAGGGTGGGCAGGCCCTGGCACAGGGTGCCCAGAGCAGCTGTGGCTGCCCCTGGATCCCTGGCAGTGCCCAAGGCCAGGCTGGACACTGGGGCTGGGAGCAGCCTGGGACAGTGGGAGGTGTCCCTGCCCATGGCAGGGGGTGGCACTGGATGGGCTTTGGGGTCCCTTCCCTCCCAAACCATTCCGGGATTCCAGGATTTCGGTGATTTCAGAAGTCAGACACCAATGGCTGAGCAGGAACAACTCAGAGCAGAAGCAGTGGCTAAGGAAAACCAGAACTCCAGACATGGACAGTGTGCTGTGCTCAGGGACAGGGAATAACCCAGGCACTGCTGGGGTGTTTGACCATCACATCCCTGCCCCAGGAGGAAGGGCAGGGGCTGGAATTCCTGCCCCAGGATACAGGCCCAGGCTGAGGAGTGATGGCACTTTTGAGTACAGACTCTGGGAATTCACTGCCCCTTCCGAGCACAGAGAAACCCTGAATTTTCCTGGAACCATCCAAATGTGCCTACAGCTGATGTGTCACCCCCTGTGCCACTGCCACCCCTGTGCCACTGCCACCTCTGCCAGGTCTCTCCCTCCTCCCCCACTCCCACAGCACCTTCGGGGCACCCTCTCTTGCACCAAAACCTCTCCAAGGCCCAGGCTTTGCCCTTGCCTTTGTATTTTGTCTCATTTAAAGCAGGGAAAGAATAAAGGTGCAACAGAATTTCCCACTCCAGCCACAGCTGGGAGCTCAGCCCAGGGGGGACTCCACAGAAACAACACAGGACCCTCATGAGAAACCCAAACAATGTTTGTTGGAGCTCAGAGCCAACACCAGAACCCCCAAACACAACCCCAGATGTGGCAGGGGCTGTGCAGGCTCAGCTCCTTGTCCCTGGGAGTCACATCCTGCCCTGCTCCCAGTTTATTCCCCAGGGAGAGGGGGCAGTACCGAGCTGCTGCCCCAGGCACCAAACCAAGCTCCTTTAAACCCCTCCCAGTCTCGGGTTCTGGGTATTTCTCCCACAGGAACCTGGAAAACCATGAACCCCCTGCACCCCACACAGAGCTGGGATGGAAATGGCTTCTGGCAAACTCATCCTGCTCCTTGGGAAGGGTTTTTGGGGACCCCAGAGCACCCGGGGAAGGGAGGGACGCGCTGCCCTTGCCACGGGAGGTTCCTTACCTTGAGCAGCTTCATCAGCCCTTCCAGCTGCACCATCAGTTCTCTTCTGCTCTCCTGAAGTGCTGACATCCTCTGCTCCAGCTCATCCTTCCTCTGCCTGTGCCAGGGACAGGGGAGAAAGAGGCAGAAGATAAACTGGGAGTGTTTCAACCCCCTCAGGGAATTCTCCTGTGTAAAAGTGTCTGGGTCCCACCACTGTCCTGCCCCCCATTTAAAAACCTGCAGTGAGGCTCAGCACAGCACCCATGAACCTGGAGGTGACGATTCCCTGCTCCCCACAAGCCCAGAGACCTGCTCCCAGCCACGGGCAGAGGGAAGCCCTGCTCAGGAGCAGAGCATTTTGAGAGGAAAAACTCCACTTTTTCCTTCCTTTTAAGAACTCTCCAAGCATCAGATCCTGGCATCCTGTGGAGCTCAGACAAAGCAGGATGAGCTTTGGGAGGAAAGACAGAGGGCAATGGAAGAGGAGGGAATGTCTGGAGAGGAAGAGCCGTGCCCGTGTGGAGGGAGGCTCAGCAGAGCTGCAGCTGTGAGGGATGGAGCAGCCGGGACACGCTCCCTGCACCAGCACCCCGGTGACAACAGCAGCAGCACAGCAGTGACCTTCCCTTCCCTTCCCTTCCCTTCCCTTCCCTTCCCTTCCCTTCCCTTCCCTTCCCTTCCCTTCCCTTCCCTTCCCTTCCCGGACCTTCCCTTCCC
>VZRR01000462.1:0-94295 GCA_013398015.1 Oreocharis arfaki
TGGGGCAGGCTCGAGGGAGAAGCACTGGAGGGGGCTCCTTCCCGCCTCTTGCCCTGGTCTCTCTTACCCTCTTTGGGATCCTTCCTGCTCTGGGACACCACTCAGCCCTTTCTCCCGGGGCAGCCTGGACTGCTCAGCTTCCCCAGCGTGGACCTGCCACCAGCGCAAATGACAGGAACAGCTCCAGAGAAAGGGACAACAAACCCCCCCCAGCTGTTCATTTAAATGCCCCCTCCTCCCAGCCCCGACACACACTCCCTGAAAGTGATACTGCTCCGCAGCCGAGGCCCCATTTGTCGGGGTGTCAGTGCCGGAGAGAGAAGGGGGGCAAGGGAGGATCAACATCTGCCCGCCACAGAAATGTGGGCTGTCAGGGTGGGGTTCTGTTTCACTACAACGCTTTGCCATAGCCCCCGAGCAGGCAGCTGAGTCCAAAATATGCTTGCCTGTCATTCTCTGCCAGTGCCAGCAATTGTCACCCTGCTCCCATAAGGGCCAGGAATGCAGACCAGGTGCGCCAAGAAGGAGTGTGGGCAAGGGATGGCCCAAGGCATAATACACTGAGGAGCAGTTGGGTACTCCCCTGAGAAAGAGCTTTGATTGGCTCCATGAGTGGCTCAAGAGTAGGATGGTAAATAGTATCCTGCACTTTCCAGCTGTGTTCCAGCCTTCCCAAGCCGAGTTAGCTTGGGGCAAGCAGCCAGGGGAGCACAAGCTAGCCAGAGCGAGAGTGCAGGCAGGAAGGTCCATGGTCACATCTGTGCCTTTCTGCTTCCCTCCTGTGCCGAACCTTTGTTTTGTTCCTGGTGGCTGTCTGTCTTCATTTCCTCCCCTTGTTCCCTTCCAAAACCCTGCCAAGGCCCTACTCTTGGCTCTTGCTCAAGAAGAATCTAGGAGAATGAACAGACACGAGGGACCAAAAGCTACTGCTCCATTTCCCTGCCTGCCTGCTGTAGGCTGTCCCTTGCCCAGTGAGTCCCATCCAAGGGTGGTTAGTTCAGCCAAGGTGACCTTTCCCAGCCCCACGGATTCCTCCCGGGGAGCCAGCCATGGATGAGGAAAGCAGGCTGGCTGTGCCTCAGCACAGGGACACCATATGCTGAAACCAGAAACAGCTCCCCGATGGCCCCAGAGCTTCAAGGACCGGAGTTGACGTCAGCCCCTTGGGACTGGCCTCCCGGAGGCTCCCGGGCTCCGGGTCCGCTGTGGTCAGAGGCCGTGGCACAGGCGCAGGGCTCTGCTGTGCGCTGCCGCCAGCCCCGTGCTGGCCGTCCCACGGGGAGCGGGAAGAGCTCAGACCAAGAAAGCCCAAGCCAAAGCTTTGCTGCAGCTATGTCAGGGTTTACACTTCTCCAGGAGGGAGCGTCTCCCCTTTGATCAGGGAGGCAGCAGGTGCAGAGCTTGGCCTGCTCTTGAGACTTCTGGGTTCACTGTGCTGCAGCTGATCCTGGATAAGCCTTGCTTGGTGCCTTGATTTCCCCAGCAGTACTGCGGAATATCCTCTCCTCGTGCCGAGGGCCCTTGGAGCATCCTACCTCTGAGCAGGCTGGGGGCCACTGGGATGAAAATGCAGCATCCCAGGTCAGTGTTAGTGATGACAGTAATGGGGGAGAGCAAACATCTTATTCCCCAGGGAGTGTTTTCCTAGGAAAAGCCCTGCCTGAGCTGGGGGAGCTGATCATCATGCCATCTCTGCTGGGGGAATCCTGTCCTCCAGTCCCACAGGGAAAGGGAGGTGCTGACCACGTGCAGAGATGCCGCATCACATTCCTGGGAGCATTGCCTCTGAGTGGTTGCATCTGAGTGTGAGGTTGCCGAGATACACAAGGGAGGGGATGGAAAATTCTTTGAGAACAAAGGGGCTCTACTGTGTGGCCTCTGCAGAAACCTGTTCCTTCCCGGGGAGGGAGCACAGGAGGCTCTCACCCTGCTTTGAGAGCCAGATGCTTGCAACATCCCAGCACTGGGAAGAAGGTGGGGCAGGGCTTAATTGCCAAGCTCTTGGGACTCAAAGAAAGGCAGATTTTTGTCTCCTGCCAAAAATGCAGAAATCTTGCCGAGTCGCTTTCCCCATCTGGAAGGTCAAGGTCTTTAGCCTCCATTCACAACTGGGCAAAAGTACAGCCCAGAGAGATGAAGGGATGTAAACTTGCTCCTCTGTCGAGTCAAGCACAGAGCTGGGAAGAGAATGCAACCTTGAAGGAAAACAAAATTGCACCAGTGTCTACTTCAAAATGCAAGATTTAGGGCAGCAGAGTCCTGCCCATGTGTTTCCTAGGCCAAGGCACGTAGAACCTTGCTATATCTTCTCTGATCCACGGAGGACTTGCTGGTCCTGAAATCACTGCTCTGTCTCTCAAAACTTTTCACTTGTCTGTTTCATCCTTCTCCACCAGGGGACTCAAAATTCCTCACCAGATGGTTGGCTTATGTTTTGCTGGGTACGCGTCAAGACCGCTTCCTTTCAGGCATCCGTTTTCTTTATCGTATCAATTGCACAACCACGTATCGCCTCTTAATCGATGGGAAAGGCTGAGATCCACTTCCCGAGCTTAAACAGGGCCTGTATACTCCCCCATAGGACTTACTCCTCTCAGATGATCAGTTAGCAGCTGGACATCAGCAAACGAGGAGCAGAAGATGCCCCTGGGCAGCACAAGGATGGTGTGGGCTTCTGGTAAGCCTGTGGATGGAGCAATGCTGGTGAGATAGCAGGGCTGGAAGCAGCCCACACAAGGGTCTGTCCTCAGGGTGGTGGCAGGATTGTGCAGAGCTGTCCTCTTCTCTTCTCTTCCCTGCCATCCCGAAGCCCTGGGACTTCAGCTTGTCCAAAGCCCAGCCCCTTCCTTCTTGCTGCTGAGCAGGGGTGAGCTCACAGCCCACACATCCTCTGGGCAGATCCTGGGGTTGGAGCCAGCCGGCACCTCCATCTCCTCTGGGAGAGGATGGACCCGTTGGGAGGCCACCTCAGAGGAGGCACAAGGGGAGGGTCATGGGCGTGGGACATGCCATCACCTGGGCAGGAGATGGCTGTGCTGCCTCCTGGTACAACTCCTCTTGGTTGGTGCTGCCTGTCTGTGGAAGAAATGTCTTCTGAGCAGCCCTGTGCCCTGTCACACAACAGGCAAAGCCGGCACAGCCACCCCGTGACTGACCTGCCAGCACTCAGCCTGCTCCCAGAACAGCATCTCTGCTCCGTGGGAGGGCAAGACCCTCACGCCATCTCAGAGGGAGGCACCGGGGACAGAGCAACCATCAGCACATGCTGTTGTATGATAAAATCTCCAAAGGATTTAGCAGGGATCCTGGGAAGAAGGGCATGGCTCTTGGGTACCTCTTCACAAGATGTATGAGATCTCTTGCAAATCTTGCTCTGAGCAGAGAGGCAGGTTTCAGAAATGGCAGGGGAGGAAGATGACAGTCAGGAAGGCCAAGAGTTTTTGTTTTAGGAATCCTCACCCTTCTGGCAGGGATCCCAGAGGGTGCTGGTGGTGGGGACACTGGTGGCACCCAGGCACCCAGCCCCGTGCAGGAGGAACACGGGCCATTTCTGCTGAGGAGGGACGCAAGTGCTATAAATAGGTTGTTTAATGCACTGTGGCCAGGCCCTGGAAAGCCTCAGCCCATGCACATTCCCTGCTGCTGGCGCTGAGATGGCAGCTGTTGAAAAAGTCTGAATCCAGCAGCTGCTGGCTGATGCTCCCAGCCCCTGCCCCAAGTCCCAGCCCTCCTGCTCCCCTCATGGGGTGGCGAGCCCTTAGCATCCTTTGGCACAGGTGCCGAGGCTTATTGGTGTGATGCCAGCTCTGTACTGGTGTTGATGCTGCTTCCCGGGCTGGCAGTGACTGCAGGGTGCTGCTGGTGCCCGAGGGACAAGGAGGATGAGGAGAGAGCTTTCCTCCCTGACAGCCCTTGCAGGAGTGGGGAGAGCGCCGTGCCTGGGTGGGAGCTGTGGGGCCATGCTGGAGTCAGCTGCTGCCCACCCACGAGCCCTCAGCTGTGGCTCTCCCAGCCCCAGCTTGAGATGCTGGGCTGGGCCCCCACTCCCTGTCTCTGCTCACACAAAGGCCCCTTGTGCCCACGGGAATGACATTCCTACAGCCATGGGCCCGGGGCAGAGTGAAGCGTAGCCAAGGGGGAGAGGCCAGAGCCCAGCTGCTGGGGCAGCTGGTGGGGCCAGGTGGGGATGGGCTGTGGTCCTGGCCCCCCTCCTCTGCCTGGGGGATGGACATGAGCAGCTGGTGGGAGAGGGGGAACCCCCAGGAGGTACAGGAAATTCCAGGATGCTGGGGAGCAGGAGCAGAGGTGCTGTGCACCCGTAGGTGCTGCTGGCCCGCCCAACACAGACCTATAGGAGAGGTGTGGGAAAGGTGGAAGGGGGGGCTGGGCCGGCTTTTCCCGGCTAGTGCCCATCCCAAGACAAACCCAAAGCTGAGAGCAGGTTTGGTCACGTCTGGCCCCCTTGCTGCTCACCTCACCTCAGCATTTAAGGCCTCTGCTGGGCATTTCCTTGTCCCCTCCGCAATGAGGGGGATGAGCCAGGCTGCTTTTAGTGGCATTAGCTGGCAGCTGGGGAAGCCCCTGCCTGCCGACCCCTGCTGATACTGGCCTGCCAGCTGCCAGGGCTGGCGAGGGAAGGGATCTGCCAGCTGGCACCTGCAGGGAGGCGGGGAGGGGGCTTCTGGTAAGGCTACGCCAGGGGCACCTGTCATCCCAAAGCCAGGGTGTCACCATGCTCTACAATTGGGCCTGTGTGTGCGTGACGAGGCCCTGCAGCTGGGACAGCTCTGCATGCCTGAACCCCTGTTCTGTCCCCACCTGAGCCCTCGCTTTGCAGGGGATTTGGGACTGCATCGAGGAGCAGGAAGCCTGGGCTGGCAAGCCCTGAGGTACTCCCACCCCATAGGGAGACGGCTCAGCTCACAGGTAGTCAAGAGCCAAGCACAAGTAGCTCACCTCCATCCAGCCCTGGGGAGGCTCTGTAGGAGAGGGCAGCCTTGTGAGGCAGCTGGGGGTTGCTTCCTCCTGTCCATGCTCTGAGCCAGGCTGGCTTGCCCCAGAATTGGGTGCTGGCCCCATGGTGGGGACACTGGTCCCAGAGAGCTGGACTGGTCCAAAGGGCACCCATATAAGGGATATTGAGATGCTGGGATGGATAAGGTATGTGAGGTCACTCCTCTTACAAATGCTGAGCACCCCTGGGCCATCCAGGCTGCAATGTCCTTCTGCAGGGTGAGCAAGGGGCAGGATGCACTGACAGCAAGTCCTGCTCTGAGCCACGCTATGAAAAGCCCCACCACCCAGCACTCCATTTTCATGGAAGGCTTCTGCTTCTAGCTATAACTGCCATGACCTCAAAGGAAGCAGGGGAAAACATTCACTTCCCACAGGCTGTACCCAGAGAAGAAATATACCTCTTTTGGTCCCCTTCCAGGGTCCAGAGCTCCAGGCTGCTCTCCACTTCCACCAGCTCCATAGTTAACTCCATCTTTCCCCTCCCCAGCCTCCACAAGACACCTTTCTTTAATAGCAGTACTCTCTTCCCTCTCACGTAGTGCTGCCCCATGTGTCAGCGTTAAGACACCCGTGCAAAGGAAGAGGCGAGTTTTATAAAGTCCTAGGGGATGTGGACATGTCCAGCCCCACAACAAGACCTGCACGTGGTGGTGCTGCTCCACCTGTGCCCCAGGCTGGGCAAGCAGCCTGACCTGGGCTTGGCTCTGCAGCAGACCATGGTGAGCAGAGGGAGGACGCAGAACCCAAGTCACTGCCCGGACCACACATCTAACAGATCTGTTTATTCCTGGAGAGCACAGTGAGCAGGGTGAGGAAGCAGAGCTGCCAGGCAGGCAGCAGTGGTTATTGCTGCAGGTGCATCCTCCAGCGACAACAGGGGTCTGGGGGAAGCAAACTGCCTGCCTGCCTCTACAGGGCAGGGGACGGGCCCTCACCCACTGCCAGGCTGGAGCCACCCCATCACCCCAGAAGAAGGTGAGGGGAATGGAGTAGTACAGAGAAGTGCAAATACGTTGGCACTGGAGTCCATCCGCACTGGGCAAAGGAGCCCAAGCTAAGAGGAGAGAGTAACAATGTGGGAGGATGAGGGATTGGGAGAAAAAACCCAACCGTGTGCTGAAGACACACCACCCACTGCTCTCTGGAGGAAGGCATTGCTTCTTGGGTGCTGTACCCCCTAGCCCTGCTGTGGGCCATGACCAAGGGCAGCAGATGTCCCAGGAGCTCCCAGGGATGGGAGGGGAGGCCAAGCTGCTGTGACAGTGATGGCATTGCTGCACCCACGTGGAAAAGAGGAGCTTCAGCTGCTGCACTACAGGCTCACATGTGTTCACATGATGGAGGAGCCTCAAAACATTCAGTGCTTGAGTTGTAGGGCTTGACCCAGTGGTGGGCCTAGGCAGGAGCATGGAGGTGGGAGGGATGTGTTGAAGGCCACGCAGAAAGAGCCAGCATGCTCCACGCTTTGGTCGTGCTTAGTGGTGATAAGTACAGTGCAAGGGCTTCAAGAAATCGAGTATGGCCATTCCTCCTCTCAGAAGGCCACTCTGGCTCCCTCAGGAACCTGCTGAGCCAGGCAATACCTGCTGATTCTCCCAAGTGTGGGTGCAGAGATAGGCAATGTGTGCTGGAGGGGATGGGTCAGCATTAGAGCAAGCGATACGATTGTCCTCCCCCTTGTGCCCCAGCAGCTGCCTCTCCTTGCTCTGCAGCTGGCCCCCAGCCTGCCACCGTGCAGGGATTCACAGGTACCCCATGCTGCTTGCCCTCCTCCTGTTCTGGGGTGAGGGGGAGGAAGGGGGAGTGGAAAGAAGCCCAGCCCAGAAGAGGAGAAGGGAATCCCCTGCCTGCCTTGACCCCTGGTCCACTGGAGAAGATGGTGTGAGACTTGCTGGGAGGCAGGGCTGGTGGCTCAGCATGGGATGGAGCAAGGGAGAAGAGTATCCTGTATCCAGGGATCCAAGGGGAGGCACTTGGAGTGGGCCTGGCCCATTGGGGTGTCCCAGCTGCAGTGGATCTGTTGTAACTCCTAGCCACACATCGTCAGCAGCAGCCACTGGGAAGGAGAGGGAGAAGGGATGAGCAGGGTGCATTTTTGGCATGTCCTCATGAGTCAATTTTAACAGCCCTCCAAGAAACACACAGCCTGCAGCAGTTCTGTTCACTCATCTTGATCTTTTATGGGTTCTTTCCCTACCCAGAGGGCTGGAGGGCTTTCTACCACCCACCCCGGGTGCCCCATTCACCCTAATGCCGTGTGCCCTTGTTTCCCACCCCAGCTTCAGCTGGGCTGAGCTCTCACCTCAGAAAGGTTCATGACAGCAGTGCCAGTGCCTTCAGCATCCATGCTACGGAAGAACCCTGCAGAGACACAAGCACAAGGTGAGCAACACGTCTCTCTGTTCCTGCCCTCCCTGCCCCAGGGCCATCACTCACTGAACATGGTCTCCAGCTTCAGGAGGCAGCAGACAAAGTTGTCAAAGTCCACGCCCATGTCACTGTCTGCATAGCGGGCCACCACCACCTGATGCAGCTTGTTGTTCAGCTTGAAACCTGCAAGGCAGAGAGCAGTCAGCCCCCCAGGGAGGCAGGAGAGCAGGGTGTAGTTGTGGAAGTCCATGCACCCACACAAAGGGTCCAGCAACCCACCCAAGGAAGGGCACTGTGTCCAGCCTCAGTAGGAAGAGGGGATGCTCTCCCTGCAGCCATATATGACTAGTTAGCTCACTGATCCACCCCAGGCCTCTGCTTTGCCAGGACGGGATTCTGCAGGCTAGAGGAGGACAGAGGCTGGGACCACCTTGCATGCATCCCTAACTCAGGGGCTCCAGCACCTGGCACAGCTGGGATGGAGAAAGCTTGGTGCATACATGGGCCACATCTCACTACAACAGGCTGGCTTCAAGCATGCAATATAGGCTGGTTACACTCTTCTCCTTCTATTTGGGACAGGACTCTGACAGCAGCAGCCCCCTCCCCAGCCTGCAGCCCAGTCCCATCCTTCTCCAGACCTACCGGCTGACTCTAGAGCCATGCGCATCTCATAGGAGCTCATGGTGCCCGACTTATCCAGGTCGTACTGGCGGAAGATCGTCTGCAAAAACATCACAGGGGACATGAAGGGAAGGCTCTCCTGTGGCCTCCAGCCCACCTGTCCCCTCTCTTTGCTGCCCCAGGAGGGGTGCAACCCCTGTGCAGTGCACCATGCCCCCTCTCCTCCTCACCAGCCAGCTCCGGATCTTGTTCCACAGGATCTGGAACTCCACCAGCCCGAGGCGGGCACTGCCATCTTTCTGGGGAGCAGAGGGTCAAGGAGGTCAAAGCAGCCAGGAAAGGGGGTGGTGCAAAGGCAAAGCTACCAGATCCCAGCCACCTGAGGCAAGAAAAGCCTGGACACACCTGGCCTGCCCAATTTTACCCCCAACCTTCCCCTTTATCCTGTAGCATCATCAAAATAAGAGACTGCAACCCAGCAAGGAAAGCGTAACGCTTGAACTAGCTGCCATGCCACTCCCTGGGAGCAGCTGTGCTGCTGCTGTAGGAAGCACATTGCTCTGCTGTCCTTGAACCAAAGCTGGGCTGGCCTGCAGCAAAAAGGGAAGTTGTAGGGCCAGGCTGGAGAAGGGCTCAGAGGTGCTCCTTGCCTGACCCCTCAGCTGCATGTCCTTGTGCAAGCAGGACACCAGCCAGGGCTCCTGTCACTTGACACCTCTCATCCACAACAGCTGGACAGGATGGTTTGGGGAAAAGAAGCCCAGTAGCCCTTGTTCCCTTCCAGGAGTGCCTCAAAGGCTGAGTGGCACAACAGCACGTCAGGCTGGGGAGCCCACGGGAAGTGAAGCACAGGAACTTCCTCCTGGAGATGAAAGTAGAAGGCATGGAATGGAACCATGCTGGGCTTTTGGTGGCAGAGCCAGGGCCCAAGCAAGCAGAGGAAGTGATGGCCCTTTCCAAAAAACCTGCTCCTAAAGCCAAAGAGTATAGGGCAGGTGGCCCTGAAGCCATAAGGACCCCTTCCTTTCTTCCCTTAGTTGAACAGCTTCTGCACCACTGGAGAGCCAAGCCCCAGCTCCAACAGAGAAGTCTCTGAGCACCAGGAAAGCTGGCCCTGGCCCACAGCACCAGGAGGATACATCCATCAGGTTGACCATGTTGCGGCAGGAGTCCAGGCTGAACCCATCCGTTTTCAGATCTTTGTCTGAGGAGAAAGGAGGAGGTTGAGCACACCCCTCAAAACCCAACCTGCTGAGCAGGCCTGGGCTGCAGGGAGCAAGGGGTGGGAAGAGTGGTGCTTACGTCTAGAGATGACTCTGTTCAGAATAGTCCGAAGCTCAAAGACGCTGATTTCCATGTCCTGGAGCAGAAGCAGAGTTAGCACCACCCCTTGCATGCTCTCCACCCCACTTGTGGCCATTGTCCCCCTCCTGCCTAAATATCTCTGCTTTAGTCCCAAAACATGAGAATGCCATTACATTTCTTGCACACGCAGAAGAGTTTTGGTCATGGCTGGATGCTCTTCCCAAAAATTGCCCCTGTCACACCATCTCTGAGGGCAGCTGGGCTGAGCTACAGCAAAGATGGACTTGCTGGCAGGATGGGACTGAGTGAGCATAGGGTGGGCTGGAACTCCCATGGCCAGGGGTTCGGTCCTGTTCCCTCCCCTCCCCAGAGGGCCTTCCAGAGCTTGGCACAGCCATACCCACCTCCCCTGCCAGCTGCTGGAACATGTTCTTGAAGCTGTCCTCTATGTCATCCTCAGTTATTTCCTCCTGGAGTGATGAAAACCAGTAAGAAGAGGTTAGTGGTCAAACCCACGCTCTGCCCTGCCTCCCAGGCTCAGTAAACACCAACCGGAAAGGAAGCCCTTCTTTGTTCTTCTCATCTTTGTTAATTCCCACATCCCCATCACCCCAGCCCCTCTCCAGCCACAGTGACATCCCAGACTCAGACAGCCACCCCCTGCCTGTAGCTCCCCCTTCAAGTCCTGGAGCCTCAGCACCAGCCAATCCGAAGTGGCGGCTCCTACCTCATCCGCCAGATCTGCCGAGATCTCCTCGTCCAGCTCCCTGGGGCAGAAAGGGGAAAACAAAGCGATGAGCAGGGTCCCCAGCCAGCAGGCTGCCTGCAGCGGGGAACATCCCAGCGCTCACAGGCACGGGGTGTCCCTCCCAGGCCAGGACTCACGCTGTGTCCGACTGCTTCTCGGTGAAGACGCGCAGGACGAAGTCGGCCTCCTTGTGCGGTTCGAAGGTGGAGGGCACGATGATGTACTCGCCGGGGGGCAGCCGGATCTGGTTGCTCACCTCCCGCAGGTTGATGAAGGTCTCAGACCGTGCCCGGGACTGGTTTCGCAGGAAGAAGTCCTTCTTCAAGTGCACATTCTGCATGCCCTGGGCCTGGGGGAAGGAATGTGCTTTGGGACCACAATGGGAAGCACCCACAGGGAGTAGCGGGACCAATGCCAGCCCCATCAGGTAGGACAGCCCTGCCCTGCCCATCCAGTAGGAGCCATCCCTCTGTCCCACATGGAGGTCCCCAGCACCCACTAGCACCCTAGCCATGGCCAGTGCTGTGGAGATCCCATGCCACTGGATAGATCAACACATTTTTGCCAAGTCTTGTGCTTCCCTCCAAGATGGGGTAGGCTCTGACAGCTCAGGACGTACCTCCTCAGGAACCTGCAGAGAGAGGAAAAAGGGGAAAAAAAAATCACAATCCCAGTACCTGCACCATCCCTTACAGCTGAAGGGAGCACAGGATGGGGGGCATTAGCTCACAGCTGGCCAGAGCTGGTGGAAAAGATTTCCTTAAGGACTGGGGTTGAGGCGGGACTAGCAGGGCTGAGCCTGTCCCAAGGAAGAAGCCTTGGGGCGGGCAGGGGTTACCTCGTAGACAGCAAAGCCGATGGTGTGCATGTCACCTCCCACCCGCCGCTCCCGCCGCCGGTGCTTCTGCATCAGAGCCACCAGGAAGCTGCAGGCCACCTCATCGTCCCCAGGGTCATCATCTTCCTCCAGCAACTTGATCTTAAACTGGGGGTTGATCCAGAATGTGGCTGGGAGGAAGGGGAAGTGTGGATGAGACACCTGGTTTCATCACGCTGCCGAGAGCACCGATGCGGAGGCCAGAGGTACCTGGGTGATTCCTGCAGCCCCCGGCAGTGCTCCCCCGGCGCCACGTGCCCTCGAACACCTGTGTGTGCCATCTGCTGAGCTCGTCCTTGGTAAGGGCATCAGGGGTCAGGTTGCAGATCTCCAGCCTGGAGAACTCCCTCATGAAGTCCCGGAAAGACATCCTGTGGGATGCAGGTAGGGCTTGAGGGCAGGGCACTGCTGTGGGGAGGGAGGAGAGCACAAGCAGCTCTGGACCCAGCAAGCATTTTAGGAGAATTAAGTGACAGTGAAATCTTTTACCCTAAACAGTTATAGCTTATTTAAAACCTAGTGCTGGGTTTGGGCAAGAAGAGATGTTTACTCTTCCTAGATGTTTATTTTGCATTTAGTTGGCCTGAATTTTCTTCAAGGCAGGAAAATTATTAACTAGATCAGATGAGAAAACACTGGCAAGCTCTCCAGTGCAGGAAAGCCAGCTCATAAAGGCAAGTCATGCGCTTCAGGTGAAGCATGACAGCAAGATCTCTCCCCAGCCCCTCTGCTCCTTCCCAGACTGGCTGCCGAAAGAGAGCAGCACTTTGCTCTGGCACTCACCAGAACTCTCCATCCTCCATCTTCAGCTGCAGCTCTTCCCTCTCATCAGGGTCAATGTTGTTCCACTCAGAGGAGCTGGAGCAGCAGGAGAAAGACAATTAGATAGGGACTCCTGAAGGGGAGCTGAGAGTAATTCAGAGCTGACCCTCACCTCCGCTCTTTCTGATGCGAAGGGCACTGCACACTGTGAGCTTCCCCTCAGCAGTGCCCCGTGCTCAACTGCTGTATGTGCAGTGCTTGCTGGCCTGACAGAGCGAGCCTGCCATCCCTCCTGTCCTGCTTACCCATCACTCCAGGCTCCAGTCCACTCCACCTGACCCCAGGGGTTCCTGATGCGGATGAGTTGTTCCTGCTGACCCCGGTAGTTCACCTGCCAGACACCAGACACAGGAGGTGGAGCCTATGCCACTGGCCAGGCTGTTACTGCTAGGGAATTAAAGTCTAATCTAGGTGACTCACATCTCTGAAGGCTGTGACAGAATAGGCGTGGCCCTTCACCAGCTTCTTGAAGGTCACTGCTTCCATATCGAAGGCGCTTGTGATCTGAGGAGAACGTGTAATGCTCAAGTCAATAGGACTGAATTAATCTAGTCCTATCCCTACCCCTTCCCTCCACTGTGTGGAGAATTCTTGCTCTGCACTGCTCCAGCCAAGAGAAGTAGCAGGTGGCAGCTCTCTGTGCTCAAAGGCTGCTGGCTGTGGACAATTTAAAGACAATTTCCCTAGCACAGGACCCTAAAGATCCATCAGGGAACCACCCAAACTTCAGAATTTGAAAACCCTGCTCCAGGTAATTTGCTGATGCAGGACGTGGCCAGAGTCATGGGCAATCCCTTGTCTTGCACTTGAGGTGAACAGTCCCACTCCATCCAAAGGAGCCCATTCACAGCAGCTGGGTTGCAGCACCAGGTGTTGTGCCACACTGGCTCTGGAAAGGGTGCTGTGGTTAGAGGGCAAAGAAGTAACCTCCCGCCCGGTGTCCCAGCGAGGGGACTCCTGACACAGCCTTTCCCGCGAGGCCTCCCCTCGGCCAGCGCCGTGGCAGAGCCCCGGCTCATCCTGGCACACCACTTACGTCGATGGAGCAGCCCAGCAGGGAGCCCCTCTCCAGCGCCTTGCGGATGATGTGGCCCATGTTGCGCGGCGGCCGCTTCAGGTCGTACATCTCCGCCACGCCGCCCGTGAAGTCCTCGAAGCCCTCGGTGGTGCTGCCCCCCGAGAGCGACTCGTAGCAGCCGTTCAGCCTGAGGGGAGACAAGGAGCCCATGAGGAGACAAGGTGAGGAGACAAGGAGCGTGCTGCTGCTGCCCAGCCACCCAGCACAAGCAGGGACAGCGATAGAAGAGACTCCCTTCCCTCCACCCCGCACAGTTAATGCCCTGCCCCCCAGCTGCCCACATGCCCACCACGGGGGTACCCACTTGGCATAGGCCTTCTCCAGCAGAGCACTCCAGAACTCGGTGCACTCCGCCGAGTGGACGAACAGAAGTTCCCCATCCTTGGTGGGCAGCTGGTCATCCACCACCACGTCCACCCACTCACCGAACTGCCAGATCTAGGGGGTGAGGAGAGAGTGGGATGAGCTCAGAGCATCACATGGCTTGCTCATCCCTACCCCAGAGGGATGGCCTCAACCCACCACCCTTGCTTCTGCTGCAGCCCACCAGCTGTGGGGGGCCAGGAGCTCCCAGCCCACCTGGAAGTGAAAGATGCCAGCATAGTCCTCCTGGAAGCTCTGTCCGTGGGGCACCACGCGGTGCAGGAGCTCCTCATTGAGCGTGAGGGAGCCGATGGCAGCCAGCAGCCAGCAATCGCCTGGGGAAGGACAGGAAGCTGGTATGAGTACCCATCACCTCCCTAGCTGGGAGGGGGGGTGATGGATGTTTAGGAGCCCATGGTGTGCTCTCCTTGCAAATGTTTGGGGCTCCCCAGCTCAAAAAATCCGTGGAAAAACCAGAGAAGGTCCAGCAAGCAGAACTCAGGGATCCAGGCTTGCTCAGCCTGCCCACAGAGAGAAGTATTAGCTCAAGGCAACAGGGAACAATCCTCCCTCACCTGGAGCCTGTGTCCACAACACCACACACAGTCAGCACCAACAGCCCCCTCCTGCAGCCATTATCTAGACCCTCCTGGAATTCATTCATATGACTGCCCTCCATATCTCAGACAGCAAGTTCTGCAGCAGAATTACACTTTGCATGTAAAAAGCCATTTTAACAAGCAAGCAGTTTAATGCTTGTTTCTCAAACTGCAAGCAGCACCACCTCACTTTTCCTTACAAATGATCTTAACCACAAGTGCTGCTCCAGGACAGCACAGTGCTTTAAATTCTTTGCCTTGATTTCCTTTTCCCTTTTGCCTTTGAAGCCTTTGACACCTTAGCCTTGAGCCTGAAAACCTGTGACTGGGCTGTGGTTTGACAAAATGCCACTTCAGAGTTTTTAATGACCAAGTGACCATTACCACAGTGCTTCGGGCTGTTATGCACTCCAGTTGCCACCTCAAGTCTGTCTTAATTACTGGATATATTAAATGTAGTCAGCCCTGAAAACAGCATGCTATGTGTGCTAAGGTATACAGTACTGTATGCAGTATACAAGTGCCCTATTTGCTCCCAGGATCAGGACAACACTCTCTGTGGTACCAAGATCTGCTTCTGCTGACCACAAAATCCCAGTTGTGGTTCAACTCTGCTAGCCTACCCAGCCTATTAACACTTCTCTCCTTGTCTCAGTGCCTTTGCCTTGGGAGACACCCCTGGAGAAATGACAAATCATCACTTGTACACCTCTCGATTCCCTTCTGCCACATGGCATTGCTCTGCAAGCACTTTGTCACCACCACCACCACCACCTCAGTTTGTTACTGTCATGCAGCTGCCATCCCTCACCATGTGCCAAAGCAGAGAGCTCTTTGGAGCAGCTCCTGCCATTGTTGTTGGCATGTGTCAGGCATGGATGCACCCAGAATCTCCCCTGATCTCGGCACGGTCAAGCTGTGCACACATCAACTCATTTTTGCAGAGCCTTAACCTAGAACCACCAGGAGGCAAGGATGCTCCCTGTCTTGCAGCTTCCACCTCACCAAATGGAAAGGACCAGCCACCCAACCCTCCCCAGTCACGCCTGTCTGGACCAAGGTCCAGGAATGAAGCTTCAACACTCACCCAGGGCCCCCTGGCAGATGTCTGTCCGGGTGGCACCGCCAACGATGAACTGAGGGTCATCCACTAATTCCTGCAGAAGGACAGAATCAGATGCTGGTGCTGGACCTTGGCAGGGCCAGGACTCCAGCAGGGCTGGCACCCACTGCAGCTCTGACTCAGGAGAAATGGTATATGGTCCCTGTGAGATGTACCCCACCTGCCCTCAGCCAGGGAAGGCTGCTTGACTGCAGCCCCAAGGCCATCACGGTAAGGCAAGGCAAGGTCTCCTGCTGTAGCCATGGGAGGACAAGGCTGGATGACATTCCCCTTGCCCTCATGGCACCAGGGGTATGCACTCTCAACAGCCCCAGTTACTGATGGTGACACATCCATGCCATGACACCTAGAAGCAGCAACACAACCCACTTGTTCTGAAGCCCACAGTCTGCTGCCCAGAGCAAGCAGTACCTGCTAGACACAATGCTTTTCTGAGCAGCCACTCACAGGGAATGGCCCTGGGCCTTTGGGAAAGTGGCTCTGCAGTACTCCAGGATTTTGAGCACTGAGGGGTGCCAGCCAGGGCCAGTCTGCAGCTCAGCACACCGTATCAGTGCAGAAGTGTGGGGCAGAGATGCCAGCCCAGCCTGAGAAGAAGCAAGCCCAGCACTTACCGACGGACGCTTCCACTCCACTCCTCGTGTCTTGCTGGAGTGTGGCCCTAGCTCCTTGAATCCGAGGGCAGAGGGGCCAGCTGGGAATTGGGGATCCCTGAAGAGGGTGCCACTCTCAATGCACTGCTGCTTGAGGGCCTCATAGTCCTGGTTGAGGTACTTGATGGCGTTGTTGTGCTGGCCAAGCCCCTCGGCTCTCAGGCGGTCTCTCTGCAGACGAGCAGCCATCCCGCCAAAGGGCATCATAGCTGGGCACCAGCACCGCTACTTTCTGCTCCACTCCCTGCAACAGAACAGGCATGGCCAGGCTGAGGCAGGGCCCGCTACCTTGCTCTCCTCTGGGGATATCAGCCATCACACAGAGCCAGGCTTGGAGGCTGAATCCTCAATTCCCCACCACTCCCACAGCAGGGACCTTCTCCAGTAGCACTGGCGTGGTGCAGTGAGCCCAGTGGCACACAGAGCACGCCAGGGTGGGCACACACACCCGGAGGACCTCCCAGACCCCATCCCCAGCAGCAGCCCCGTTCTGAGCCCTCTCCTCCAGCCTGGCCGTCGCAGCCCTGCCGTCTTTAGGGGACACCGATGGGGAAAGGCAGCATTGAGGGCTGGCTGGGAGGAGGAAGCCCCCCAGCACCTAGGTCGTGGGCCCTGTCTCGTCCCCGCTACGCCAAAAGGCTGAGCCCGGAGGAATTTCAGACGCTTTCCAACCCCGTCAGCCTCTCCTCCCGGCGCAGCTTTCCGGGTTCTTTCCTCGTCCCAGCTCCTCCTCACCCGCTTCAGCCGGGAGGACGTCAGCGGCCGCCCGCAGCTTCTCTCACCCCCGGGGGCCTCTCCCTGTCCTTTTCCCTCTTCCCCGAAAGCCGCCCCGGCTGCCTGAGCACTGAGTCAAGAGGGCCGGGTAGGGAGGAGCACAGCGGGGCGCAGATAGCTCTAGCTATGGGGCCAGAGAAGGACAGGGAAGGAAGAGGCGGGACGGCACACACACACATAGGGAGGATGACTCAAGGCTCATCGACCGTCAGTGGAGCAGCCTGCTGAGAGACACCGGGAAGGGACTGCGGAGTGCAGCGGGACACCCCGACACCGGGAGAGCGGGGCAGGACAGACACTGCAGAGCCCCCACCCCGCACCTTTCCCTGCCCTGGCCATCCTCCCGGGGGTTTGACCAGCAGCTCACGGCCAGGAGCTTCGACCAAGCATGGCACAGCTGCCGGGCATGTCTGGCCCTGCAGCCCTGCTCCACCGCTCCCGCTGCGGTGGGCAAGTCCCAGCTGCCCTCCCGGCGTCCAGCTGCCCTCAGCCCTGTCCAGGCAGCATCCAGAGCTCACACCCACCGCACCTCCCAGGCTGGACGGGGCCTCTGGAGCCGTCTGGTCCAAGCCTCCGTGCAAGCAGTGTCACCTGCAGCAGGGCCATGGGGCAGGTGCCACCACCACCAGCCCACTGGCATCTGCGGCTCACCCTGCCCCACTCCCCAGCCCTCTCAGCTCCTGCTTGGCAAGGCTGGTGCCGAATACTTCAGAGGTTTCTCCGTGTAAGAGAGCAGAGCAGTCCCTGGGTAAATAAGCCAGGAGCCAGCAACCGTCTCAGAGCAGCAAACTCGAATGCCAGTGCTGGCCCGCTCCCTCCCCAGCACCCTATCCCAGGGGAGCAGGGTGCAGCCTGGCTCCAAAGAGGCGGCTTTCCTTGTCCTGAAGTGCTGTGATGGCCAAAGAGAAGGCAGGCAACAGTGAAAAGGGTGCAAGCTCTTGGCACATGCATAGGGCATAAAGTTGGCTGCTAACCCATGTGGCTGTCCTAGCCAGAAGCTTTTCAGAAGAAAAATCTACTCCTCCCCATCACTCCGCCTGCTCTGGGATGCTCTAAACCCACTGTCCTTCTCCAGGGCAGCACCAGCCCTTCTCTCCTCTATGATGGCCCCAAATCTCTGGAGCTCCTCCTCTGACTCCTGCAGCAGCCAGAACCCTGGCAGTCTCTCCCAGTGGCAAGGCACTCGGTGCCTGCAGAGCTGGCAGGATGGCTCCTCCAGTCCCAGACACTGCCCAGAACACAGGGGGCCTGAGGGAGGAGGAATCCCAAGTACAGCTGCCCACACTGCCTCCAGCTCCCACCTCACAAACTCCCCAGCCCATCCTGACAATGGCCAGGGAACTTCCCCTACCCACAGCCCCTGACAGGTTCCCTGCACCCTTTCCCACCCTACCTACCGGCACCGGACATGGCTGCGGACATGGGGAACTCTGTGCAGACACGGGCACCGTACGAGTTATTCTTAGCTCTGTGGCTCAAAATACTCGGGAAGGCTGTGCTCAGTGGCAGACGGAGGTCACGCAAGCGCAGAGCAAAGAAAAGTATTTCAGACCCCAGAATGGGAGAGGAACCACATGGGTCTTTAAAGCAACGGGGTCAGCTGCCGACACCTCCCCAGGCTGATGCTGACGGACACTGCAGGTCCTCCATGGAGGAGGAAGGGGTGTGATGAGACAAGCCAAGCCCCCAGGGCAGTTTTCCACCACAGGTGACACCCAACTACAATATGATGCTTTCCAGTATTCGAGGAATCTCTGATCCCTCCCAGGTGGGAGCAAAAAGACACACGGGTTCCTGCAGGGTCCCTGACACCTTGTGCACTTTAGCGCATACTGCAAAATCCTAGGGCAGCATCATTGTTGAAGTCCAGCCAAAAATCTTTGCAGACCTCTGGTTTGCCAGCTGCGCTTGAAGATCAACGGAAGTAGGGAGTTCCCTTCCCCAAAATCAGCCCTGACACACTGTATCCTGCCGCACACTCGGCGCGGGGCAGGGCGCCACAGCCGCCCATGGCATCCCACAGTGCTCAAGCAGCTCTCAGGCCCTTCCCAGCCCTCCGGATGGCAAAGATCCTCGTTTCCCGCAGGCTCCCCTTTATGTTACCGCATCCCTTTGACGGGATGCGGGCTTGGCTTTGGGGTCGGCAGCGCATCCCGGGAGACTGCGGTATCCAATTTACTCGGCGCCCCGACTGGGAAGCCTCTGGGTCTCTGCGGATGCGTTACCTAATGTAAAAATCCCCGCGGAGAGAAAGGGGATGGGAGGGATAGGCAAGCCTGGATAAGCTTAGAAAACAGAGGAAGCAGCCGTGGAGGGGGAGACGGACGGACCCGCAGCCCTGCCCGCCCGGCGGCGGGGTCTCCCCCGGGGTTTAACCCCATGCTGGGGGTCGAATAAGGGTGAGGATGGGAGGGATGGACTTACGGAAGCTGCTGCCGCCCCCGCCCTGCCCGCTTCGGCTCGGCCCGGCCCAGCCCAGCCCAGCCCGGCTCGGTACAGCCCCGCAGAAGGTGGAGTTTCGGCGGGCAGGATGTGCGAGCAAAGCCGGGAGGGCAGTGGGAGGGGGAATTAAAGGAGCAGTGACAGCTTGCAGACACTGGGAGGGGATTGATCGGGGCTGCTGGTGAGGTTCTGTCTGCTGTCACCCCCTCCCAGGGATGGAGGGGTACCGCCGGGATGGGCGTGCTCCTTCCACCATTGTTCTGAGGAAAGGGTTGGGTGCACACGGAAACCGGGGCTGGAAAGAAAAGAGGAAGCAACTTTCCCCTAGGAATGGATTTGCGGGTGACTGCTCCACACTGCGGGCACCCCAGCTTAGCTGGGTGAAGCTCTGCACTGCACTTTGGCCCCAGGACTTGTTGACCTCCCGCTGCCAGGACTGAGTACGGTGGTCCCAGCGGTCATGGTCAACAACGCCGCCACCAGCCGCCCCGGCCTCTCTGCGTGCCCCGGCTGGCACCCCACCCCCAGCTGCCCCTCGCTGCCGGGTGCCAGCAGGGCCCTCTCCGGGCAGGTCCCGCTGCCCTGGGACTTTCCACAGCCACATCGGGGCTGCCCCAGTGTGCCCTCTGTGATTCACGGTGCAGCTATGCTGGGTGGTGCTGTTACCAGCGGGCATGGCCACAGCAGGGCTTGGCACCGTGCCGTGGAGCCCTTTGTGGTTCAACATGGCTTTGCCTGGCATAGCATGGTTCAGCATGGATTGGCACATCTTGGCCTGGTGTGGCTTAGCCCAGCATATGTGACATGGCCTGGCCTGGCCTGAGCAGCTCAGCTCAGCGCAGTCCCAGGCAAGAAGCTCTGTATTGCCATTCTTCTGGTGCCAGGGCTGAAAAGGATGATCCTAATGGGCGTCACCAACCCTGGAGCTCCTTCTCCTTCCCTAGTGCCTGTTTGCACCTGTGCCCATACAGCTTCCCTGCAGCAGCTGGCATAGAGCCTGCAGGAGCCCAGGCCTCACAGGGCACCTGCTTTGTACCTCACCCCACCTCGCCCCAGGGGGTAAATCCTTCCTAAGCAGGGAGCAGGTTGCACATGGAGCCAGGAGCCGTGTCCCTTGCCTGAAGGAAGGGCAACCTGAACATTAAAAGCAGCTATAGCATGGCCCTGCTGCTGCACCCACAAGGGACCAGTCCTGTCCTGGCCAGCACCCACTAGAGCTGCCCTAGCCCTGTATAGGGGACTCTGTTACAGACAGCTTGTTCTGCCCACCCTAGTGCAGAGGAGGCCATGGGGTGCCCTGCTCTGAGTTGTTGCATGGCTGCTCCATCTTTTTCCCAGCCAGGCTTGCCGCAGGCTGGAAGCGTGAGGGGGGTCCCCGCTGGGGTCTTTATTTGGCTTTGCACAGAACTGCAGGCAGCACTGTGCTTTCAAAGAGCAAGAGGCCTGTAGTGCCAGGGCTTGTTCCTGCTTTGGGTTTGTGCCCATCCTTGTGACCCCGCTGTCCTGTTCAGCTCCTGCCTTATTCATTACCCTTCAGTGGCTTCCAAAGCTGCTTTCAAAGCTGACTCTCCTGGGGCACGAGACAGCTCCTCACTAATCCTGTCACAAAAGCTGTCCCATGTCCTGCCCCCTATGCTCAGAAACAGTTTCCCTAAAACACCTGTAAAATCCCTGTGCAATTTCCTTGTTTCCTTCCCTCAAGCTTTCCTTTGCAGCGAGGGCTGCGGAGATGTGGCAGCAGGCATGGTTCTTCTTTCAGTCTTCTGTTCTTTGTTCTCAGGCCTTGCCTCTTCCCCGTCCTTTGGCTACGGGCCAGAGGGTCTTTTGTCCCCTGCTGAGGCAGGGACAGAGCTGGGGTAACTCGTCCGTCTCTCAGCAGCCCACGCCAGGCCTCGCCTCTCCATGGTGCCATCCTCCGAGCAACGGCCACTGCACAACATAAGGAACACAGCATGGAGCAGTCTCCTGGCAAGCACACCAGACCGAGCCTGCAGAGAGCAGCAGGGGGCATCCTGGGGGCTGCCTGCCCCCGCACTTAGGGGCTGGCTGATCCATCTCCGACACAGGGATTCGGGAAAGTGCTCCTCTGTGCTCCAAGGGTCTGGCACCCCTCGCACTTTCCCAAAGGCTTTAGCTGCCCACCCAAAGCAGCGGTCCAGGTTTTGAATTGATAGGGCAGGAGGGGCTGTGTAACTTGCTGTTGGAACAGTATGGGTGGGCTGACGTCGGGCATGAGGCTACCAGTGAAACTCCCCTACCACATAATTCCCAAACCATCTTCCTCCATCCCAGCCTCAGTGCACGCAGCTCCCCCTCTACATGCTTTTAGCAGCAAAGTCTCTGATGCCTCTGCAAGTCAGAGGGAAAGCCATTCGTGCTGGGAGAGCCTGTGAGCCGTGCCTGAGATCCTGGCAGCAGGGCAAGGCTTGTGCTCACACACGACTCTCCCCTCCTCCTTTTGCACCACGCATGCTCCTGCAGCCCTGCAGCAGCTGGGGTCCTCTCCTCCCAGGTCCCAGCCCCCAGCCCACTTCACAAAGAAAAGACTGCAAGAACAATAGCTCCTTTTTTTCCTTTTTTCTTTTGTACACAAATATATACAGGGTATTATACACATCTCTACACAGACAGTGCCACTCAGAACACACAGCTCTCTGTGGGCAGGGCCCCGGCAGCCGCAGAGGCAGCCCCAGAGCATGGCCATACCTACAGAGACCATAGCATCCCAGCCCACCTACTGGACCAGGAGCAAGGGCAGTAGGTGGGTGTGAGAATAGGGAAGCAGGATCAACATTCCCCCTGCCCCAGCCTGAGAGGGGACTGGGAACTCTCAGCTCACGTGCTCATTTCATTCCTGGCTGCTACCTGGAAGGGATGAGCGACTCTCACCCTGCACCTTCACAGCCATGTGTGCTCCAGCCCCAGCTGAGCCCTGGAAGCTGGGGTGGCCTGCCCTCCCCATGCACTGAAGACCCACATCTCTTCTCTTCCATCCACCCTTTTCTCCAGGCCTAGGATTCCTATAGAGGAGGTGTACAGGAAAGTCAGCTATGTCCTCCCTGGAGCAGCCCCCCACCTGCTCTCCGTGGGTCTGGCTGCTGTCCTCTATCGGGAGGCAGAGGGGAGAAAAGCCATAAGATGTGACCACCGTTCCCAGCAGCTGAGGGGGGCAGGGCTGACACTTCACTTGTTCTGGTCTATTAAAGTGCTTGGAGCTCCGGGGCCAGCACGGGTGATTGAGAAGGTAAATGACTGTCCCCTTTCACCCGGCCCCCCCAGGGCCTGGAGGGCACAGCCCCAGGGAGCTGCTGCAGCACCCACAGATGACAGGCAAAGGGAGGGTGATAGTGTCCGCAATGAGCACCAAACAGGATGGTGGCAGGGTTTGAGGGAAATAAATATAGCTAAATAGCAGAAGGATTTATTATTTTCCTTTATATTTTACACAAGGGGAGGGGGAAGCAATTGAGGGCAACTGATACTGACCAGAAACCTCCTCACAAAGTGTCTTTAAACGGGGTCAGTCCTTCATCCATGTGCCAGGGGCTCCAGTCCACTTCTCCCACCCATCCTGTTCCCTGCCTGCCTCTGGGACACAGCTACCAACAGGGAGGGGGCAAGGGCAAGAGGTAGGAGAGGAACAACCCCCCTCTCAGGCTGGGTGATGGCAGGGGAGCCTACACCACTCAGGGCAGGTGAAGAAAGTCAGCATAGCCCCATGAGGCTTTTGTGCTCCTGAAGATGGTGGTCTTAGTTGGAGAGGGCTCCTAGGGGCTGCTCTCCAGGGGCTCCCTCCCTTTCTGACCACCGCAGCTGGGGGAAGACCCTGCAGCAGCTCAGGGAAGGAAGCCCATGGGGCCTCACTGCAACCAGGCAGTGCTGATCTTGCAGGGTGTGGAGGGCCTGTAGCCTGAGACCCTTTCTCCCCTCTCCCTAGCACCCAGGAGACCCCCACACAGCCCCCCCACCCCCAAGCCTGACCCTGCTGTGCAGACACAGGGCAGCAAAAAGGGGGCTGCAGTACCACATGGGGGTCTGGTTGATTTGTTTGAAAGGGGAGTAAAATGTGCAAAGAAAAATGCCACTTTAAATGATGCTGCAACCCTCTGCCTGTGCCCCTGGGAGAGGAGGGAACAGGACCCGGGGGAGAGGCTGCCTGCGCCTCCTACTGCCCATGAGAAATGCCCTCAGCACCCCTCACTCTGCGAGGGCCTGTCTAGCTCAGTGCCCCTTCCCCGGCATGATGCCACCCTTGACCACGAAGCCAGGCTGTCACCATCACCACCCCTGTGGTGAGGGGGAAGCCTGTCACCACCCCTGGGCCTGGACCAGCTCCTGGGATGCCGCACCAAGTGGATGCTGCAAGCAGTTGAGAAAGGGCACAAGCAGGCACCGGGAGAAGGTGCAACAAAAGCCAACCCCACCCTGGGTGGGGTTTCCAATGGACTGACCGAAGTTTTCATTTATCACCTTCCTATAAATCTAATAAATTATTAGCGTTTCTCACCAGGAGGACAGGCAATAGAGTTGCCTGCTCAGAAGACCCCAAATGTTCCCCTTACGCCCCTTCCCACGAAGCACCCAGCTTTCCTCCTCCCTGCAGGTCCAGGGCAGCACCGCGGGGGTTACGGTCCCCCTCCTCCCCAGCCTCTGGGAGTCTGGGGTCCAGGGATGCGTTGAGGAAGGTAGCTAGTAAAGAGCATGCCTGCCGAGCAGCCGGGCTGGCGCAGGGGTGGAGGGGCAAGGAGATGGAGAGCTTGCAGCAGGGCCCCTGCCCTCACTGAAGGCAGCGGCCCTGGGGGCGGGAGGGCGAGGGCAGTAGCCAGCACCCTCAGGTGCCTCTTCCCAGGTCTCCGTGTGCACAGCCTGCCCTGCTCCTGGGCCTCCTTCCCCTCCCGCCCTTCGAGGTCCCTACTGGTGGATCTCATTCTCTATCAGGCTGTCCTCACACGACTGGAAATCTGTGTCATTCATGCCATCTGCGTTGATAAGCTCCTCATCCTGCGATCCCTGCTCCTCCGACTCTGTTGCTTCACCCTCCGGCGAGGAGTCCTGCAGCACTTGGGCGATGTACTTCTGTCAGGGCCGGGCATGGGGCGGCCAAGGGGTGGGGAGAGAGCAGAAACACATGTGAGTCTAGGGAGCTTCTCCAGGAAGCAGAACACAACACACTAAGCACCATGCATGAGGCTGAGCGTGGGCATATGCTGAGAGGGCAAGGAAGAGTCCAGACTCCATGGAATGTACTAGGAGAGGGACAAGAGTGGGGCTTGGCCCTGAAACACTGGACGAGTTTCAAACCCCAGCATTCTGCAACAGGGCGCCTGGGCTGGGAAAGAATGTGGCTTCTCAGGCTCTTTGGAGCCCACGTGAACTGGAAGACTGCACTCCCTTTTTTGCTAGTAGATGTGTCCTCTGAGGCTATGCCTGCCTTTTAGGGGGATTCTCCTTTTGGCGAAATGTTGCTGCCCTTAGGTGCCTGGAGACTAGGAAGAAGCCTGGGTTACATGTGCACACCCCAGCCCTGCTCTCCTGAGGAAGCAGGAGGCTCTGCTTGACCTCATCTCTGCAGCCCTGTGTAGATCCCCACTACAAAAACCTTGTGGAAGGAAGCAGTTGGAGTGAGCCAGTGAGCCAAGGTGAAGTTCACAAAACCGACTTGAGGGTCTCAAAATGTTGGACGGGGCAGAGAAGAGTCCCAAAAGCACTTCCATGGCCTTCAAGGCAATGTCCATGGAGACCCCTTTGTGTTGGCACTAGGATAAGCCTGGTGGGTGACAGCCTCTGCTGGCGTGCAAGCGTGCAAAGATGCAGAATGAGAAGGGAGACTGACCCGGCTGGATTCACTGTCCCAGCCGAAAGAGAGGTGGAAAGTAAATGCACAGCATCTGAGGAGCAGCGGGAAAGAGGTGTGTGTGGGGGGGTTACACTTCATCACCCAGAGCAGGTGAGTGGCACAGTGCCCAACAGCTGCTTCCCACCCACACTGGGAGGATCCAGGTGCTGACTTAGAAAAATGAGAAGTGAGGAGTGAGGTACTCAGACAGGGAGTTACCTCCCCCTTTCCAAAATCAGGTTAAGGAGTGTGCCAGGACACAGAGATGGGGACAGTGACTCACAGCTGATTTGGGAGCTGGCAGATTGGTGGCAGGTCTCCCATTCTGCCTGTTGTCCATGGCATCCACTTCTGTGTGGTCAATCTGGAGAGGAAAGGAGAAATTGAGACTGCCAGGGCAACACACTTGCTGTCCCACCTCAGGAGCAGCACACATGCAGCAGGGACAGCCTTGGGACTATCGCCTCTGTGAGGCCAGGGTTGGCAGGCTCTGCTGAAGAGCAGGCTGGGACCCCCCAGAGGCTCTACTGTTTTGTGGTTGAGCTGTGCTACCAAGAAGAGTCTCGCACCCACCATTCTGCCTCACCTTGTAGTTGTGAGCGCTGAGGTATTTGAAGTGCCCAAAGCAGACGTGACACAGGCAGATCACAATGGTGATCACAAGGACCACAAAGGTGAACATGGAAGTGGGGGCCAGGAACCCTGGGGCAAAGGAAAACCAAAGTGGCGGTGTCAAAAGGACTGTGACCGTGCTCCATGGCTAGAGGCTACCAGGATCAGAGCCTGGCCAGGGAAGTGGCTCAGTAGGAGGCTAAGGGCTGGCATCCCAGCCCACTGCTCACCTGTGCGCACGGTGGAGAAGAAGAGAAGCCAGAAGAGGCAGAGGATGGGGGCTGCCACTACCTGATTCACAGCCCCTGAATGGATCTTCTTGTCCAGCTTGGCAGGCAAGTAAGCATAATACAGGTTGTATCGGTCCACCAGGTGCTTAAGCAGCATGTACATGAGCCCTAGGAGAAGGAGAAGAAAGCCAGACAAGCGGGGCATCAGCCTCTTTGCTAGGCTGAGAGGGAATATCTCCCCCACATCAGCCTCCTTGCCTCCCCTCCATCTCCGACACAGGGAGGCAGAGGGGTATCGCTTACCAAAAGGGACGATGATGGGGCAGGTGATGCTGTATGTCATGACTACAGTGAAGACACACATCATCCAGGCATAAGCAGCCCCAAACTGGAACTCGTAGGCCTGGTGCTGCAGGAGGGAATGAAGACCCATCAGCAGGAGGACCCTGAGAGCTGAGCGGGTATGTGCAACACACCCAGCTCTACACACAGCACTGGGCGAGCCCCACTGCAGCACTCCCCTCCCTGGGTGCAGGCCACAACCCATCCCCTCAGCCCCGCTACATACTCGTTTGACGTTCCTCCGCTCAGCCGCCGAGCGGGCCAGGCAGAGGCGTATCATGTACATGAGCAAACCAGGGATGCGCAGCAGGTCCATGGCATTCCCGATGAAGGCAGAGGCGATGACGTAGTTGACAAAGAAAGCCCCATTGTCTGGCAGGAACACACACCTGGGGAGATGCAGCAAGAGCAGGCTGCAAGAGGTGCTCCCTCCTTGCAGGGCAGCAGCTGGGAGCCCCCAGTACCTTTGGATGCCAACAAGAACCACCTCCCATTGTAAACAAAGTCTTTCTGCTCAACTCCACTTACTCAAATCGCACGGCAGCTTCAGCAAGGAATTTTTTGTCAAATAACCAGCGGAAAAATACATCCAAACTGTGGGGGAAGAAGGCAAGAAGAAAAGATGAACCATCAGAAGCAGCAACAGACAGAAATGCACATGACAAATATGTAGAAACTGCTCTAGAAGGATCCAAAGCTCTGACCGTAGAATGTTTTGTTCTCTCTTCGAGTGTGTCATCAGCAATTATGTAAACTGGACATTGGAAAAAAATACAACAGAACAAAACAGTGCAACACTCAAAAAGGGATGTAAAGCTTCCCACTCATGTGTTCTTATCCCTTTACCCCGATCCTATCAATACTTTTCCTCTCTCCTCTGTTTGGGCACAACATCCATGTAAGGAACAGGTGACTGATTCTACAGAAGAAACTGGTTAGGTACAAGGTACCCTCCAACAAGAGGTTTAAAAAATCCCTTAGGAGAAACAAATCCCATTTTCCTCAATTCTAATTTTTTGATATAAAACCATCCAATCCTCTGGCACTGGTGGAGTACAGAGCTCCACAGGCAACAGCAGGGGGATTGACTCCTCAGAAGGAAGTGTGGTCTGTTTTATGGTCAAAATGCAAACCTGAGAGCATTCACCTACCCAAGATGCAAGTTTACATGCAACAAGGCTTTCTTAATCTGTGTTGCAAACATGTAGTGACCCAGTGGGATGAGGGACTATTCTTCTGCCACTATCAGAGGGTTTGTCTAGTCTCAGGAGCTGCCTGACATCACCACTGAGGGGTTGTATCTCAAATATGAAATTTAGGTGGGGTGTAGACAATATCATAGAATGGCTTGGGTTGGAAGGGTCTTAAAAATCTTAAAGATCCCTGACCTCACAATCTGTAAAGAATGAACTAGGCACAGTTAAGAGTTCCCTGTCCCACACTCACTCCCCAGTTTTTTCTTCCTCACACTGCTCCCCTACTTGGCCCCTGTTCAGCACTAGAGGCCACACCAATGGCTGGCAGGTGATGCATCAGTGTTTCCCACAAGGCAATTCTATAAACTCTGCAGGAAGATTTGAGGCATACACCCAAACAGATGAGCACTGCTGTATCCACACTTTCCCACCCAGCCAAGTAGCGCAACCTATTCAAGTACTGGCTTAAAGGGGGAATTAACCAGTTTGTGCAAAATTTGGATTGCACACTGAGCACAGAGGTGGAGAATGCCTCCTTTGCCAGCAGACCTTGAGCAGACTTTTCACACGTACTCATCCTACCACGCCAACTTTTGCTGCATTATTTTTAACACCACAGCACATGTCAAGGCATCTGCAGATTGAGTCAATAAAGTCCTAGAGACCCAGTCATGTATGGTCTGGCTGGGTCTCCCTCAAACAAAATTAAACATCAGTCTCCCAAGGGGATGGTGGCCAGGCCACCAATGCAGCGAGGGAAGGATGTCGTATAAATAAGAGAACAATCAGGGGTGCACCTCAACCCTCCCTGTGGTCCACATCTCTACTTGCCTTCCCTTGCCACAACCCCTACCTGCTCAGGCCCAGCGACGGCAGCAGCAAGACCATGAAGATGAGGAAGGTGTAACACTTGTGCATGGTTGTCCTATTCTCTCCAGACCTGAGGGCAGAGAGGCTGTTAACCTTTCACTGTCACCCCACCAGCCACACAAGCTGTGCTCCCATGGCTTTTTCATCAGTAAGCACTTCCCAACATCTTATCTAAATCCCACCCTGTCCATTACTAGCACATGAATACACCCCCTTTCCCTCCGGCATATCTGAAATCTGTTATTGAGTCTCCGCTCCTTCCCTCTTGTCTCACGGGCTCTGCAATCACCTTCCTTGACCTGCAATCCCGAGAGCTGGTGACACCCTCCCCACCAGTCTCTGCAACACAGATCACAAAACAAAGTTTACATTGCATGTCCTGTGGAGAATGTGCCTCACAAGCAGCACACTTCTAGTGCTCTGTACTTCAAGTGCTTTCCCTGTGGCCAGAGCAGCTAAAATGATTTTCCCTTGGAACAGCAACATCTTACACATGGTACAGGCACACCACCCCTGCCTGCTCACCTGAGCCAGGACTTCCCTCGCTACCAGCATTTCTCATAGTGACCAGCCCCAGCTCCTCCCAGCTTTCTTCTTCTTGTAGACCTGTGTCAAGCTCTGCTCAGACAACCATGCTGCACAACAGCAGCTAAAGACTGGCAGAACAGCCATCCACAGCAGTCCCCAGGAGCCCAGGAGGTGCAACATAACGCCATGCTTGGAGTGGAGAGGTTCAAGCAGAAGGGTCCAGCTCGTAGCTTTATGCCAGTGGGAAGTGTCTAGCAGACAGTCAGTTCCCTCAGAAGGTAAGAACAGGTGCTGGCTGTCCTTACCTGGTCCAGTGTGCTTCAAAGAAGGCAGAGTAGTATACAATGGTGGGCAGGAGAGCAGAGAAGCACCACAGCAGCAGGGTGGGGAAGAACTGGGTGATGATTGGGTTCTGCAAGAAGGCAGAGAAGAAATCACACATTACATGGTGCAGCAGCTCTTGTGTCAGCCACAGGTACAGCTGCCTTTGCTGATGCCAGGTCTCCAGCACTGCGACTGCCACTGCACCCTGTCCAGGCTCAGCACCTCCCTCACGGTCAGGGTGACAGGACACGGGAACCAACAACAATCTCTCTCCCTATCCCCAGCCTTGCAGGGGATGTTCTGCCTTGGAGTGGTTCCTGTGTTACCCACACTGCACCTGTCTCCAGAGTCCTTACATTGAGGTACTCCACGGGCTTGGTGACATTGAACTTGTCCATAGTGGTGATGATGATAGCAGGGGTGGTGAGAAAGAAGAGAAGGATGAAGAGGACCACATTGATCACAAGGCAGCGGATCCACCATATAAAGCCCCGGATGGAGAGGTGTTCCCTGGGAGGGAGAAAGAGGGCATCAGGATGGCTGCACAGGGTAAAATACCAGGTGTGGGGCTTCACATGCACACCACAGCCTGACCGGGTGAACAGCACTTGGGGTGCCAGCCCAAAGCTTTCCCCCTCCCAGTCATTTCAGACCTCTAGCTCAGCCAGCGTGGGCTTCAGCAAGAACAACTCACTGAGGTACGAGACGAACAGATGGAGAGGGAGAAAGAGAGGCTGCACCCCTTTCCCACTGGCAGGGCCACTGAACCATATAGAGCTGCTCACCAGTAGATGTTCTGTGGGTCAGGAGCATAACTGACGGTCCAGTTGGAGACATGGAGGGACTCGCTGCAGGAGGAGGCTCTGGGCTCCCCACGGCATGCACAGCCCTGGCACTTACAAGCGTTGAAATCTTTGAGGATTCTGGACAAGAGAAAGAGGGACATGCTGACACAAAAGGCTGGCAGGCACAAGCCAAGGTGATGCTTTAGTGCTGCCATTCTTCTGATTTAAGGCGAGGGCTGGGACAAGTCACCTTCCTGGGGAGGGCAGGACCATTTGGACTCACATAGCTGTGATAGTCTCGTTGTGGAAGGTGACAAAGGCCATCCCCAGAGGCTTTTCATTAACCTTCTCCTTCTCCCGCTTGTAGTCATCTTTGAGCTTCTCCTCCAGCTTGGTATAATACTCGATGGCCTCCACCTGAACAGGAGGACAGAGGTCAGACGAGAGATGATCTGGGGACCCAAGCCACAGGACACTCAGCTGCTGCTCAACACCTCCAGCTCTTCCCTACCTCCTCACAGCCCCTGATGACACAGCAGCACAGGTGGCCACAGGGCTTGGGGTTGATCATGGATGGGGTGTTGTCCTTGCTCTGCAGGTTGGTGAAGTAGATTCGCCCACGCTCAGCTTTCTTCCTGAAACACGAGAGTGGAAGAGAAGGAAGGAAGGAAAGAAAGAGGGTGACTCATAAAAGCTCTGTGGCACCAGACTTGAGGGGGTATCAGCAACATCAGCCCACTCTGCCTTTTCTCCCAAAATAGAGGTTACCTCTCTGCATCGAGGAACATCAGCCGGGCAACATCATAGCAGGGACGGGCCTCCAGGACAGTGCAGTTGGCATAGGCCTCCCTGTGGATGAGACGCATCAGTTCATCACAACTGGCACCAAAGGCCGCACCCCTCAAGCAAACTCCAAGTGTTCAGGACTTCTCTCCGGCCCTGAGAAGAATGTCTTGGGCTGAGTACAGTGATGCATGCCAAGAGTTAGCAGGGGAGCCTGCAAGCTCTGTCCCTTGTAGAGGACGCAAAATACAGGGCAAATGCTACATCCTTTAGGCTTTGGCTCAGGAAGCCTTTCCGGACTTTTGCCCTATAGCCGCAAGGAGCCTCTCTGACTCCACGTCCCCCTCTCTGCCTTCACAGACTTGTGGCCAGAAGGAGGCAGAAGAGTTCCCAAAGCGAACAAAGCATTTCTTTTCTATCTGTGGTGCTTCTAAACATGGTCCTGAAAGTGAAATTCTGACAGAAGAAGAACTTAATTTTCTTGTTAAAGAGATATATTTTCTACAAAGACCATGATCGGGGCAGCAGCACAACATCCCAGTCACTGCTTGAGCACCTCCTGCCTGTATCTCATCTGTGAACTTAACTACATCTCAAGACATGCCCTATCCATTGCTTACCACACTGACCCCTATGGCTCTGCAAGAAATAGCTAGGCATATCCCAAGGCACAAAACAAAGGATACTTCAAATTCAAACAAGAAGCAGAAAAATAACAGTGAGAGGCCCAAAATAAAGGTATTCACGGATTTTGCCTAGCTCTCTGCTCTCAATGTATTATTGTCATTCCAGGTAACACTAGTACTACCCTAATAAAAACATCCCTGTTACAGGGCAGTTAGGGATGCAGTGAGACTTACTCAAAATGCTTCTTGATTTTCTCTGGCTCAGCATATTTTGAGATCCCATTGATGAACAGAGTTCGCTTAACCTGGAAGGAAGAGAGAGAGGACAGCTAGGTGTGGATGGTGTAAAAGACCAGAAGAGAGGTTGCAGCTTGCAGCAAGCCGCCCTCCCAAGACCTGCATCAGTGATGAAAAAGGGCAACCCCATGACTTCTAGCTAACAGGGCTCCCCCTCTCCTGTGCTTGTGCTAGTTGTTGTCACCCTGCACCCGGGTGCGCTGCAGATTGACAGGCTAGGGACTTACAGTGCAGGTGCCTGAACAGAAACAGGCCTACCCTTTAGAAATGAAGAAGGCAAAAGCAGCTGGAACAACCCCTAAGGAAGAATGGGGTCTTTCCACATGTTTACCCAGCGCAGTCCTCTCCTGTTTCCCCACAGGCAGTCATGACTGCTGTTCTGGAGGTGATCTGCCTTTGTCCAGGCAGAATAAAAACAGCCAAAACACAACAGCCTTAAATTGCTGTGGAAATTGAGGTGCTCATCATTCTCTCCAAGGCTACCTGAGTCGACCACAGGGCAGGGGAAAATGTGCCTGGGAGAGCGGCCAGATCCTGCTCACCAAGTCATCCTCTTTGTAGCGCATCTTGGAAGTGTGCCGGCGCATGCTGTACACTGTCAGCAGCAGGTATAGGAAAGCAAAGGTGGTGTGCAGCCACAGCAGGTTATTCCTGTCACAAGGGAGACCACAAAGGTCAATGCAAGGTTGCCACTATAAGTCTGTGTATGGCTGGTCAGGCCCTGAAGGCACTGGGGCCATGAGTGTAATCAGCATAGCACACAGATGCCCTACAACCAAATTCCAGGAGCTCAGCCTGGAAATTGGAGCAGGGATAGTAGCCTCACAGCAAGGGCAGAAATACAACCTTCAAGGAGATGAGGCTTTGCAGCAAGTGAACGTTTATAAAACACCCCGAGGGCCTCAGTTATCCATCCCACCCCTGCCCACACATACCCAGACTTCAGGTTAGCGATAGTTGTCCTCCCAAAGCTGTAGGCATTGTTTTCTAGGGAGAAAGAGGCAGACACAAGCATGATCAGTAATATTGAGTGAGACAGAGCACCACTAGAGTGAGCTACAGCAAGAGTATCACCTGCAGAATACCTAAAAGCCCAAGCTACACAGGATGACCCTGTGGATGCACTGCTCTCAAAGCGAGACAGCAGATAGGGTTTGTCTGTGTTAGTCCTGTCCTGCCCTCCACTGCTACCCAGTGGCCTGGAACACGGTGTTGAAAACAGATGCCCCAGCCCAGCCAAAGACTCCTTGTTCTCACCTAGCAGGTCCCCTGAGAAGTTGACAGGTAACACGATGCCCACAGAAAGCACACCCACGACCACCAGCAGCCCAATGATGTGCCTCTGGAAGGACAGGTAGTGCACTGCATCACCCCCGCATTTCTCCTGGATCTCATCATCCCTGCCAGGGAGAGAAAGGCTGTCAGGCAATTTCCTACATTTCCTCAAGTGCTGGGAAAAAGTACAGTGTCACAGCTGCCCTCCTGATCTGAGCACACACAGCATCCAACTCTGCCCTACAGAGACGCAGCCAGACTCCAGGTTTGGGAGCCCAGCACTCAGCCTTGAAGCAGCCTGGGCAGAAACCTGCCTGTGCAATGGTTACCCAGCCCTGCTCCCCACGGCCGTGCCCTCTGTCACCCAGGAGAGACAACCAGACACACTTTATAGCCCTCAGGTGGGCCTTGCCTTCCTTGCTAAGATACAGGTGCTGATGCTATCCCACAGCATTCTGAATAGAAGTGCTTGGGAGACTACTCCTGTGCATCATCAAGCTGAGGGCATCTGCCTGCATTCTCCAGTCCCCTTCTCATAGCCATTCCTCAGACAGCAGTGCCCCTAGCAAGAGTGCCGGGGAGATGAGTATCTTTGCAGAGCAGTGGACAGTGTTTCTGAACTGGGACTGAGGTGGGACAGCCACGGGCCTGGGTTCTCTCCTCTGTCACAGAATCACTGTGTGACCTTATTTTAACTCTAGGACTCCTCATGTAGTTGCGTCTTTGCTTGTCCTCTCCAGAGGACACACTTCACTTGTGCTCTTCAGAGAGGGGGCTGCAGCAAGGGCAGCGACTTCATACAGCTGTACTGCACTGGGCATTCCAACAACCCTGCACTGCCTCTGCTTCCCCATGTGGGTCTCCCATGCAGGTCCTGGGGCACTTACTTTATCCTGAAGATGGCTGTCAGCCAGGAGCAGAAACCCTGTGCAAAAACAAAACGGGACAGTTTCACATCACTCCGTGTTCCTTTATCCCAGCTCCCTCCTTCACAGGTTCCAGGGACCAGGCTGGTGTCCTTGCACCTCCACATACTTGGCTGGGGGCGGGGGGGCAGACCACAAGCACCCAGACGTGCAGAGCCACAGACAGGCCAAGGTGAAGGAGATGACAGTGCTACTCCATGGAGCACAACACAGGTTGGAATCTGCTGTGTGGCTGTCCCCTCCCAACTGGCAGCTCAACCTTCCAGGCAACCCATGGCCTCCTGGCTAATATGGAAGCTCTCCAAAGCCTAGGCAGACCCAGAAAATTCAGCATGCAGGTACTTTAGCCATCATGCTGGACAAGAGAAGCTCTGTACGGACTGGGAAGGTAGGCTGGGCCAAGGCAGTGCTCCTCAAAGGACACCTGGGGGAGCTTCACCCTCCATCCATCACACCCATTATCCTTCCCTTCAGTGAGCAAAAAAAAGCCAGTAGAGGCAGACCACAGTGTGAGGAAGAGCTGGCAAATCAGTATAGTTTGTAATGCTGAGATTATAAGCTGGACAGATGTCTGTTAAACCACAGTGATTGATGTAGAGCCTATTTATTTAAGCACATGTCTAAGAGCTGCATAGCTTCTTGAGCTCTATACTGCACTTGCACACTACAAGATGTGGGACTTAAGGCCCAGGAACGGGTAAAAGTGCTTCTTGTGAAGAGCCCTTGGTTCAGCCAAGCTGTGGGTTCCTGGCCCCTCAAAGGCAAAGCGTTTGACTCTTGTGGCTACTCACGTTGTCCCTCTGGTCGAAGTCCACAGAGCTGGAGACGGAGGTGAGGCGCTCGTAGCGGTCATGGTTGTCAGAATGCAGGGCGGAGGCTACGCTAAAATGACAAGTGGGAGGTGAGGGAGAAAGTTAGAAGACGTGCAGAGGCAGCCTGGCCAGGAACCAAGAGCACCCAGGAGACGAGAGGTTAATTCAGGTCAGTTTGCACCAGGTGAGATGGAGAGAGGTAAGATCAGAGGTAGCAGTAAAGAGAGAACCCTTCTCAGATGGCATGCTGAGCCTGGCAAAGCCCATGGGCTTAGCCCATGGATGCTACTTGTTCGGCACCTTCTGAAAGGCACCCATACTATGTGGCAGTCCCTGCAAGGAGAGGCTGGCAGAGGCTGCCACAGAGGAGAGGTGAGGTCTGTTTAGCACAGGATTTAGACAGCAGAAAGGAAGTGAGAACTGGAGGCTGCCACAGCCCCTCTGGCTCTGGCACCGCTGGAGAGGCACTGGGAGTGGCTCCTGTCCTGGAAGACCTCACTTATCCTCAGGAAGAGGAAGGAAGGAGTCTGGTGGGCTGCATCCTGCTACACCAGTCCTCCCCTCACCCTTAGTACTTCAGTGCATGAGGAAGAATGCAGCTGCCTGAAGCCAGGCTCAGTGCAACCTGCTTCCCAGCCTCACCTGAGCCTCCAGCCTGGAAATCCCTTGAGCAGGAGCAGGACAGACAGCTAGAAGTGAATGTCTCCATGGTAAAGGACAGGAAAGCAAAAGAGGTGAATATCACAGACCGGTTTACTCCAGCCAGAGGCAGGGACCTAGATGAAGAACCTGCAGCAGAAGCATCCAAGGCTGACCATAGCCCCCATGACAAATAGAGGCAGAGGGCAGCAGGAAAAGGAAGCAAGAAAATGGTCCAGAGACCTAAATTAAATAGCACTTGCAAGATGACAATAGCAGTCTGGGATCTCGGAGGTGCAAGAAGAGATATGACTGATCTGAAGGCTAGAAACAAAGGAAAAAAAACAAATGAAAATATGGTCTCCCTGTAGTCAGTACAGGCTAAAGGAGGGTAAGATGGGCAAGAACACAGAGAAACAGCTGCTGAGAGACAAGTGCTAGAGAGGAGGTGGATGACACTATGGGAAGGAGAACAAGCAGAGACCCTCATGAACATTCTGAAGTAAAGTGGATGAGACACGTGGCCTCTCTCAGAGCAGAGCAGCACCTGCTGAGTCCTCGGTTCCTAGCTGGAAGTAACAGGGACAGCAGAAAGGAGATTAGCTGAAGGTCAGGGGACTATTGCAGTGCAGAGTAGACAGTGTGCAGCCTTGCCACTGCACAGCCCAAAACTCTGCTCTGCTGAAGGGACAGATCCAACTCTCAGACCTTCAGCTCTTTATAATCACAGAGGCCTTGCAGCTGGGCACAGGGAGCGAGGGTGAATTTCTGCTGAGGAGAAACTTCTGTCCTGAGGAGAGCCCAGCATGATGACACCATGAGCTTTTGGCTTCTTGGCTGAGAAAGTAGAGGGCAGAGCAGAAGCAGCATTGGAGGGCACAACTGAGAGGAGTGTCATGTTATGAGATGACCAGGATAACTCAGCTCCGTGCAGGGGGATGCAGTGACAATAATCAGGATGACCTGAAGTGTTGAGAAGACAGAGGATGCAAAACCTTGCTGAAGATGGAAAGCTGAAGAGGGAGCTCCAAAAGCACCTGCACCTGGATGGAGACTTTTTAAAGCAAAGCACTGACAGTGCAAGTAGGTGAAAGCAAGATTGCCCCAAATCACAAGATTAAGGTGGGACCCTGCATGATGCAGGTTTGGTGGAGGCCCTGCCAGGGAAGGAGAAGGATGGGGTCCAAGGCATAGCTAGCCTCCGACCAAGGGAATCACAGGCTCATGAGGGGAGGGCAGGCCAGGCATGCTGTGGAAAGGGCTTGCTGTGGTGTGAAGCTGGAGGTGGGCTGCATGGGTGGCAAGGCCGACCAGGCTCTGTGATCGCTCCCCTCAGAGAGGTGCAAGTGGGTTGCTATGACCTCCCAGTGCAGACTGAGTTGCCAATTGAGACTGTTGATGGTTACTGCAAGCTCTGACAAGTAGCAGGACGAGGGCACTTGCTGGTTCTCATGGAAAGGGAACACAGAGGAGGAGGATGCCCTCTCCCACAAAGAAAAATGTTGTACATTCAGAGGCTGGGAGCACCAGCTGACATATACGTGTTCCTAACCCACCACCTGTCACTGCACCCCCCAGGAAAGAATAGCTAGGATGGGAATGTGCCATTAGTCTTGAAGGAACAGACAGAATGAGACTTCCTCACTGAGTTCCACAGGTTTTTGGAGGCTTCTGGCTGCTAACACTGTCCCAGGTCACGCAGTAGCTTTGGGGGTGGTATGTGTGATGTGTGCGGAGCAGATTGCTCCAGCAAGCTCAAATGAAAAACAAGAGCAGGAAGAAGTGGCACCGTGGAGAGAGACAAGCACTTGTGAGGATAAATGAAGTGGCCCCCCTAAAAAAACCTCAGAGCATGATGGCTCTACTACCCCTGCCTTATTCTCCCCACAGGATGTTAGCAGTGAAAAGTTGCCAGACACACCTGAAGCAGGGCCAACCACTAGTGAAGCACTCAAGCATGAGCAAGAGGTCCCCTCTGTGCCATGTACCACAGCTACCATCAGTTGTTTTCACAACTTCAATTGCTCTGCTCCTGAAGGCAAGGATCAGCTGCAAAAACAGGCACATTCTTGTACCCTTGCAAGGCAGTAGCAGGCCCCTGCTTTGCAAGTGGTGAGGCTTTGCAAGTGGGAAAAGGAGGCTGCAGCTTGCTGCCCAGACCTCAGACACAAATCAGCATGTCTGGAGTGACTATGGCAGGCTGTGCACTGCCAGCTGATCATCCCCTCTGCAGCATATACCACCCAACCAGTCGGCAAGGCACAGGTGATGGTTGTTTCTCAGGCATAAAAGCAGCAAGGAAGAGGTAAGAACAGGGAGGACAGTCCATGGCAGGGCTTAATGGGCAACACCCGGCCAAGGTGACGAAGGATGCTGTCAGCAGCACTGAGGCAAAAGGTTGCTTCCACAGAGGAAGAGAGAAGATCAAAGATGCTGCCTTGCTGGGTGGGGGTTTAGGTGGCAAGGCACAAGAGCCAACAGTTGCCCTGGTCCCAGCAGCCTCATGAGGTCAAAAGCAAAGACAGAGTAATCTTGCCAGATCTTCTTTGTGCACCTGCCTACCCTTGCAGCTGCCGAGGGAACAGCTCTTGTGGCAACCTGGCACAAGAAGGACCAGGCAAAGTAGCCTCCCCTGCACCTGGGTGACCTGAGTGTACTGTGGGCTCAGGCAAGCAGGTTTGTTTACTTCCATCATAAGGCAGGATAGCTGGACACAAGCAGATAGAGCCAGGGTATGTGATATAGCACCCTCTGCCCAGGTCAGGACTGAGAACTCCCTGGCACTGCTGCTTCCAAGGAGCATTTAAGGGCTACTAGGGGAAAACCAGGGTGCATTCAGCTGTGGTAGTGGATGACACAAAGGGGAGGGAAAGAAGAGCACAAATCCACCGAGAGACACAAATTCATGCCCAAACTCCCAGCCATTTAGATTAGTTCAGAAGCAAGACAGCTGCAAGAAAAAAGAAGAGAGAGGTTGTGAGCAAGAGAGAAGAAATGAGACCCTGAAAAAACAACATACTATTCCCGCTCCTCTCTTTCCGTCTCCCAGCGTCGGCGCCTGGGGGCACAGAAACAGAAAGGAACAGGTTACAACCACGGGAGTAAGTGCTGAGTTCTCCTCTTTTGCAGGGAACTGCATCCAGCACGGCTCCCCATCATCCTGAAGAAGAGAAACCTGCCAATGGTCAGGCTGGAGAAGACCTTCCTTCCACAGCCCAGCAATGCCTCAAGTCACAGCAATCTGGAATACCCACTCGTCCAGGGGCAGAGTGCTTTGCAGCCAGCTGAAGGGAAGTTGGCTTCACTGGCAAGGTAACCTGGCTCCATACCATGGACATTACAGGGAGCTCCTGAGTGATGGGGTCAGGTTGGAGAGACTACTGAGATGGTAGGGCTGCGATCTGAGCTCCCCTTCCATCTATCTCCTCCCCACCCAGGCAATAAACACACATGCATCCCCCCTCTCGAAATTCTCATCCTACCCCATGGATGAGCCAAGCAGCATGGGCTCCTCCCTGCAACCACAGTCCCGGTGATCCACAGCTCAATCCAAAGCCATGCTGTCTCTCTCCCTGTGTTTACCAGCTCTCCCTCTCCAAAAAGCTGACAGCCCTCTGCCTTTCTGCCTACAGCCACTGCTTGCACTCCCTTGCACCCAAGGTGCTCAAGCATTGCCTCCAAGAAGGTCCAGCCCTCTCTCCTGACAGGAGGCCAGAGCTGTGCAGCCCCTGTGGCTTCCTGCCAGCATGTGGATCCAGACCCCTTAACCCTGCTGCCCTCTCCCCATTGGGCTCTCCTATGATTATTCCTTTCTCCTTGTTTCCCTTCCACTATCTCTGTACAGTTGATTTCCCCAGCCAGACCAGGAAAATACAGGCAGAGGAGCCACAGGGACACAGCTGCTTATCTAACCCCATCCAAGTAGGGGTTATTTAAAACAGAATTCCTGGTTTGGTGCTGGAAGAAAACAACTCTTTCCACTGCTGTGTAGGGAATGCTCCCTCTGCTGTGGAGCTGTCATCCCCAATGGGCCCTGGCTTTTGCTGACAGACACTGTAGCCCACAAATGCATTGGGCAGGAAGGATCCACACCCAGACCGATTCATCAGCACTTGGGATGTAAGCTAAGCTCATCTCAGCACAGCAGCACCACACCTGGAAAAGCAGCATACTACTGTCAAGTGCTCTTAACAAGAACTGCATCCAGCAGAGTCACAAAGACACCTTCAGAAGCTTAACAAAGCCTTTACTGTTGCAGCCCTCACCCTTCCTGTGACCTCTTGTTCCTGTCCTCCCTCCATGTGCTGTTCCTCTGTAAGGGCCCCTGCACATCTCTGTCACTGAAGGGACCATAAGCGATACGGAGCCAGCAGGGACCACTCTGCGTGTTGGGAGAAGGATGCTGTAACAAAAAAACCAGTAAGCAGGGATTGCTTCCTATTCCTGGAGCTCAGGGAATGCAACTGGCACATCTGCCTCTCCTCTTCAGCTGCTCAGGCACACAAAATGGGATTTATCCCTTCTGCCTCACAGCAAAGAAGGGCACTACTCATTCCCCTGCCACTCTCCCGTTCTTACCTGTCGGCATCAGTCACCAGGGCCAGGCGTCCATAGTCCCAAGCAACTTTACGCAAAATTGAAAAGACAAACAACAGTGCCTGAAAGAGACCAAAAGAGAAGCTGTGAGAAAAAGCATTGTCCCACTCTATCCTTGTCCTCTGCATGCAGAGCTACAGGAACAAGGAGGGTAGGAGGGGACAGAGCCCTTAGTTAACAGCACACTGAGACCACAGGAAAGCACAAGTTCCCCAGGACTGTTAAACCAGACTATCTGGATAGCTGTGGGAGGCAGAGGCCCAACACACAATAGCTAAGGTAGCCCCACAGGATCAAAAAGCCCTGAGGTTCCTAGAAGTCAAAATTACGGCTGTCTCATTTGTGGTCCCACAGCTTCTAAGGAGGAACACGCAAAGCCATTGGGTGGATAAAGCTGCAGGGACTTGGCAACGTAAGTGGGAGTTTTGGGATGCAGGACTAACCCAACATCTATCCCATCCTCATGGCTGCAACACTCTTCCATGGGGCTCAGTGTGGTGGTAGTAGAGCTAAGTCAATAGTGGCTAAGCCCATAGTGTCTAGGAGACATGATCAGGGCCAGAAAGTCAGCCAACAGCAAAGTCAGGGATGGCATTTGGGGCCCTAAACCCCAATCATCTGATCATTGTCCTCATTTAATGATTAATTAGGGGAGAAGGTGCCGAAGCAATAGTAGACAGACTTACGAGAAAGCACATAAAGTCAAGGGCTAGGACGGTGGGCACCCCACCGAAGGGCAGCCCCTGCAGCACAGTGCTGCGGATGCGTGCACTGTAGCAGTAGTCCTTGGTAGTGCTGTTGTTGTTGTTGCATGTGGGAGTTTTGCAGGGGGCCCCTACTGAGCCCAGGGTGGCGATGACATAGGGAAGCATCTCTACAGCTTCATCGTCTTCCCTGGGGAAAGGAGAGAAGCAGCTGGTTAGACGCAGGCCAGTTCGATGTCAATGTAGTCCTGTTGGAGTTAGGAGCCAACCCTGTCTGCCTGCTGGGGCTTCTCTGTGCTACAGGATTTTCCTGGGACCAGTGTCCAGAGACAAGGTCATCTGAGAAGCCTGCCGAGTTTAGTGGTGCTAGAAGAACCCATATGCTTCAGTAGCTGTGGTCTTGCCATGCAGCCCCAGAACTCCCTTCCTCATTTGTCCACTCTTGCACCATTTAGGTGCAGCTGTCTCACAGACTACTTTTCCTCCTGAGAACACGGTGTCCCAGCTCCCCCTCCTCAGCAGGGAAAGCATTTAGGTACAGGAAAAAGTGAAAGGGTGGGGTGGTGGGGGCATGAAGTCACGTCTGGGTGATAGAAACAAACTGCTATAGGACAATTGCTGCATCATGATCCCACAATTTCCTTTGCCTGGCTGCATAAAGCCATTAGCTTTATTAGGCTGAATCATCACCCTCTCTTCACTGCGGGCCTCAGCCTCCAGCTCCCAGAGGACCCATCAGGGGCTGGTCACACCCCCTGCTTGTCTTCTCTCCTTCCTCTGACTTGGATGCCATTTAGATGCAACCACACAGGGTAGAAAGGAGGCTTAGGCTCTACCATTTAGCTAGTCAAGTATTTTATTTATTTCAGTGCCTTCCCCAAACTGTTACAAGACCCACAGTGGCATGCGGGTCAGCATCACTGCTTGGACATGGGGACGGGTCCTCCTCTTGCGCAAAGCAGCTCCATAAGAAACACAGAGATGATTACGGTAGCAATGGATAAATGCAAATTCAATAACTCAGAGAAGGACATGCTGACAGCAGAAACACAACCACTTTTCAGAACAGGGGTGAGAAAATCCCATCAGTTTCAGGAGGAACAATGATAACAGGAAGATCTGTCCAGGCTTTTGATTCCTCTTATCCAGCATCCACAAACCACCCGAAATCCTTCACTACCACCATGAACCACGCAGAAAGGCTGGATAGTGCAGTATCACTTCCAGGCAATGCCTGTTGTTTTTTTTTTCCCCCAGAAATCCATCCCTCTGGGCTGGGCAAAAGAGCCATCGCTTGCCCAAAGGATGAGAAAGCTGCCAGCACCACTGCCCTTCAAGCTCTGCATTGTTTGGTGACATTAGCAGAGGGGGTGCAGGGCTCTTACCTCCAGCTCACGGGTATAATCCTGGCCATCTCCTGCCTGGCTGCAGAGATTTATCAGCATCGCAGCACAACGCTAGCTGGATAATGACCACAAAACGATTCACTGCGGTGACCTAGAGAGCTCCGCTTCAAAGTGATCCCTCCCAGCTCAGCTTGAACGGGTGCACAGCTGCAAACCAGCTGAAGCACCAATGACAAAGGGCAGCCCAAGAAGCAAAAGCCCAGCTGGGTACAGGCATTGAGAGGGGGTCAGCCAAAGTGGAAAAGCCACAAAGCAGCCTGTTAAGACATAATTCACAGGTACAGAGGTGGAGCAGGGCTGCCTAGAGCAGAACAAGGGAGCAGAAAAGCAGGAGAAAAACAAGCCAAGACATGAGATCACAGTGGGGAATAAATCGGGAAGACAGGATAATTCACACTGGCTGAATTAACTAGAGACTCGGAAGCTCTAGGGGAGTGATGGGAAAAAATGATGGGATGAGACTCAAAGGAATATCACACACTTTGGAGCATGAATGGTTACATCTCTCTGTAAATGCAATCTAAATGAACTAAATGGAAAGAGAAGTATCTCTCAATCCTCTTTTTGGGAACCTTGTAAGCTTTTAGGTTGGAAATAGTATCTTGCAGCAAAGAGTTCCATATTTTGAGTAAAGAGTACGATCCTACTGTAACACCACAGCCTTGAGTTCTCCTTGTATAGTGAAAAAAGGCATAGAAGAAAAGCATTTGCTTTTTCTAGACCTACTAAGCTCACTACTAAGTGCTCTCTCCTTCCCAGGATCCAAGATGTCTTCTAGCTCTGAACACTCTCCCTCGCATCCTTAACATATCCTCTCGTCTGACCCCATGGAAAGATGACCAGAACCACATACAACATCCTGGGTAGGGGAGTGACCTCGACTGCCAGAACAGCACCCTGATGGTCTCAGCAACTCTCCTTATACTACTCCTCACGTGGCTGAGCATGATTTACTTCTCTGATGGCATCTTTGTGTATTGAGGAAAAGCATCTCTGTCATCAGCCTGCAATCCTGCTGCCCTGAGTAGCCAAGGTAAATGAGAAGCCAGCCATGTCCCAGAGCAAATCATTCCTTCCAATACACCTGGCTGCATGCTTCTCATCTTCTCACACCACTTCAATACACATGGTGTCACTTCAGAGTCGCTTCCTCTTAGCAAATCTGAATGACTCCAGGGTATTGGCAGATTTTAGGTACCTTGCTGCACATTATCTTTTCTGGGTCATTAGCAGCGAAGGACCTCATCCCTCTGCTCTTGTCACATTAAAATTGCTTGTTCACTCCTTGGCTTTGTGGAACCTCAGCCAATTTTTGATCCAGAACTCTACATCTCCTCCAGTAGACAGTTTTCTTAACAGTCTTCTGTGAGAAATTTCAGAGGTTTTCTGAACATCCAAGCAAGTTATGCAAATTTGCCAGATGCTATGTATTATTTTACCACAGTATTGAAAGACTTGCAACAGATCAGGAAACTGATTTTCCTCTGCAGATATCAAACTATTTATCTCCTACCTGCATGTTTTATAGCCCCATTTTTCCAGCTGTCTTTCTTAAAAGAAATGAGGCTCATATGCTCACATTGCCCACAACCCTACCTAAACATTATTTATACAAACCATTACATGTTGAAGACAAATTTTGCAAGCCTTTAGGCAATATAAGACACATTTCAGAGAGACAGGTCCCAGAGATATATTTTCTCCCTGAAGCCTAGAGGATAGACTGGATATAAACCTTCCTAGCCTCTTCAGTAACCCAGCCAGAACACCCAGCAACGGAAAAGATGTGGCATATGCCCAAGGCCTACACTGCCTTTTCACGAGCTGAAAGGCACAGAAGCAGTCCACACCGTTCTTAGGTATGTAACCTCCCACCCAGCTGGTATGCACAAGAGGCTCCCCATGGAGACAGAGGTGCTTCAGGTGTGTGGGAAGCTGGGAAAAGCTCACAGGAATGCTCAGAGCACTTGTGCCCTTCTAGTTCTCCCAGCTGCAAGAACATCTGGCAGCAGGCTAGAGGTGACCTGCCATTGTATCACTTTAGGTCAGACACACCAGAGTTCTTCTGGGGTTACGGCACCAATTAGGCAACTAAGCAAAATGCTTTGGTAACCAACTCTGCAGTCTTCATCAATAGTGCCAACCTAGTATCCTTCACCAAAGGCCTTTCCCAGGAGTCTTTCAGCTGAGCAGGAGACTGGCTGGTTTTCCCAAGCACAGTGCAACCCACGGCCCTGGCAATATCTCTCTCCTTGCATTCGGTTTGCACCTTGGTCTCAGATGCTCACTCCAGGCAACTCTCTGCCCCCACCCTCAGCCAGGCAGAGCACGCTCCAATGTGTCCTGTGCCGCAAGGTGCAGGGCTGGCCCTGGAAGCAGCTGATGCTGGGTACAGTGTTTTAGGCAAAGCACAGGCAGGGGGGGAAGGTGGTGCTTGCAGCACGCAGAGTCTTATGGTGCAGCACGCACAGTTCCCAGTTATGAAAGGAAATCCCTTCCAGCAGTGTGAGAGGGATAAGGGGATTTTTCTAGTCACAGCTGCTCCCCCCACCTCAAATACACACTGAAGGCTGAGGTGGTTTTGCAAAGCTTTCTGTTCCAATCCCAGTGTCTCCCTCCAGGGAAGGACCCTGCATATTTCCTTACACCTTATGCTGCCACCACAGGCAAAGAAGCATCTTTGACCACACAAACTGTGCTGCACCGGAACGTGGTTAAACGTGCCTTTCCTGGTCCCTCCTTTCCCTTGAAGGCTGTAGGTCAGGGCAAGCTTGGTTCAGCCTGGGCTGAGATGCTAACATCAGCATGAGCTCCTGAGCATCAAGAGACAAGGTCCAGGGAGTTGGTGGGAAGCTGCTGTGAGGCTGGAGTGGTGGAAACCAGCTCAAGGTATCCAAGCCCTTTCCTGACCATAAGCATGGCTTCTCACCGCAGAATATACTGGGGACCAAAGACACAGTAAGAGCAGGACATCAAACCAGGTTCCATGCAAGCCCCAGAGGCTTCCCCTTCTGCACTCTGCATAATTAATGCTGACTTCCTCAAAACAGCAAAGACAGACTTGCCAAAAGGCACTTTCAGCTCTTATTCTGCAATACTAGGCTCCAACCCCTTTTCTATTAACAGCAGGAAGAAGGTAGAGAGGAACTTTCTCCCATCTACAGAGAAGCCTGTTCTCTGCCTTGCAGCATAGCCCCTACATCGCCAGCAGTACCAGCATGTCCACATTGTCCCATGTTTCCACCAACACGTGTCAGGAGCAGAGGCATACAGTTTTCTACCTGAAGTCCCTAAAGCACATCCCACCTGGTGCTGCAGCCCCAGCTCCTGCTTGCTAAGCCCTGTGCAAACACAGCCCTGGGAACTGCTGCTCTTGAGAGCTTGGTGGCCTCAGCAGGGCAGGGCAGGGCAGGGCTTCTCCTTGTCTTTGTCCCTGGCCGGCAGGTCAGCACCCAAATAGCAGCCAGGCAAGCCTCCATGCACCCATACATCCCTTGCAAAGAGAAAGAAGGAAGAAGGCAGAATGAGGCTGGGAAGGCCAAGATTACATGCCTTGGTCCTTTCACTGCTATGACTCTGGCTGCAAAGTGTGCATCAGGACGCTTATGGAGTCATCCCAGTCTGGGCAGGGGGTGACACGCAGCAGAGGTCTGAGGGGCTCTTGCAGAGGCAGGGGATCAGGAGGTGCCTGCTGAGGAGGCTGCCTGTGCCACACTGAACTTTGCTGCAGCACTGAAAGGCCAAGGCAGACAACAGAAACAGCACTGCAGGTCTTCCCAAACAGAGCATTTCCCATTCTCACCAGCTCAACCTGAAGTCTCTGCCCCTCACACTGAGCACTCATGTCCTCTGCCAAACCCCCAGCACCAGGGGGAAAGAAGAAAGGGGAAGCACTGTGCTGGGACTCAGGCAGGAGTGACAGGGGAGCTGGACAGCCAGCTAACCGGCAGACAGATGCACTGACACGGGCAAGTGTCTGTGTTCTTCCAGCCACACCACTGATGTCAACCAGACACAAGGAGGTGACCTGAGAAACGCCTGCAGAAAAATAAATCAATAAAGCGGATGCTTGAGCTCACAGACATAATGACGAAAGCACACAAGCTACATTCATTTGTTTTCTCACCAGCAAATGTTAATAACTCCATCTGTAATTAGAACAGCAAGATTGTGCTCTGGTAGAGACACATTTGTTTATGGAAATGTGACAGTTTCACAGCAGGCTGGAGGTGCAGAGACAGGCAACTGGAAACCAGCAGGTCTGGGGCTAGAATACCAGATTTCCAAACTAAAAATAAAGCAACACAAACCTTGTTAAACCTCTGGGGCATGGCATTCAGGGAGGTGAGGTGTGCTTTGGTTCTCAGACTCAAAGGGTGCTGTGGACATGGCCTGTACCTTTCAGACCTGCTCCTCTGGGGTCCCCTTGGTCTCCCAAGTACCAGAGGTAACCCACACTGTGACCCCAGGGACCTAAGCCCAGAGGATGTGCCACCCTGAGCCTCTGCCTGCTAGGGCAGTACAGACCTGCCTGCCCTGGGCACTTGGGGACCCTCACACAGCAGCTAGCAGCCAGCTAGAGAAGGCTGAGGGAGCCTTCTCACCCCCTCAATCAGCCACCTAGTGGTGACCTTTGCACCTCAGTGGCAAAGTCCAGCAGAGCTCTGAGCAAACTGCTTGCAGCCACAAGCAGACCACAGGAAGAACAGTCTGACTCTGGTAAGCAGTAGGGAATAGCCTCAGGACAGATGGGGAGAAAGGGGCTCACGAGTTAGCTCAAAGCCGTTCCCAGAGTACAATAGTTAAGAAACAGGGAAAATACTACTCTTGCTGCAGACACAGCGGTGGGAAAGCTGTCCTGCACCATGCCTCACACCTGGCATGGAGCATTCAAGCAGCTGAGGGTTGGAGAAGTGCTGACGTGCTGGGTGCAGTGAGAAGGAACGTGATCTGCAGGCCAAGAGAAAAAGAATCAAGAAGCAAATGTGCTACCGGTGCATTTCCAACAAGCCTGGGCAAAGCACTGACAAGCACTCAACAGGGATCGGCCCTGTATCAGCAGAAAGGAGGAGGGCCTGCCAAAGCCCTACATCTCTTTGTCTCCTTTCCATTTCCTCCAGCCAATACAAAGCTCCTGGCACACTTCACCTATATGAATCAGCCAACTAGACACCAGGCCTACAAAGCTTTGATTTGGCAGGCTTGGCTTCATCAAAGCAAAAACTAAGTACACCCTTGCCCTGCGTCCAAGGTCCTCCCAACTGGCTTTGCACCAGGCCTCAAATATCTACCACCAAAGGGCATCACACCTTTCTTTAGTGCGTATCAGCTCCCAGTCCTGGTGTTGGCAGGTACTGTCACAGCCAGCCCCAACCTCATGCAGCTTGGAGCAGCTTGCACACTGCTGAGCGTGTATATTCCAATGCTCAGGACCCCCTGGTCCTCCTCCCAGCAGAACTGTAAGCACTGTGAACCACACAAGCAACCCTGAGCTGGGACGGTGCCTGGCAGGGATGGCAGTACACTGTAATAGTGAGGAGCATTTGGATCCATGTGAAACCTAGGTTTAAGTTTAATGAAGGTCAGGAACTTGTCCATTTCACAACTCAGTCCCTTTCAAAATCACCCAGGATAATCACAAAAGCCTTGCCTTTGAACATCAGCAAAACACTTCATGCTGCCTTAACCCACTGGAGACTCTCTACCTTGCCAAATGATATGGATTCAGCTCCAAACAGCTAGTCCTTTTTTATGCCTCTTTTTAACAGAACTCTCTCCAATCTGATGGTAGTGCTTTGGAGTCATATGGTGCTCTGAACACAACGTACCATGCCAAGAAGGGCTGTACCACAGCTTGAAACCTAGTATGCTATGGTTTATGCTCTTCCCATCAGAGCTGGCTAATCTGTCCTCAGCCTAAGAGCAGTTTGGTCTCTCTGGCCCTGCGTTTTGCTCCCACGTTGCACATCCCACACTGCTGTGTTCCTGCCTCGATTTTCACATCCCTTTGGACTGGATGCTCCTGGGCAAGGGGTGTGTGCTCCTGCCTGGCCATCAGGGAAAGGCTGATGATGACCCCTTCCCCTCCAAAGAGGTTTGGTGGAACAGTGACACCTGCACAACACCATGATGCAGTTCTGCCAAGGCAGCTCGACTGTCTCCACCTGGCTACAAGGAACAAGGCAGCCATGGCACCCGGCATTTCTGCACCATGGAGAGGTCCTCAGTCCCTCCTTGGTGGCCTCCTGACAAACACTATGGAGTCTCAATACCACATGGACACCCTCAGTGGTGTCTTATAGGGACCTATCCATGCGTCCCACCCTGGCACATGTCCCAGTCCATGGCAAGGGCCCATCTCATCCTCTGCCATCAAGAGAAAGCCCAGTCTATCAAACAGTTCTCCACAGCAATCAGCTCTCAGTTTGCATGGCAGAATCACAGTCACCCTGATTTACAGTAAATTTTGAGTGTTTCATTAGTTACCAAATCAAACACTTAAGTTCCAAATATACCTATCTGTCACTTTCCCTTCAAGCTCCTGGGCTATAAATCTCAGAAAGATACCAAGTTTGTCTGCCAGCCTGTACTTTATAAAGGAATACCACTTACTGCTTGGGTTCCCTTGTTTCCAGTAGGCATATGCCAGTAGAGATCCAGTAAACACAATAAACCATTTGAGTGACAAGACTGAGGTGCTGGACCTCCTGCTGTATATTCTGCAGAGCAGCGGTCATATGGCAACCAAGTCATATGAAGCAAGTCCCAGATAACAGGGCTTTCTCACCTATCACTCAACACCCCAGCACTAGCAACTTCACCAACTCCAAGAAGACTTTTAGCAAACACACAAGGATGGAGACTTCACAACCTTACAATACCAGTTGTTTTCAGCTTCTAGTTTATGGATTCCAGTAGCACAACGGCTGTTCTTCATGGGTTGCCTTCTTGATTATCTCCTGCATGTCTATTATCATCATTTATACTACCTGCATATGGCCTGCACTTTCCTCACAACCTATCTGTGGGCCTGCCCCAGCCTAGCTCTCCCATACTTAATTTTTTAAGTGAGAGTGACTATTCATATAGGATCTTTACTGCACAAATACCACTTTGGTTTTCAAGCACTGTTAAGGAGAGCTGTTCAGGTGCATGACATCTGGCTTAGCATAAACACAAACCAATCTCCTTGGTGATTTCATATTTACTCTCAATTTTTCCATGTCTCCCCCATTTCCCAAGTGACTAAACGCCATCTTGTCCCTTTTGCACAGGGATATGTTTTCAGCAGGAGCTCTGCACCTCTTGCAGCTCTCATTCATTTTTCCTCTGTTTATCAGTAACCTCACCTCATCTTAAAGCTTCTGATCTTAATCCCCTTGTGTATAGGGGAGTATGACATACTTGTCTTTCCTCAGGCCTCATATCTGTTTCCTGCCAGTCACAGACTGGGTATTCTCATCTACACCCAACTTTTACTCTTGAGTGAAACACGTGTGTGTCCTCTCATAAAACCAGGTTTTTATCTAGTCTCTCAAGGTCACACTGACTGTTTCCTCTTCCTCACTCCCACATGACAAGTCTTTACCTCCTTGCAGCACAATATTCAAAGACAGAAGAATTTTGTTCACTGGGCACAATTACAAACACTTGCCTATGAAGTATGATCAGCACTTCCCACCAAGGAAACTCCTTGGTGATGCACATCACCAAGCAGTGGCAAGGAACATCTCTCTGAGGAGTCCAAGCCACCTCTAAGGGCTTCACAGCTGGTTCCTCACCAGAGGCTGGCAGAACACCCTACTGCATCTGCCCAGAGAACATCCCTATTCCTTACTCTGCAGCATAAAAGCTGCTTGAGCAGCCAGCAGTTATTGGGGGAAAGCTTCTCTCTTGGCCAGTCCTCCTGCCCTAAGCACTGACACCACCAAATTCGGCATGCACAGGATTGAAGCATTACCTCTCCTGGATGGTATTTCTGAAGAGCTTCATGTGCCTTTCTATTGGGTTTGCATGGCCAAACTTTGGTAGGAAGCGGGGTGGGGGGGGCAAGGAAGGGCTGCTACAGGAGTGGCTTCTGTGAGAAGATGCCAGAAGCTTCCTCCATGTCTGGCAGAGCCAATCCCTGGCAGCTCCAAAGCTGGTCAAGGCTGGCCAATTAGAAATGGTGGTAACTCCTTTGCGATAACATATGTAAGAAGAAAGAAGAAAAAGTTATTGTGCAGTTGTAATTGCAGCCAGAGAAGAGTGGAGTGAGAACATGTGAGAGGAACAAGTATGCAGACACCAAGGCCAGTGGAGAACAATGGAGAGGAGATGCTCTAGGCATCAGAGCTGGGACTTCTCCATAGTTCATGGTGAAGACCTTGGTGAAGCAACTGTGCCCCTGCAGTCCATGGAGGACCATGGGGATGCAGAGAGTCCCTTCCAGTCTGTAGAGGTGACCCAGGCTGGAGCAGGTGAGTGCCTCAGAGGAGGCTGTGAACCTGTGTGAGGCCCGTGGAAAGAGGAACCATGCTGGAGCAGCCTATCCTTGAAGGATTGCACCCTGTGGAAGAGTGACCCATGCTGCAGCAGTTTGAGGGGTGCTGCTGCCTGTGGGATGGACTCGCATTGCAGGAGTTCGCAAAGAGCTACTGCTCATGAGATGGACTCATGTTGGAGAAGTTCATGGAGAACTGTCTCCTGTGGGAGGGACCCCACAGAGCAGCAGGGGAATGACTCTTCTCCCTGTGTTTTTAAATTTGCCTGTGATGATGAATTGACCATAAATGCCCATTCCCAGTCTCCCCGCACTACTGGGATAGGAGGTAGAGCTGGGGGGAATGTGTTTTTAAGGTTTTATTCTACTTCTCATTAACCAGTTCTGATTTTGTTAGCAAGAAAATCAAGTAATATCTCTAATTTGAGCCTGTTTTGCCTGTGATGGTATTTGATGAGTGCTCTCTCCCAGTCCTTAACTCAGGAACCCTTCGTTAAATTCTCCCTCCCCTGCCCCGCAGTGGAAGGGAGTGAGAGAGCAGCTTTGGTGGGTGCCAAGCATCCAGCCAGTGTCAACTCACTACACCTTTCTTGAGCAATTGCTCCACAGGGACATGTGAAAATTGAAACCACGCATCAGTTCAAGAACAGTGGCAAAATGGGTCCATGTGCTAGAGCAGCATCCCTGGAGATGGTGCTTAGTGGCACACGGAAAAACCCTCCTTCACATACTGGTGAAGAAGCTTGGCACTAGCAGGGGAGGGCCCACCAGCCTGGCTCTCTTATCCAGCAGCAAACACCGAGAATGCAAACCAGGAAGCCTAGAGGGAATCCCCTTCTCTCATGGGTACTGAGGGACAAGCTGCCAGTGTACTGCATGAGCTCCCGCAGGAGCAGCCTCACTGTTGCTCCTAAAACAGGAACATCTACTTCAAATCCTGGCACCTGCACCCTTCCGTAACAGATAAAGGCTGATTCTTTTCCAAGGTCCTTAAGCAGATCGCAGCTTCAAGTGTTTACAATTTGCAGGCTGGGGATGGTCTCACCTTTTCCCACCCTCCCTGAAGCATTCCTAAGGTAGTGCTTGCCTTGCAGAGCTGGTCTAAAAAGAACCCACAGCACAGCCAAACACCAAAGGTCAAGGTAATCACAGCCCTGCGGCAAGCAAGACCGAGCTCCCTTTACGACTTCATGCTGAGCTGTAAAGAGATTTGGCAGCAACAGCAGAAGGAGGAAAGTCTTCAATTGTTCCTCAACAACAGCACATATCAGCAAAAGGCTCTCACAGCAAGAGGTCTGGATGTGGCCAGCAAGCCAGGACAGTTATAGGAGACCATCTAGGAATTCGCCTTCTGCATCTGCTGGGGAAACCTCAACAGAGTCAGAGTTCTCACAACAGCAGCACAGCCCAACCCATGGTGCCAGGGCACTACACATAGGGTTGGCATGGCACCCAGTACAACCAAGTGCAGCAGAGCAACCTTGGCCACAAACATGTCCAAACTAGGACTACTGTGCCACAGGAAAAACCTTGAGGCCCTACAGTACACGGTTCCCTTTATGTGTTCTGTCCCAGCAGCTACTGAATTCCAATAAGAGAGACAGATGTTATGAGAGACCAATTTTGAGCTCCTGCTGGGCCCTGAATAAATAATAAAGGTCACAGCAGAGGTAGAGGGACATTAAACAGAGCATTGAGACTGTCCTTGCTCTGAAGCCCGAGAGATCTGTTGGATCTCACTTAGCACATCAGGACCCAGAGACGTCCCAATTCATCTTCTACGTGATACTTGCTCTGATGCTGCCAGAGAGATCTACTCTGAAGACAGGTGCCCAATAACCTTTACTTGATGGGAAAATGAGGGTTGGACACCTACCTCTTCTTGAGTTTTCAGGGCAGCTTTGCCTGCTTTTGACTGCTGGGGCTGGGGTCTGCAGGCAGGAGTCACTAGCATGCACCAGGCTGGGCTCTCAGCCAGCCACTAGCACTTGAGAGATGCTGATCAGGCTCTTCTTTTCAATCGTTTTGCTCCACCCCATTGGGCTTGGCAAGAGGAACTGGTTCTGGCTTGGGAACACAGGGAACAAAGCGCCAGTTGGGCGCTGGGCACTGAGATCCAGCAGAGACCAAGGAACACTAAAGTGGTACTTCAAGGTAAGCAGCCCGGCTCCCAGACCCACTGATAAAGGTGTGCCAGATAAAGTGGCTGCTTGGATTTGGAGGAGGGCACAGAACTTTTGGTAAGACACGGCAGTGTGAGCCTCATGTCATCCAGGCTCTATCTCAATGTTAGGGCAAACAAAGAAAAAGTACTTTAAGTGGATGAAGCGGCTCTGAGTCACTGTTTGTCCACGGAGCACAGCTCCACACAAGCAAACAAAGCCTATGAGAGTCCACTAAAGACTGCAGTTTAGTAACCTGGGTTCCTCTTGCCTGCAGCCCCAGCTCAAGCCAGGGTGCTCATGTCTACTAAAACAACCAAAATCCTAACTTGATATCAAGAAAATGGCTTGGAGGTCACCTCAAAAAACAACGTGGAGCACACCAAACACTGCACTAAGGGCTGCTGGGGGTGAAGGCAGAATAGCCCTCCAGCCCAGACAGACCAGCATTACAGAGAACTAAGACCAGATGCCTGACAGCCCCCTCAGGCATGCCAGCCCGGTGGTCACAGCATTTCCTGGGCCCTGCTGCTCCAGGCTGAAAGGAAAATAGATGTGGGTGCATTCCAGGGGCTTCAGTTTGGAGAACACCCAGGAGCAGCTAAGCATCATAGCCTGGAGCTGCTGTAAGGCACCTTGCACACCCGGAGGCCGCTTTCCATGGAAAGCACTGACCTAAAAAGAGTGCAAATTAGTGGTGAACAGCCTGATGGGAGCTGTAGCGGTAGCCCTGAGAGAGACATGCTCAGTAGGGCTGTGCTATTCCCATCCCACCACGTCTGCTGCCCTGCTAAGCCCTTCCGCCTCAATCCTTATTCTGGCCACATTTCCTGAAACCACCTTTCCCTCCTAAAGCCTTTCAATCTCTGTGCTTCCACAGATGACTTCTAACGTCAAAAGAAAACAGTGTGCTGGGTCCACGTCCCCCAAACCTGAGGTGACACTCATCTCTGACCTGGTGTCTCCATCCTTGTGCGTAGTCTTGAAGTTTGATGGCCACCCTGTACAACCCTAACCCTCTGCTGGACAGTTACCAGCACACAGCACAACACTGGCAGGATGCACTAAAGCATGCCATAGGTTTCTCCCAAGAAATCACATTCCTGGCTGTTCACCTTCTATGGAAGGAGCATCTGGCCGGCTGGACTGATGTGATGTGCAGCACCACAGAGGGGGGCAGGAGGAGCTGTCACTCAAATAAAAAGGAGCCAGTGGACTCCAAAGCATCAGGGCACCTAGAGACAAAACCCCTGTTCTCTGCTGGTTCACAGGGGTGAACATGCTGCTCCATACCTCATTTCCAAATGGGGACAACACACCACACGTATTGCATGAAAAGAAACCATCTAAAGCAATGGTTGAGGAATTTTCTTTATAGGAATGAAGTTTGCCTGGCCTTCCCAAACACATCACAGGAGCAGAAGAAAAAAAACCCAATTAGTAGACTACGGCATTCTGAGATAAATTACTAATTAATAACCCAGATGAGATTACCGCTTAGTATTTCTCCTAATGCAAATCTTTGGCAACTGTACAGGATAATGCTCATTAAGATATTTCTTCAAGGATCTTCATGCAAAAGAAATGACCCTTGTTCAGAAAAGCTCCCTAGTACATACTTATCTTGAAACACTTTCACTGAAGTCATCACAAGTACATGGCTAAATTAAAGTGTTTACCCAAAAAGGGACAGACTTGAGCACTGTGCTCTGCTTCAAGCACCAGATGTTTTCCAAGACCATACTCTGGCTATGTGCAGCAGTCACCAACCTAGCCCCACCTGGGTGTCTCAGGGTAGGGGCAGCAAAGACCAAGAAGCTTAATTAGAATTTTTCTTTAACGATGAGAAATAGGTTTCTGCAGTACACTTCACAGCAACCATTTAAATAAATGATCCTAGACCAGAAAGCTTTCTTCTCTTCCTGAGGAAATGGTTTTGGCAGGCTTGAAAGGCGTGCCATTTCGCCCGATTCTCCTTCCAAATTTCATTACTTTTGCTTCTCACTGATTCCTAAAAAATACTGCTCTCCCTTCTCAGCAAGGGGATTGAAGACCCCTCGCTGACAGAAAACATCTCTTACCTGCCTTCACTTTCCTCAAGCTAAAGTCTGTACACCTGTCATTTTCCCAAGCACACCTTTCCAGTGTGTCTGTTTCCACAGCTGATGTCTCTCTGTGTGGTCAGCTTCTTTCTAAATGTATTGTGCCTGAACACCCCAAGCATAGATACAGCTAGAGCCAGAGGGAGAGTGGTACTGCAGCCTCCTTGCTCTGTAGCAAAACTCCTTTGCATTCTTAGCCTGAGAGGCCAAAGGGCTCTCTTTCAGTCACATCGTGGCCAAATATATATATATATCCCAGTACTCTGTCATCCTACCTTGTCCTCTCACTTCCCATTTCCTTCCGGCACAGCTGCCTCCCATGGTGCCCAAACTGTCCACAGAGGGAGGGGAAAGTAAGGTTCGTTTGGTTTGATTTGATTTTTTAATTTTATTTTTAAATAAACACAGTATTTTGATAAGTGTCAGCCGTTACAAGGTGAACTTCAGTTTCCTCATTTATATAAACAAACATTAAAACATCCTAGTTGTGCCATTTTCACATAGTGGGAAACACCTGAACCTGGTTACCAGACTTCCTAAGGATCATCAACATCAGGGCTTGCCTGGCTCTTGGCAAACACAAACACACAGTCAACACAACCTTTGTTACCTCCACTGATGTTACAGGGTATTTTGAAAAGGTCTCCTGCACTAAAGCACTCAAATTAATCGGAGTAATCACAAGCAGCTGTATGATCTTGAATCTCCTGCACTCTTACTGGGGCAGGCAATCTACAGATACCAAGGGCAGAGACAAACTCCATTAATGCATGATGGTGGAAAGGCTTCCTAACATTTGTTTTTCAGATTATGGCACGGAAAGACATGTGCTACACTCTACAGAGGAGGCAGGAGCCTCTTACAGTATATTTTGCTTTTTATCAATGGATGAAGTGTAGCCACACTGCCTCATTTCACATGCCAATCAGGCTGTTCTGCGATGCCTCTTGCCTGGCTCTTCCAACACGCCCCAATCAGCTCCGAGGAGCAAGCCCAGGAAAGCCCTAGGCAGCATTAGATTTACATGGCTTAAAACACAACCTGGACAATGCAGAGTAAGGCCAGACAACACTGCTTATTTGAGCAGCAGACAGAGCAAAGCCTCCCTTCCCCCAAACTGGAGAGCTTTCAGATTCAGTTTGCACTTCGCAACACTCCCCCCCGCCACCCCTCCCCCCCGAGCTCCCAGGGAAGCCTGCTGCTCCTTCCCCCAGTCACCCTCACATTTCATATGGAGGAAGGCTGCAAAGTTAGCTGTCCCCTGCCTAAGATCATCCAGGCATGCCAACTTACAGCTCCTTCTTGAATCACAGCCTCCTGCTGGGGGTACAGCACATATCCTCCCTACACTGCTGGGGCTGGGAACGTACATCCCAGGCCAGCCTCTAGAGGGGACAGTGCCCAGCTGCCCTCAGAGCAAACCTGACAGCCACACTCAGTCCTCCAGGGCCTGAAACGGGAAAGCACAGGGATGCAGGAGAGCAGCAACTCCTCCAGCCTCCTGTCCTGGGTGGCTAGCCCCACTCCTGCTGCTGCCCTGCCCACCTGTTTATGCCCAAGACTTGCTACAGTAATCTTGCCATAGCTCTGAAAGCGAGGAGGCTGGAATTTCCTAACTGGCACCCTGCCCTCTGCTTATGCCACTTGACCGGCATCCCAGTCAAAGTCTCCAAGAATCCCCCCATACGGAAATCAGGTCTCCACTGAGGCTGTGGTGCCAGCCACCAGGCATGGCTGCTGGGGACTGACTGCCAGCTCTGGTGGCAGGGACATGTCCTCTCAGAGACAACGCTGGGAGCTCTGGGATCAACTCTGCCTCATGCACAGTCTGCTGGGCTCTGCCTCATGCACTCACACTGGGCGTGTGTGCTTGACTCATTTACTGCAGCTCACCAGAAATCCACAGCCCCAGCAGTGTTTTAGGGTCAACACTTGCTCTCCAAGTGGCACAGGCACAAGAATGTGTATGTGTGACTGCTCAGCAATTAAAGAGATCCCTTGCTTAGTGCCTTCTACCAGGCAACCCAGTGGGCACTGCAAGGCATCCCAGGGCAGTTACCTGCTCATCTTAGAGAGTCACACAGATGCTGGCTATACACCTTCTCCTGAGTCAGGGACCTTCTCAACAAGAGGAAGCTGACAGCTATCAAGCTCTAACTCTTACTCCACTGCTGCCAGCCAGCAGTACTTTAGTCTCTACATGAAACACCTGCAGACCCTCAGGGCTAAATGTAACCCACCACAGCAACTTGCATCTCACTCTTTCCTCCTGAATCCTACCTGGTTTCAAGTCTCCTCTCTAACACCAATCTACACATCACAGATTCACAGAATCATTAATGTTGGGAAAGACCTCTAAGGGCATTAAGTCCAACTGTTAACCCAACACTGCTGTGTTCACCATTAAATCATGTACCCAGGTGCCAAATCCACATGTTTTTTGAATACTTCCAGGGATGGGGATTCCACAATATCTCTGGACATCTTGTTCTAATGCCTGACCCCTCTTTCAGTGACTAAATTCTTCCTAATAGCTAACCTAAATGTCCTCTGGTGAAACTTAAAGACATGTCCCTAAGTCCTATCACTTTTTACTTGGGAGAAGACACTGACTCCCATCTGGCTACAACCTCCTTTCAGGTAGGTTCACGTGTTCCCCCTTAGCCTCCTTTTCTCCAGGTTAAACACCCCCAGCTCTCTCAGCCACTCTTCATTAGATTTGTGCTCTGGATCCTTCACCAGTTCCACTGCCCTTCTCTGGACATGCTCCAGCAGCTCAACTTTTTTGTAGTGAGAAGCCCAGCAGGGCTGGTAGGGGTGGGAGGCTCTGGATAGCTGGAGCTCAGGAAGTTACAAAGTAAAGAAAACTGGAGCTCAGGAAGCATCCCCTCAGCCATACCCACAGCTGCCCCTTGATGAAGGGTCACCAATGCCCCTACAAGCCTGAGCTGAACTCACAGCTTCCAGGCCCAGGTCCCACTAAGCTTGTGCTCACCACAGAAAGCTCCTCCCAATATAGCATCAGTTGCCTATTTATAACATGATGTTTACTAAGACCAAACACACTCCTGTTGGAAGTGGAGGACGAGATGAGTCAAGGGAGCATGAGCAAGGGAACTTTCTTCTGTCATGGGAAGATGAGGGGATCGTGGGAGGGTTACTTAGGGATGGGTGCTGCAGCATTGGCTGATCACTTGCAGCTCCCTCACCAATGCAAGGAGATTCAAGGGCACACTTATTTTTTCACAACAGACCCTTAAGCTCTGGGAACACTTTCCTGTGAAAGTGAAAGATCCAGCACAAAGGAGTGTGCCAGCATCCCCTTACAGCCTGCTCCAGGCTTGGGAAGCACTAAGTGCCAGCAGGTGTTGAAGCACCAATTTAACATGAAGGCTCTGAAAACCTCCTGACAGTTCCTGGGACCGTCTTCTAGCAGCTCAATAAAGCACTGCTGGTTGCTACAGTGCTTTGACAGGGCCTCTTTAGGCAGTTCCCATCTCCAGGGGAACCATGACCCCTCCGGCCAGTGGTCCTCCAGAAGATGGGTGGGGAAGCAGCCCCCACTGCTCACCCCTGCCCAACCTCTGCTCTGGATGGTCACTGTTACTCCGTTTGCTCAGGGCCCCTGGGAAGATTTGCAAAGGTATCTGACTGCTGAGGCACTAGTGACACCAGCCTTCACCTGTGGGCAGAGGGGAGCACTACAAAGTTTGCTATGGGTCTTGAAGTGGGGTAGGGGAAGGAAAGGGATTGCAACCCCAACTCCCCAAGTGACCATCTCACACGTGGAACACTGTCCAAAAATATGCTCCTGAGCAACAGAACGCAAGAAGTAAGTGCCTTCTAGGGCTCCTTGGATTTTGCAGACTTTCTCCAGTGTCAAGCTATATCCCATCCTGGGTGGCTGCAAACAGACCCCATGTGATGTTAATGAACTGCACACCCATATGGTGGCAGATCAGATTCTTGAAGCCCCTCCAGGCAAAACAATTGGTGTCAGTTCCTGACTCTTTCTAGAGCCATCACTACATTTTCCATTTTTCCCTCTAAGCTGCATCCAGCCATCTCCTGATGCCAGGCTAATCTTCAGAGCCTCACATTTTCCTCTCCATCTTTGAGAAAGTTATTGCTTTCCTGCCCTCAAATAGCCAACACCTCTTCCACCCTACAAAACTCATAATGGGCCTCCTGGCTCCCTTCCCCAGATTTGGTCTCCTATGCCACTGCACTTACCAGCCCCAAATGGGCTGACTAGAATACATATTTACATTAAGGGGCTGCATCAATTTCTGAGTTTTTAACCTTTTCTAACAGGCAAGGGAGGGTTTGTGCCAGGGGCTTTACCAGAAAGTCTCATCTGACTTCTGGTGCATGTTCAGCCAGGGCTTGGAATCCAGAGGCATGACTGGAGCATGGGACATTGTCACACACAGGGTCCAGGAACTGCAGGACAACTGCATAACAAGTTTTGGCTATAAGCCATCCACTCAGCTTACGCTTGTGTACCATCCCTTCAGCACGGCTCAACAGGGGTGCAGGCTTCTGCACTCCATGCACTGCCAGAGGTGAAGGCACCAGCAACTCTGCCCATGCCTAGGATGATCCTTGCTCCCTTCATCCTCCTGGTTCACCCCAGTACCTGCTGCTGGGTCCCCACTCTGTGCCAGCTTCCCACATGTCCATGTGGCAGCTGTCGGCCATCCACACCCCTGCCCACCCACTCCTCCCAGCACTGATTCACCCGCCCCCAGCACTGACTCACTGCCCGCTGCTCCCGACCACGCATCCAGCCTGCCTCTGGCATCCCCACCACACCAAGACACAGGGTGAAGTGTCAACACTCTGCTTTAGAGAGAAGCGGTGAAGCAGCACAGATCCACAGGAGAACCTGGCTGTGCTGTGCATCCCACTCCGAACAGCTGCATGACTGCAGGCATGCTGCTGATATGCCCCATGCCTCTGTTCATCAGAACCACATACAACTCCTCCCAGGGAGATAACAGATAATTTCCAGGCACTGGGAAGACAATCCACTTTCCAGAGAATACATACTAGCAGCAAACAAGTATTTGTTGCTGCCTGCACTCTCACCTACAGTCAGCTGATATCCCTGTTGAGTTACTAGGAGTGAAGGGTGTGTCTTGCAGCGATGGACCTCTACTCCCATTGTCAAGGTCCAGGAAAAAACCAGGGGGCTGTCACTGGCCTGCTGTCCCTTCTTCTGCCATGGCTTATGAATTTACCCCTCTCCTGGATGAGCAACACCTGTCTTGTAACTAGCCACGGGATTAAAACCAAAGATGTTTTTGGATGGTTTCCCAGCTGCTTGACAGGGTAACTGCAAGAGCAAAAGCTTCACACTGCCCCTGCCAGCTTGGTCAGCTCCAAGCAGCCAGGGAGATGCCCAGGTGGGCAGCAGTGCCCCTTACAAAGTTTTGCCACTGCTAGTTTAATTTTCCATCCAAGGTCAGTGCCTAGGCTCTCCAGGACCAGGTATGCTCCCTGCCCCCCCGGCAGGATGCAGTGGCACCAAGCTGCAAGGTTAACACAAAAAATGAGAAAGAAGGAATAAAACATTCCCCATCCAGCTCTAGTCTGAGTCATGGGACCACATGCCAGCCTGGGAACAGCCTCTCCTATCTGCAGGCAGCATCCACCTTTGGGTGGAGCGAGGCTGCTCTGCTCAGTGCCCCCAGCTGCTGCTCCCCATCCATGGGGATTCTACACCTCACGCAGCTATTAACTGTCTCCTTCTCCTATCTGCCACCTGTCTCCACTGTCACATTTTCTCCTTTTGTTCTTTTCTACCTGGAGAGGTAGGGTTCAAGTTTATGTCAGGGCAAGGCCAGTCCCCAGCCCTGTGGGGGATGTCAACAGGGACAGCAAATATGCCTGACCATTTTTCTTTTCCCCTGGCAATTACAGTCACCAGATTAGGAGAGTGGAAACCACATCTTGACTATTCCCTCTGGTATTTGCTTTGGTACCACAGTATGGGAAGGAACAGGAGGTTCCTCCCCCAGAACTTCAGGCAGCAACATGTACCAGCAGGTCCTCCTCCTGGACCTTTTTTTGCCTCCTCACTTACCAAACGATGGGACAGCTGTTCATGTCCCACCATCCCCAACAAACACACTTTGGAAAGTACAGGCGGATAAAAAAAAACAAACCCACAACCCAAGAAACAAAAATCCCAACAGCAAACCACTGCTCTCCAGCCACATTTGAGTCTCAAACCCTCCTTGATCCTGAAATCCACCTGGCACAAGACGCCTGCAGGCAAAAAGAGTATGAAAATGTACACCTGTCTAAGTGGGAAGGCAGAGCAGGAATAACAAGGCAGCCAAGCCCTGGCACTGGGATAGGAGGCAAGGGTGTTGCCCCAGAGCTCTTGGGAGTCTACAGAGCCAGCTCAGAAAGGAGGAGTTGGTAGAAAGGGCGGGTTTTGCAACCAGAAACGTTTGTTTCGAGTCAAAGGATGCTCTGAAATGCTGGAGTGGTCTTCGAGGCAATTAGAGGATGATCAGCATGACTGACAGGATGGGAACAGGAGGGAAGAGAGGAGAACAGAGGGAAAAGCAAGTGGGCATCTTTGCCCCAGGCCAGACAGGCTCACCACCCTGCAGCAGCTTTTCAGGGCTAGGCTGGGAGTTTCCAGTCCACACATCTATTCAGCCACAACACACAGCTCTATCTGTACCACTGTTTGATAGGGCTGGAGTCTACCTTCACTGAACAGGCTTAAAAATTCCTTTTCTTGCTCCAAGAAACGCAGTGCAAACAACACGGTACAGAATATATGTACTGCTGTTCAAATAGCAAAGCCACCTCCACCTACACTGTCCAAAACCTGCTTTGTTCTCTATTTACCAGACAGATACTTCCACTCACTCCCATGTATTCTGAAAAGAGGCTCAACAAAAGTGCCCACCTCCTCTACTTAGATTGCCCCATCTCTTCTCTTCCCCAAATTTGCAAGCTCCATCTAGAGATTCTACTTGATCTTTCACACCCAGCCACCCCCAGAGACATCTGCTAGCATGGCTGTGTCAGACACAGAGGCAAAGACCCAAGCAATCAACATGTCTCCACAGGCCTAAGTCTGCTGATGGAGGTGCAGTTATACTGGCAAAACTGCTTCTCAGTGTTTTAAGGTGGTGGAATAAAACCAGACTTTAGAAGCAGGAGCGTTTTTTGCTAAAATAATGTATCGGCAGAGCAATCAAATCAGGCAGTCCTACACATCAAGCAGGCCAGAAGCCGCAGGTGTTTTGGAGGAGACATCTAACACACTCCAGAGACATGGCCCAGACCATGCTCAAATACTGCCACCATATCATGGTTTTAAACCTTTGATTTGCAAAGGTGCATCCCTCACTCCATACTCACCAGAGGAAAGTGGAGCTATGGCTCCTACTCCACAAGACTCTCCTAGAGCAACTTCGGCTGTTCCACCCCGGAGCACTCAACTCCCCAGATGAAAACACAAAGGCTTACTGGCATTATTCCCTACAAACCAAAGCTGTGCTCTCATCAAATGGAACAAAGCTTTAAAGAAAACAAAATAAAGAAGTGAAATGCTGGGGGTTTTCCCCTCTTTTGGCTTAAAGTACATCAAAGCATTTGCTTTCCCTGACTTAAAACCACAGTCAGGAGCTATCTACTAGCTTTGAAATTCCCCTCGTACCCCAGGCGGTAATAAAACATGAAGACAGAGAGCATGAGATTCCAGGAGCACTATGCAGCAGGGATTTACAAGGGATACATCCTGTCAGGCACACTGGATCATTTTTATTTTTAACAGTATTACAGTGTTAGCGGGTGAAAGGGAAATTGTGGATGTAGCAAGATTTCAGTGAGCCATCTGCTGCAGTATCTCACCCAGTCTCCCTTTTGAGGTTTGTTCACTGGACTGAGGAAGAAACATCACTTCATGGACCGAAAACAGGCACAATGACCCTAAATACACTGGTAGCTCAAAGTGACAAAGCACTGCATTAGAGACTGGCAGGAACCAGAGGCAAGGGTGATCTTTGGTTTCATTCATCATTTTCACTGGCTAGGGTGCTGATTTTGGAGAGGTGTTAGGTGCTGGCTGCTCCCAGGTAACCTGTTTGGCAAAGCAGCTGGGCACCACAGGAGAAGGGATGCTATAAATCACTAAGAGGCTGATGACGGGATGGGACTAGGAGAAGCAGGGAACAATTCCATAGGCACATACACAAAGAATGGGCGTAGGTTTGTCAGGGCATCACCCTACATAAGCTGGGGCCAGGTGAGTGTTTTGTTTTACTGGAGCTGTCTCCTCATAAGGTAGAGGAGTCTCAACAAAAGGCCTTAGATACTAAGGAGCAACAAGCAAGGGGAACAAGAAACCCAGAGAACAGAAGTGCACTGAGAAAGTAACAGGCAAAGACCTCCACATGTACAAGAGGAGAAGGCAGAGAGGGCTGCATGACTCTGAAGGTGATCGCAGTCCCAGCATCTCACCACAGGTTTTTTTGCCACTCTTCATAGCCTGACATTTCTACTCTACCAAGCTAATGATACACAGTCGTAAGATATGTTACGCTTATGCAGGATAACCAAGTTTCACCTCCATCTTTTCCCTGATTAGATAAGCAGATTGATCTCCTTATGTTTCTCACCACAAATCTATCTCTTCGGGCCTCAGACTAAACTAACTTATCTGCATTCTCTTCAATTTTTCAGCAGCCTTTTCTGAGCACCAACACTGGATTTAGACAGTGTATTTTAGTATCAATCTCCCCAGCATCATCTACAGCAGTAGAGTCTCATTCTTAGGGCTACTCATTGCTGCCTTTCCCGGTGTAGAATGTTTCATAAAACTGCCAGGCTTGAAAGGGCCTTAACATGTCATCTGTCAAGATTCTTTACTTGAGGCACAGCCAGTTGCAAGTCATCCAGATCTACAGACTTTTAGCTAATTTCTTCCAAAACTAACACAGACACCCCCACCCCCCAAAAAACCCTTCAAGACAGCCTCCATTTCTGCTCCACCATCCCAACTGATATTACAGGGAATCATAAAGTCTGAACTCCCTAATTACAGATAAAGTGGCTTCCTGCCCCATCTTCATCACAACGACAGTCTTCTAAAAAAGTACATTGCTGTACATTCTTAAAGACCATAAAGTTCCCTCTTCCACCTTTTCTTACTCAGGCAACATACACAGCCCTTCTCACAGTTCTTCTCATCCTTCCTCCCACACCCTACTACTTAAGACCTTAATTTCTATTGCTTTGCTGGATAGTGTCTTGTTTGCACATATCCTTCTCCAACAGTTGCATCTGTATCTGAGCCTGGCCCTTCAGCAACACCTCATCTCTGCTGAGGAGAGCACTAATTGCTTCCTGCACCTTAGAGGTGTCGTTCCTTACACAGCCTGGTACAAGGCTTTCTTCCTGTCTTTCAGCTCCCCAGAACAGCACTAATCCTACCCCCAAACTCTGGCAATACCAACATCTTCCTCTGCCTGCCTAGCTAGGGTCTCCTTATCAGGTAGAAACCCTTTTGAATACAGCTTTCCCATTAGCTGAGGGTCCACATGGGGCATGCTTCCTACCGCCTACCCCTTCCTCATTTGCTTACAAGGCTTACACCTGGGTCACTGACACAGACCTACTTAGGATCTATTACATCCATCGCCCCCGCTCAGCTATGAGGCAGGCCATCCTCTAAGGCAGGGGTGTTGACCAACTTGATGCACTACGTTCCAGACAAATGGATGCTGGTGATATTTAACTGGCATACTCTCCCACCTCCCTAAAACAATAAACACTAACTGTTTATTCTAGCTTATTTAGACAGGCTGGATGTAGTCCCATTCTTTTCCCCTGTATTTTAAGGGATCAAATCTCAGAATGTCCCTTCACCAGATATTTTCTCTGGTGGCTGGTCACCATACAAAAGTTGCCTTAGTCTGTAAGTACTTTCAGGATATTTCATAAGGCTTTGCCCATATGACCACATCTAATCTACGGAAATAGTTTTGTCACCTGTTCTGATTTGTGCTTGGATTTGCTTTTTAAAATTAACTCATCATTCCTGATCTTCTTTGCAAGGTGAAGACAGAGTTCTTACTGTCACATTTTATTTGTTTCTCTTTTCCATGCCTGCAGGAGCTAAGTCCTTCTATCCAATAGCTGCATCAGCTCTTTCTGCCCTAGCTGAAGTTCACACCAAGTTTTGCACCCACCGCAAAACCAGTTCCTTCCTCCCAGATTTATAACTTTGTGACTAATGCCAACTCAAGCTGCCTTTTCTGTATTGTGAGTAATAGCGAGTCCTTGGGCAGCGACCGCAGCTCAGCGGACACACAACAGTAATTCATTTCCAGGTCTATGCCTCAAGCATGGAGTCAGAGCCCAGGAAAACCAAACCACCCACTTGTGTATGCAGACATCCTCAAGATGTCAGCTTTACCAGCATCACTTGAGAGCCTCCAAAACTCAGCAGATTCACATAAAGGGAGTGTAGACCATAAGCACAGAAAGATGAAGGATGAATCCCTTTTAAGATCTTCCTTGGGACCCAAAGGTACTAAATTTTTGTCTTGAGAGCACAAGGATCCTGAGGCCATCTTCAGAGACCCTCCCCAGGCTGTGTCATTGCAGGTGCTCTCTGCCCTCCAGCAGGAAACATCAGATGTGATAATTATTTCAAGCAGAAGACAACACCTGCTGCCATCTGAGTTTCCTCTAAGTACAAGATCATGCCAAGATTGTCTCTGAAGGGACCTGAAACAAAGTCTACTAAAGGCTGCTGTTTAACTGGCAAAAGCAGGGCCAGGCCAGCGCACAACTCTCCTACCAAATGCATTCTTAGTGCAAAATTGCACTTGTAAGAATAGCACTCTCCCCCAACCCACGTCAGCAATGCATCAGGAGACAGGTGGATGATTTAAGGGAGCCCATCAGAACAGTTCTTCCATGCAGGTCAACAGGAGAAGGCACAACACCTCTGCACAGGCAACACCACATGGTGACAAGCCAGAGGTCAAATCACTGGTGGCAGCTAGCTGTCTGCAGAGTGATGCTTTGCACTAAGCTGGGAACGAACACCTGCACAGAAACCTGAGAGAATACGACTTTGCAAGGAGGTGTCAAAGCAAGCAACTTCTCTGCACAAAAAATTACAAGGGTGCAGAGGCAGTGAGCACAGCCAAGGAAGGGATATAAGTAGCTCTGGGAGCATACAGTCCTTCCAGGGAGTGAGAGGGAACAGAGACACAGAAAAGGCCTGCAGCAGCCACTCTTCCAGACAGAAAAAGGTAGGGAGGTTTTTCAGCTTGCTAATCAGAGGTAGCACGGCTGTGGTGGTTCAGAAAAGCAACAGCAGAACACACTGAAAACAGGCAGCATGAATCCTGCCTGTGACTGCTTTCTCCTGTGCTGATGCAATGTGTCACCTTTGTAATACACAGTCCTTTAAGAGATCCAGCCCTTTATTTAATGCAACAGCACAAACCAGAAACCAACAACAGAACCAGTGAACCAGTCAAAAGAAATGGGAAACTTCAAAATCTTGCTTTCAGCCAGACCTGCACTACCAACAGCCAATTTTTCTGGGGAAAAACAGCACGCGTAAAAGAAGATCTCTCTCTCTTCCCAGCGCAATAACCATGTTGGCAGAGGCTGCTGGTATCAACAGTTAGACCAAAGCACATCAAGAACAGGAGACCTTGCTCAGATGTAGTGGGCCGTGCCAGCAGAATGCCTATCTTGCCCATATAAACTGTGTAGCCACTCCAAGAGTTTGGCCTGACAATAGCACTGGGATACTGGGAAACTGTTTCCATCCCCCAACCTGGCTTTATGAAGGAGGGAAGGAAGGGAGGTGAAAACAGAAGAGGGAGAATGGCAGGCAGGCAATTTCAACATGCAAGAGCCATGGGGAGAACAGAAGCCTTTCCAGGACTGCTTAGCAATCATGTGCAAGGAACACATAGGGAGCATGCAAACATAACCCTGTAAAGGGCAGTGAGTGCTGTGCAGAGAAACATAGAGGAAAGGGTTCTGCATCTCTCATAGCAAGCCAGCCTCAGGCTTCCTGCAGCTAATCTGTATTTGGAGCAGAGGGCAGACACCCAGCTCCATGCTGGAAGGACATGAAATGAGAAGGCAGTGCCAACCACAGGCCTGCAGGCTCAGAGAAAAGCCATTTTACACCGCAAGCTTTTGCTCTACAAGCTTGGCAGAGACTACACAAATCTCACCCTCTCCCTGTTGCAGAATGCGTACATACATATGCATTTCTTTCTCGTTCCTTGATTTTTATTTTTCTCCTTTTAACCAACTTTCTAGGCAATGTATCAGGCCTGCCCCCCAGCTCACTACCTTGAACAAGCCAGAATGCTTCTGACAGATGAAGGCTGCAGGCAGAGAGGTACGTCCTGAGAAGGCCACACTCAAGACAGGTCCTGCACACATCAACTTATGGATAGGAAGGTGAGGAGTCCTTCCCAGCAAGAGCCTGAGCTGTACAGGGCACAGGAAAGATGCCGAGGACAGCAGTTCCAGGCAGCAGGCACTCCCACAACGAACACAGAGCTACATTCAGACAGGCCAGCTACCCCAGAGTGCGGTCCTCTGGAGCATCAAGACCGGCAACAAACTTGCAAAGATCAAAGTGGCACAGGGACACAGGGACTCCCACCTCTCTCCCTACCTGCAAACCTGCATTTCAGTTTCCAGCTCAGCCTGCAAAAAAGATCGAAGCTTCCCAGGTTCATTTCCAGAGCCAGGAGAAAGAAGAGACAGCTTCTTCTCTGTGTTGAGATCAGACATAGCCAAACCTCCCTCTGACTCATTCAGTATCTCACAGTCCGTGCCCCATTCAAGGCTCTGCCATTCCCTGTCCCCCCTCCCCAACACCTCCTGAGCCATCAGGAAAGACCTCAGACCCTGCAGAGCCAGTTCAGGCAGCAGGAAATCTGCCCCTTTGCTCTGAGGCTCCAAGCAGGGCCTCTGCCTCCTTGTGTGAGAGGCAGTGTGGAGAACAGGCAGTGGGCTGGCACACTGGCCATTTTCTGCAGGGGCTGCCGGATTGGGCAGCGGGGGGGGGACATCTGAAGGGCTCGACACTGTGGGCTACCCAGCAAGCTCTCAGTGGCAGGAGGAGGCAGGGAAGAAGCAGCCTGAGAGACTGTCACCAAGAATTGCTTGGTTCCCACCCTCTGGAAAGCAGCTGCTAGATTAAAAAAGCCTTTATGATCCTGTCATTCAAGGACATGGAGACAAACTCCATTTTCCAAACATTCCCATCATCTTGCCTCATCTGTGCACCGCAAAAAGCCCCAGGGAAGATCCGGCTCCAGCCTCCAGCAAAGCCTTAACATCCTTGCCCATCCCTACCCACGGCAGAGCTCTCAGATGCTTTGATATGCTAATCAGCCACAGGATTCATAAGCAGCGCTGTCTGCAATTAACAGCGCACTCGGAGTATCCTACACGCAGTGCCTCCTCCCTCTCCAGGCACCGCACGGCTGCGCAGGCTTCACGTCAGACGATACAGGTCCCAACTGTCTTTCGTGGGAGCAGGAGGTGCTGCCTGCATCCCTTGGATCTTCGGCATACAGCCTCACCCTGGCCACCAGGATGGAGACAGGACACTTACTGAAAGGACGCAGGCTGGGGTTGCACCCCGGTGTGGATGGGAGGGGTGGCAGAGGAGCTGCCGGCAGGATGCTGCAGGGCTCCCAGCAAAGCGTAATTAGCAACAGACAAAAAACAGGGCCTGGGCACTACAAGCTCTCAAGCTTTTATTGCAAACCTCAGGCTACCTAGGATTTTCTGGAAGTTCTAGTCCTCCGAATGAAGAAAATTCATGAAGACTTTTTTTTCCCACATAAACAATATTAAAACCCCTCCAAGCAAGTTCCTAGCCCATTTTATTACTGTAGAAAGTTGAAAAATATAACCAAGAGCCCAGGAAAAAAAAATTAAACCACCAAGCAAACTGGAAGCAAAGCACACTCAGGATTGCTCTTTCCTTGGCTCAACTCATGGCTTCAGAACAATTCAGGATAGTTGCACGGCGCTCCGGTCAAAGGGCAAGAAAATGGAGCATCGCAAAGCCTCGTGGCGATGCCTTCTTGACATGAAAACTGACACCCTCAGAAAATACAGTAGCTTCAGTTCCTGCCAAGGTTACCAAAGACAGGAACAGACAAAAATAGAGCAAACTTAGTGCAACAAAACATACTTGTGAGCCAAACCAGAGCCTCTTCCCAACCCCCTCAAAGGCATCTTCTGTCATGTTTATTTTGCTCTTATGGTATCCAGGTAAAGACTGCAAAAAGGACTTCTCTCCCCATAAAGACAGCATATTCCTACTATTAAAAGGCTAGAGATGAAAAAAGCCTTCCTCGGTAGATACCAGCTAATTGCAGTCATTAGAAGTAATGCTTTGCTATTTCTGGTTGAATGGAGACCTCCTGGAGTCAGTTACAAGCTGAGTGGTCAGCTCTGTGCTCTCTCAAAAGCATTGAGAGAATTAAAAGCTATTAGGGACTGTACAGTGCGATTGTTTGGAGGGGAGGGGTACTGGTCCCCTCCAGTACTGGTACAAGAGCCATGCACTTGCAAAGGCTCTGTCCCACACTCAGGGCACCGGCAGCACCACCCAAAAGGGACCTGAGCCATGCAACCCTTCAGCGGCTTTGCGACCACTGCTAATCAGATGCTCCTGCCCCACAGCCCATGGCCTTCAGTGTGATCTTACTTCAGAGAATGACACCACGGAGCAGGAAACTTTCACAGTAACAGACAAATCCAGGAAAGAAGGGACTCCTCGAGGACTATGCACAACTAAATTAGCCACCCTGAGCACACACACTGAGAGGCCTTTTGTTTCTAACTTCTACTATCCTATCTAAAGGAGCAAGGGAGGGAGGTACCCAGAACCTCAAATTGCCAAAACACCTGCTCTCCATCCAGCTGAGAGCTACCAAACCTGCTGAGAACACCGGGCTGACTGCAGCCACATTGCAGATTTTTGGCGTGATCCCTCCTCCAGCAAGTAGCTACATAAAGGGTGCACCCTACGGCAGGAGGAAAAAACATGATTTGCTGATTTGGAGGGGCTGGCGACCGAGACAAGAGCAGAAAAGGGACTGCTAGGCTACCTGGCCACAGACATGAGCCATACCCGATAGCCCTTTGTCAAGTATTCCAGGGGAGGAGAAGTAGGCTAATATCAGAAACCTGCTCGCTGCTCCCACCACCCTCGGAACATCCCTCCTGCCTCCCTGCTGCTCTCCATCACAGAGGTGCCTGCAGGAGCGGCGGGGGGGGAGGGGGGGGGCAGGCAGCTCTCCGAGCCTGAGCACGCACAAAAGCGTCGACTGCAGAAGAGACGGGCGCGCCGCGGGCAGGGGTCCGGCGACCCCCGAGGTGCACAAACCCCGCTACCCAACAGGGGCCGANCCCGGCCCGGCCTAAGGCGCCACCGCGGACTGCCCCCATCCCCGCGGGCAAGAACCCTCCGGGCCTAGAGGAGCCGCGCCGCCGCGCCCCGCTGTGCCCCGCCGTGCCGCAGCTCCCGCCCGTTTACCGGCGGCTCCTTACCCCGTGTCAAGCGCGGACGGGCTCCCCCCGGGCCGGACCAGGCACTGCGGTACCGCGCTGCTCTCCGCCGCCCTCCGCAGCGAGCGGCGACCGCTCGGCTAGGCTGGGCTAGGCTGGGCTCGGCTGAGTTCGGCTGGGTTCGGCTGCGCTCGGCTGGGTTCGGCTGCGCTCGGCGAGGGGCGGGGCCCCAGCAGTGGGCGGGGCGCGCAGCCGCCCGGTCTGCACTGTGCCGGGGGGCGGAGTCGCGGCGCCGCGCGTGCGCACGGGGGCTGTGCTGGGCGGTAGGGCGCGCGCTACACGCTGAGGTGCGCGGTGGGGCCTAGGGAGGGACGGGACGGGAGCGGGCCGGACGCTGGGAGTGCCGCGCGGCTCATGGTAGTTCGGTCCCTCAGCGCCCAGCAGGGCCGGCACCCGGCTTTGCCCCGCTGCCGGGCCAGCCTGCTCCCGGTGTGCTGGCTTTTTCCTGGGGCCGGTGCCGGGCCCTCACCCAGCTCCGTGGCCGAGCGGCTCGGGGCGGGGACGGCCTCTCTCAGTCCCCCGGGCGCTGGGGCTGTTCCGCTGCTGTGCTCGCCTATGTGCGCCGGGGCTGGCCGGGCCCTCTCTGCCCTCGGGTTCCGGCCCGGCCACCTGTCCCTTGGAGGGAGTCGCTTGCAGGTGCTCCTGGTGCTCTAGGCACGGATCTTGGAGCGTGTCAACCCTGAGCATGAGTTGCTGCTCTACAGGGACGGAGAAACGCTGTCCCCGAATATGCGCGGGGCAGCGAGTTTGAGTGGCACGCAGCGCGGCTGAGGGTGGTGGCATCGCGCGGAAGCAGCTGGGAGCTGGAGCCTTTGTGTCGCCTGCACACTGTGCTCCCACTGGAGTGGAGTTCGTGCCTCTGCAGTGTGGCCTGGGAGAGAGGCAAAACACTCGTCTGAAGTTCCTGCATGTTCAGAGAGTTTCTTTGCTCAGAATTCGTGTGGGGCTGCGCTTCTGGGGTTAGGCTCTTGTGGGTATGAGTAGTCACGCAGCAAAGTTAGACCAAAATTCTTGTGTCCTGACAAGTGTGGCATTTACTCGTGTGTGTCATGGGGACTCGGGAAGTGTGGGCACTAGTCTGTGCTTTTCTGGTTATTCTCCAGAAAGCTCTTTTGGAGGTCCAGTGAGTAAGGGGCGGCAACTGGGGGAAAAGACAGTATGACTTATTTCTTAAAAGCATGAATAATTTAATATTTGTTGTAAAAACAGGTGGGCAAGGTAGCCTTTTTAACAGCAGGACACAGGTGCTCGTCTGAGCTCTGTTTGCTTCTCTGGTTCCCGAGTTCTCCAGGCTTCCCTGAGAGGGTCTTGTTTGGAAGGAGACTGAGTTCAGGGAGGTTTCTGAGTGAGAAATGAGGCTTATGCCACCAAAGCTGCAGGTACCTCTGTACTGCCTTATGTGAGGATGCCTTTGTCTCCAGGTCACGTTTCTCTTCAGCCTGAACTCCAACAATATTAGGCATCCTTTTCTGGTATAACTTTATCAGGAAGGCCTAGAGCCACTATCGTTTTTTGTTCTGTGAACAACTAGCCTAGGTCACTTGTTCCTGACTTTTTTTCATGGTCGAGACACAGCTACACACCTCTTCCTTCTTGTTTGTGTTGTTCTCCTTGCCACAGCTCCCCCCAGCGTGGTTACTGCTCTCTGGGTTGTGATTGCACCTTACTGGTTGTGGCCTGGCCACCTAGGTTGGGGCTGGGATCCAAATCTGATCTTGTGGTTTTCCACAGGGTCTTGATACCTCAATACTTCTAAAACCATTAAGGAGACATTTGAGAGGTGATAGCAGTGTAAAGTTACGATAGCGTGGGCAATTCTCTGAATTCACGTGTAATTCCCAAAAGGCAGAGGCAGAGGAGAGACCTTTCTTGGCTTCACCTCAAACCCGACAGACCCACCAGAGAGAACTGAGGCTAATCCAGGGCCTGCTCTAGTACTCATTTCCTTTGACTTCACACAGATAGTTGTCCTCTCCATAGCTTAATTTTCTGCTGGTGCACTGGGAATAACCCCCTCCCTATTTTAGTACAGTGCTGTGAATGTGAATGTATAGGATGATTCTAGGTGTTTGGATATTAGAACACTAAGTACCATAATAGAGTTGTGACTTCTGGATACTTAAAATGTCAAAAGTAAGTTTTATTTTAAAGGCATGCAGCTGTTTTGTTATCTGCCATTCCTGATCGTGGTCTGGAAAATGAAGTTAGTGTGTTTTGCTTCAAAATTGTTAACAGATGTACCTGTAATGAGTTTCTGTTGGTAACTTGGGTCAGTAAATATCCTGCTTAATAGCTAATCCTATTCATAAACAGAGTTTAAAAAGACTTAATTCCTCTTTGTGGATCCTGGCCTTTTTGTCTGTTGTTAATGTAAAACCAATTTTGTCTTGGTAATTAATATCTTGTGTATTTTTAACACACACAGCCCTTAATCACATTGTTTCCTTTCTGAGGAGAGCTGTGAATGGATTGAGTCCCATAGTTCACAGTTGTCTCCTGCAGCTCACTGTGGCAGACGGTCTATAAATAGACGTGCAGTGGCAGAGTAGGGCTTTAGGCATTTGCACTGCGTGTACTGTCTTGGGTTTATTTCCTGTGTTTTGATGATGGATGACAGATGCAGCTCAAATCTTTATGGTGCCTGGAGCATGTCTGTTTTGATATTTTAAAAGAATAAAGGTGATGTTGGACCCTACTGTTTGACTGTGCAGATCAGGTCACTACTATAAAAGTGAAGAATATTTTTACCTGGTTTCTGTGGCTTTGACAGCAGGCTTTGGGTAGTTGGCCCCAGCATTTGCTTTGCAACATCCATTGGTTTTCCATGGGGCCTGTCTGTGTGGATGAGTTGCTAACAGAAAGAAGGAAAAGAAATAGCTGAATGATTATGGAATTACAGATCTTGGGAATATAGGGAGCAGGGGTTAGTTCCAAAACTTGTGATTGAAAAGTAAAGTAATACTGGATTGCTAGGTAATAGCACTCTTTAAATTACATTTACTCTAGGATGAAGGCAAGGTAAGAATGGTACCTTGACTGTTGTTTAGGGTATACACCACTGACAAGAACTTGGTCAGAGCTGTTGCACTGGCTTCTGAAGAGTTCAGATGCAGACCTTGTCAGTGCTCCCATGGCTGTATTAGTAGTGCAGATTCATGCATTATTGTGAAGCACACCACTGTTTTTGCTGAAATGACAAGAGATCCTTTTCTTGTCCAAATCTCCTGGTGTTTCTTTGGAGATAATGTCACCACAGAAGTCTGGGTTCTCAGTGGAAGAAGTCCCCATCTTGTGTTGTGCCACATTCCGTTGCAGCAGTGTTTGTGTGCCTTCAGGTTGAGCTGGATCAGGAAACTGAGCTAGCTGAAAACTGTGACTGATTTACATAAGCCAGCATAAGGGAGGTGATGGAAGTGTGTGTTGCGGGGCACAGGGCTTCCTTTTCTTGGTACTGTGTGCCCAGATGTTCATTCAAAGTGAGTATGTAATCCTGTCCTCCTTATCTGGCAGATGTCCTTGCTTTGCATCAGTTTCCTGAGGTGGTCTGCTCATGTGTTTGCATGCATTTGATGAAAATATTGTACATGTATTTTTTGTATTTTCCAATTTTATTAGCTGGCATGAAATTTTCCAGAATTTCTCCATTCCAAAGCTGCTCAAGATTGCAGTAAATATAAGTTCTTTAATATCAAGGAAAACCAGTGAGGGTGATAGCTATAGCACTTGAAAATGGTGCAGTGGGTAAATAACTTCCAGACATTTATAACTGGTGAAGAGTTTCTTTGTTGTGCAGTGTTGGAATTTGATGTCGGTCTTTTGCATTGAATGGGGTAAGGCTGAAGGGCCCTTGAGAAGAGTGTTTGTAGTAGAAGGTTATTGCATACTGAAAAGTAATTCAGTGAAGTAGAAATAGGGTCATTTTATTGAATATTTGATGAACAAATTCCTTACCCTTTTCTGAATCTTACTTTGAGCTCTTGTCTGAGGTCTGTGATAACTTTTAACGGATATGTGGAGAGGGGCAAAGTGTCTCTGTGACTGCGATTTTCATGAGATAGCGCCACTACTAGAAATTAGGGGCAGCAGGGTAGAAACACCCAGAGATTCCTTTATTTATTGCTGTTTTGGTGCAGCTACGAGTGGTCAATGTTATATCAATAGTTGCCTTTGTGTTAGGCCTCTCATTTTAGGATAGTGTCTGCTTAAACACTGCTCTTGCCTAGCATGAAAAACTTGGAACTTAATCCTGCTTGAGCAGGAGATTGGACTAGATGACCTCCAAAAGTCCCTTCAAAGATAAATCCTTGGTCAGGAGTGTATTAGTGACTAAGTACTAAGTAAGTGGTGGTGTTTTGCCTGTCCAGGGTATTGTGGAGTGCACTCCTGCCTGTATCAGTTGGGCAGTACCAACAGCAGACTTCTGGGAATTCCTACAAATTTTCCTGTGCTTGAAAGTTATGGCATTACTCTTCCCATACACCTCTGAGCACTGAAACCTGATGACCTGGGGAGAGCCAGCTTCAGAAGCAAACTTGGATCATATGCATTTCCCGTGCCTAAGTGCAGCTTCCTCTGAGCCTTTTTAAGGCCCGCTGGTGTGAGGCAATGTGTGCTGGGAAGGAGAAAAGTGCCGGGGGCACTGGGGCTGACGGCTGTCATCGATTTATAGCAGCTCTTCAATTGTGGCACCAGCTCGGAGTGTTTGTGTGGCAGTACCAAGCGTGGCAGAGTGAATGGCTTCTGTGCCCTTCAAAGTTTAGTTGTTTTGTTTAGTAATTAGCAACTCCACACGGGAGGACTGAGGGCAGGAGAGATGAAGTTCACAGCCACAGAGGGATCAAATTTGAATTGGGCCTGGTTGAGGAGCACCTGGACACAGACCCAGACTATTGGTTGTTCGTTTCTAGAAAGGAAACTGGCATGTTACAATAGCTGGAGTTGTGATTCACTCTTTGTGAACACACGTGCACCCTTGAATACTGTTCTTCATGCCATAGATGCATTCTTCTTTTTCCTCCACCCTGAACCTTCCTGCTAATTGGTAGCATCCCCCCTGTTTACTCAGTTGCTAACAGGATGCTTCATACATACCAAATAATCAATCATGCGAAATTTCTTAGCTTGTGACACATCTTAATGTGCTGAGGAATAATCCTTAGCTAAGAAGGGGATACTGAGTCATCTAGAAAAATAAACAGTCCTTGGACACTTAATGCTGTTGATGCTTCTGGTGGTAGTTTTGTAACTTCAAACCTTCACTGCTGCCACGGGGTAGAAACAAACAGTGACTTCTCCCAGGAGCGATGAGTGAGTTCAGAGTTTAGGCAGCACTTTAGCACATTTTAGATGTGCCTAAAGCACATCTGGCTATGCTGGTCCTGATGTTGCTGTCCCTTTGACAGCAGGCAGAGCCCGCACCTGTGCCTGCCTTGTCATGAGCCCGCAGACCTCTCCTCTTGGTCTTATGTAGTGGTGAGGATGAGCAGACGCACCTTCTCCAGCCACCAAGGCTACTGTGCCTGCCAGGAAAATAGAGATGGGGGTGACAGTGGCATCTGAACTCCCCAAGAAGTGTCCATGAAAGACAACAGAGAGGCCAACTTGCTGCTGCTTGTTTGGGGTTTGTAGAGGGATCTAAAGGCTCACTGTGGTTCTGGAGGAAGTAGGAACATTATTACCCACCGAGTTTGAATTTCACAAGGGGAGACAGCACACTCACATGCAGAGCAGGACACAGGCAGACGGTGGGCTTAAAGCAAGTCAAAATAGTTGAACTTGCTTAGAAATCTGAGCAGCAGCAAGGCCAGGTATTGGACCTTGATTGCCAGCAGCACGGTAAATGCCACAGGGTCCTGCTGTCATTAGGATCACACAGCTAGGTAAGGAGATGTGGCACAAACGCAGCCTTTTTGGAGTCTCATTTCAGAAAGGAGACAGTGCGGCCAAGCCCTCGACTCATTTGATGATCATCTACCCCACTGAAAAGTGGGCTAATTTTTTTTTTTTTTAATTTTTGTTGTTGTTGTTGTAAATAAGTGTAAGCTTTGGCTGTTGTTCTCTTCCAAGCCTGCCTGCTTAACAGAGTTGGTTTGCCCCTGCGCTTTGGTCAGGTAGCACTGCTCAAAACTGTTGTGGTGCACATGTCCTGTGCTTCTCATCATGCTCTCAGGTAACACTTGCTCTGTAGAACAACTGCAAATACTGAAACTTACATATGTCCCCAAGTAAGCAAACACATTGGAGAAAAAAAATAATAAAAGAGGGAGTGAAGATTTAGGCTGGACTTTACTTGGTTGTAATAAGAGGTGTGGCATTGTCTATCGGAAGGCTCTGTGGGTATTTTTGTCTCCCTAGAGAAGTTAAATCAGATTTGTTTTTAAAATAAAAGTAGAAAAAATGGCTTTACATTGTATTACTATAGTTTGGCCCAAAACTCATCAGAACTGTCGGAGAGAGAGAAGAGGCCAGTGGATTTTCAGTGTTTGCTTTAGAATGGAGAGAAGGAGAGCACGTGTTGGTTACACTGCCAAGGTCACAGCAAGCAGTGTCACAGCAAGCAGTGTCACATGGCAGTAGTTGCAATCAGGTGGAAGGTCTTAGCTGTACCTGAGCTGGCCCGAAAGAGGACTGCCTCTAGGTCTGTCTTGTTTCCTCCCTTCACTTGGGTCTGCATAACCACCTGGGTCATCACTCCCTAAGGATGCTTGGGAAAGTGATCTGGGTTTAGATAAGCCTTTGTGACTGCGCATGCAAGTTGGTCCCCGTTGGTCTGACAGAATGAGGTTAGGGAACCGCCACAGACGTAGGGGCAGGGAAGAGGGTGTGGTTCTCAGTTGGAGGTTACCCTTGAAACCCAGCTCTGCTGCAGTCAGGGTGGCGTTCAGCAGTGTTGAGCCAGCACTGTAAAGTTACAGGGAGCTCTTCGGGCAGGGCAAGATTGCCAGTGGTGTAACTGGTCTCTAAAACAGGCTGCTTAACACCTTTGTGTGCTAAGAGAGAGCGTGCCCTCACCAATGGAGCTCTGACATGTTTCTTGTCTGGCAAATCATTTCCTGAACCTGTGATGCCAGTCTGTAGATTATTTGGCTTTTTGCTTGGTTTTGTAGGTAACCTTGGTAGCTTTTACAAGTAACCATGATGGCTTTTACTGGGCACTGCAGCCTGTAAACCAGTTCACATCTGAAATTCTCAAACCTGCTTCTTGTTACATGATTCAGTGCACACAGAAGGGCCCTTACCTCTGTGTGAAGGAAACTGCAATGCAGTGATACTGAATCCAGCTTTATAGTATACGTGTCTGAATTACATTGCCTCCTGAATTCAGGCAGGGGTTGTAGATCTGCTTTGTAGTGTGCTGCAGATGCTGTTACCACTCTGTGTCCTGTGGATTGCAGCATCTAAATAGTTGCTGAGGCCCTGTCACGTGATTCATGTAAATGAAAGAATGCAAACCAAATTCTGTCCATTCTCCAGAGCTAATAATTCTTTTGTTTCTTGTGCAGGGTTGGTTGCCAAATGGCTCTCTTGAGTAGACGATTTGGTTTGTCTTTAACCCATCTAAGCAGTGCAATGATCCAACGATATTTCAGGTAACTTTCAAATTTTGCTTTTGTTTTCTTCAGAATGTTTCATGATTGAAAGAGATGCTGTTAAGTAGATCAAGAATAAGATGTAACATTTTTAATTCAAAAGGATAATATAAAAATTATAAAATATAATAAAAAATCTCACAGTTGTCCATTCATAGGTTGAAAAGTGAGCCCAGACACTCCATTTGCAAGGTTCCTGGCAGTCTGAACTCTGCATTTTCATATGTGTGTAAGGAGGCTTTTAGGCTTTTGTCAGCGATACATGGGCCTGCAAGCAGAAGTTGAGAGTGTCTGTGTTTCTCATGCAAGTGCAAAAAAACCAACAGTGAGTCCCTGCTGATACAGAGCCAATTACAATGCTTGAAATTAAGCATTCAAGAGTTTATCATTTAAGTTATTTAGAATAAAAATAATCTGAAAAATTACGTTCTCATACCTTAACAGTATCTATTTTGTTATTTTTCTTTTGTTTCTTGTTCCAGGCTCTAGGCATTTAAAGTTTTAAATTTACGGACTTCTTATTTTACAATGCCTTGCACAAAGCTTAGAGCTTAATCCCACAGTACATTCTGCCAATATGGGGAATCTCTACAACTCTTTGAAGGGTCAGGGCTTCACTTTAAAGGATGAGAATAGTCGTTCCCAGGACGGTGGTCTGGAGAGAGGATTAAGATAATGCTCAGGGCTAGGTTGTGTGATAGTCCTGGGAGCTGTCTCGAGGAGGTATCCAGGTTGTCCTGACTTTCTCTGTGAGTGGGCTGCATGAGAGCATTGGCCAGTATATGCTTAAAGCATATATAAGTGACAACAAGAGGGAGGTGAAGTCCAGTCCATAAAGGTGAGCAGGAGTTCAAAAATCGTCACAGGGAGACCTTTTCTTTGTGGGGTATTGCTCCAAGGCTGTGTCAGAAATGAAGAAAAAAGGGAAAGAAAAAGTTCTCCCAGTGCAGTTATTCTTGTCTAGTGGTTCCTGGACAGTCACATTCATATCTTTTTGCTGCTGCTGTATTGTACACTTGGTCCCACCGAGGTTTTCCCTGCTCCTTCCTGTGACAACACTTCCCTTTTTTCAGGCTCCTCCCTTCTGCCTTCCCTGTTGTGCAGACACAGACGGCAGGCAGAGGAGAGAGAGTGTGGTGTACTGCAGTCTCTGACAGAGGATGGGATGGGAGAGGGTGGCTGCTTGCAGAGATTACTGACTTCTGAGAGAGAGAGGAAGGCTAAAGCAGACCTCTACTGTAGGAAACAGACCTTGCAAGGCAGTGCTTGACCTCTGGAGTAGCTGGACTAATGCAGACTGACTCTGCCAGCCTTACTTCACTGCGTGTAAAAACACCTGCTTTAGCTGATGTCCATCCAGACCACATTGGGTGTGCATGCTCATCTTTTAGGTAACTTTGCAAATACAGGGCCTTCCTCTTCAAGAAAAGATGATGGTCCCTATTTACTTTACATGCTTCTGCTCTGAAAAACAAGATGAATGGTTAGGTTGCTTCCATATGCTGTCACTGAGTAGTTCAGCTGGCAGCAGGTTGGCATTCCTGCAGCTCTGGCCAGCATGTTTCTAGTACCTCACTGCAAAGCAGTTTAGCAGCAGAAAGGATCATCCTGCTTTTCCAGTGGTCTGTGTTTGGGTGTCCTTTGAAGACAAGCAACAAATCACTTGAGTTTGAGCTCAATGAATAAAAGAATAATGGCTTCTGTAAGGAAGTATGTTCGTACTGTTCCCAAGTATATTCAGAGTCAGACCTAACAACTTAGTATTGTGCAGTTTACTTATGTTGTTTCTTACTCCCACAAAGCAAACATACAGAAGAGACTGTGTCTCTCTGGGTTCCTTCCACATGGGGAAGGTGGTGATCTCCTAGATTCTAGCTGGAGACAGCTTAGCACAGCCACAGCAGGATCTCAGAGGTCTTACTGAGAGCAGAATAAACTGGGAGACTCACAGATTTCACTGAAAGGAAGGTTGGTCATGAAAGTCCTTATTGCTGGGGACTGTGTGCAAGATTGAAAGAGCCTGACTCGAGTCTTAGCTTCCTGCAGGCTGTTTGAAACAGAAGCGAGCGCATTTTTTTGCTTGTAGATTGAAGTTGGATCATCTGCAGTTGCTAAAAAGCCCATGAAATGCAAGCCACTCTTCACACCACCTTTTAGCTGTGTTTTGGAGTAGAAAGGTCATTTTATGTTTGACATTTAGTGAAGAGTGTGCAAAGCCCAAAGTAGCATCTGGCTTTCAAAGAGCACATCGAATGCAGTCAGTGTGTCATCCATATGGTATATATTTGTTGCTGGCGCCTTCCGAGTGGTTTGTGTGATGACAAGATTCTGTGCCGGGTTTGCCTTTGCTCCCCAAGGATTATTGAGTTCTGTCTCTCTTTCTCTCCTGTCTTTTGGTAGCATATCTGGAGCATGCCGAGCAATACAGAAACTAACCCGCGTGCGAGTGGTGGACAACAGCACCTTGGGGAACACGCCGTACCACCGGCCACCAAAATGTATCCACGTATATAACAAGACTGGAGTTGGCAAAGTTGGAGATAAGATCCTTCTGGCTATCAAAGGAGAAAAGAAGAAGGCTTTAATTGTAGGGCACAAGATGCCTGGCTCCACCATGACGCCTAGATTCGATTCCAACAATGTGGTACTCATAGAAGATAACGGAAATCCAATAGGGACTAGAATAAAAACACCAATACCCTATACACTGCGAAGAAGAGAAGGCGAGTTCTCCAAAGTATTGGCCATTGCCCGCAACTTTGTATGAATGCTAAAAGAGGTCTTCAGCAGTCTTTTTATATCCTTTCATACAGTAGCTGTTCCTTGGTCCTTTTCCAGAAACTGGTGAAACATGAAAAAGTTGATGTTCATCAAGACTCTCTCCTTCCTTTTATGAATTTCAAGCAACTAATTTAAATATTGAAATAGTTTCTTTTTCTCCAGAAGGTTGATTTATTTCACAGAACATCTGCAGTATGTTTGGGAAATGGTCCTTCACCCTTATTCCTCCTCTGGTGTTAATCTGGTCCGTCATCATTAAAATGAGAACATGAAAATCCTTGTCCTGTATTGCTTACGCTCTCTTTTACCTATTTTGGCCTTTCCCAGTTCTCCAGGAGCAAGACTCAGTCCCTGGCCAAATGACTCTGGGGCCTACAAAATGTTTTCATGAGTAACAGAGTAGGAGAGATACACAATGAACCGTGGGTGCCTTGGGCACATTCAATAAAAAGACTAGTTTCTGTCTTTGCCTAGGAGAAGTATTTAGGAGCAATCAGAACCAGGAGGGCATGGTGGCCTGCAACTTCAGTGGTGTGTGCTTGAACAGGGCATACCAGAGATTGGGAAGCAGAAGTAGGAAGGGGAGCTGAGATGCATCCTGTGCTCTCCACCTGAACAACCTCTGAAAATTGTGTTCTCCAATTAATGCAAGGGCTGGGTTCAGACAAATATCCACAGAAAGAAGCTTCCTTTTGGACTGCTTCTGATTGTTGGACATCATCTTTGGTGGGCTTTTGGTGAGGCTGGCTGTTGTCCAGTTTCCTAAGCTTAGGCACAGCAATAGCAAATGCCACTGTGTTGCTTTCAGGACCAGTTGGGATCCAGGAGCCAAAGAGCTGCTCTTCTATGGAGTTGAGCAGAGAAACTTGGTGCTCATTGATGGTGAAGGGACATCAGTGCAGAGCACTGCTAGACATAGCAGTGCTGGGGAAGAGGGTGTGGGGGATGCAGTCAGCAGGAGTCTGCCCAGCTTCAGGCCCTTCAGCCAGTTCCTCACAGGTCTGGTGGCAGTGGTGGCTGGCTTCTCCTCGCCCTTCTGCCTTGCCTTCCTGCTGTGCTGGGAAAGCTCCTTACTTTGGCTCTGCATTGCCTCAGTGTGAAGATCTAAAGAAGGCAGTGCTGAGCTATTGCACCCTCCATTTACTCCCTGCAGATGTATCTGCCCCATAGTCCCCACTGTGAAATCCACATTGTCCCTGGAAAAAGTGAGCCCTGGATCCCCTCAAACTCCATTACTCCAGGTAACACAAAATATTATACTATAGGTTTAATTTCAGTATTAACCTTTAAGTAAATGGCACTGTCCCACTAAGTAAAACTTCCCTGTGAACTCAGTTCTGTGGGAAAGCAGAATCACCTGCTGCTGGTAGCATGTTCCATGTTTGCTGTTGTCCATGGGCCAGGGAATGTTGGTCTGCTGCTCCAAGTCCTCTGAGCCCCATGGGCATTGCCTTTAAGCCCTGGGCCTGTCTCCTCCATAGGTGGCTGCCCAATGGCACAGCAGCAGAGCAGATGCTCGCCTGGCTGAAGTCAGTGTTGCCAGTCTCTCTGAGTGCAGTCAACTTCCACGAGGAACTCTGTGTGCTCAGAGATGTTTATGCCATTTTGCTAAGTGGGACAGTGAGCAAACTCTGTGTGGCAGTCACAGCAATAAGTGTGACTGGCCTCCTTCCCTTGGGTGGGGTTTGCTTCTGTGTCACGAGGGCATGGCACAGCTGGATGTCTTGGACATAGTCTATTGCCTTTTTTTTCCTGGTTAAATTTGTTTCTGGATCATATTTTGTGTAGAAAAAGGGTATATGCTTTTATGCATTTTTAGGGAAAGTGTTGATGCCACTCAATAACTCTGAGGTCTTGCTTTAGAAAACCTGCAACCTTTGAAACTCCTCCAACCCTGATAAACACATAAAGAAATAATTCTATAATTTTTTAATAAATCATAAGCCAGTTGACAAGTCTGTCCTGGCCTTCCTCAATGTAAATCCTTTTGAGAACAGAAGAGGAAGATGGCTTCCACGAACACGGTGCTGGAAAATAGAATTTGAAATGGCACTTGTATGGGGTATTTTGTTTCTGTGCACAGGCTGTGGATAAAGTTGAAGCAGGGTTCATCCCAAGCTGAATACCTCAGTCCCGCCTAGCCTGGTTTATAACATGTCTGAAGGGACACTTCACTGTGAGATTTTTGCTTGGCAACAACTCCAGCCTCAAAACATCAACCAGCAGGACCTGGGCGCCTGCAAACAATCCTTGTTTTTCTAGTCCTGACCATAGGGGCTATGAATCTCTCATGGGTTGCCTAGACCCTGCTGTTTGGATATTAAACATTTCACAGAATCTTTGCTAATAACTTTGCAGCATTTTGCTGAGGAAGAGGTCATGGGGAGAGGGCACAAGAGGAAGCAGGCAAGACAATGCAGCATACTTAAGATTAAAATGTGAAGTGATGCTTTAGTTCTAAGTAAACTGATACATGTGGAACTAAATCCTTAATCTCAGAGTTTAATAAGCAGACATGCAGACAGCTAAGCTAAGCATATCCCATGGTGTGTCTCCTGCAGTTTTTACCTGTCTTCCCTGATGAGGAATAGAGTCTTAGCAGAAATCCCTGGCCCTTGACAGCTCTGTGTTTGGCAAATTCCAGGTGCTGCCTGTAGCAGTATCTGTCTGAGGGGAAAGGGTCAGGCTTGTGGATGAGCCCATAGCCTGCCTCCCACCTGTCCCACTGATATGGGCCCTGCCATGGCTGCAGGATGGCCAGCCTCTGCTGCTCTGGCTGCAGAGCCTGTGCAGGCAGGGGCAGATGGATGGGGCCTTACCCAGGCTGATGTGGGTTCTCCAGGCTCTCCGACTTTTCCTTTGAGCAGGGCCTGCTCAAGGATCCTCATTTCCAGGTCCCCTCTTTTGTTTTGGCACGGGGAATAATACCTGCTTGTTCTCAACTTTCAGGCTGCACTCTGCTCTGTTCCAGAGCCTTCTGAGCAGTGAGCCAGTGGTGGGTTTCCTGGGCTCTGGCTTGTGGCATCCTTCTTTGGGATCCACTGAGGCTTAACTCTTTCCAAATGGGAGGCTTTTCCTTTTGCATTCATCCTACTAGGAAAGCAGATGTAATTTCCTCTCTGTGTAGCAGTTCTTCCTGCAGGTACTTTTCTTAAAAAGATGGCTGCAAGCAGGTGGAATGATTCCCTCAGATGAGGGAAGAAAAACCAAAACACTTCCTATCTCAGCTGCTGCCAGAAGGTCATTCTGTCCCCTGCTCCCTGTTTATTATTCTGCCATTAACATGATTTTGTATCGTAAATGAAAAAATCTTCCAGCGTGACACATGCTTAGGAAGAGTCCTCTCATCTCCTGTGCAGCTCCTGGGGGAGCTGCCACCTGCTGCAAAGGGAAGGGGAAGCCAAAGGCAGAGTCCTCCTGGGGTCTTCTTCCCTCATTACAAATGTGCCTCCTGGTCACTTCTGACTGGGTCCTTGGGTTAGTGTACATTTCCATGCATTTGCATATAAGATTTACATCAGCTAAGCCCCCAAGAGGGTGCCTGTTCGTCTGGCGATGATGGGGACTTTGTGCCCAGGCATTCTTCCATGGGAGTTGGGGAAGAAGTGTCTTTTTTTAGGGCATCCTGCATGGGTAGGGAGAAATGCCCTTTGGGAAGATGCTTGCCAATGAAAGACACGTGACGAGGCTTTCTGGATGAGGGCTGGGGTCTGGAAAAAAGACAGGCAAGCACTGGGGATTTATTGGCCGTGAGAAGAGGTGTCCCCGAAAGGAAGCGGGCGAGACAGATTATCATGGAAGGATGCAGCAGGGAGCTGATGTCTTCCATCTGCTTGGAGACTGGGGCTGGGAGACAGGCGGCCCCGTCTCGTGGCCCTGTGCCAGCAGGGTGGATGGACCCCAGAGCTGGGGGAGGCAGCTGGTGACTTTGGGGGCTGGGAGGACGGGGAGAGAGCCGAAACCTCGGCCGAACTGGGGGTGCTGCAGCCCGAGAGCGGACGCCTGGCTCGGCTGGCAGGGCTGACTGAGGGCGGTGAGCTGCACATCCCCGAGCAGGAGGCTAGATGGCAATGTGGGCGCGATGCTGTGCCCGGCAGCCTGCCCCGTGCCCAGCTCTCGGCGGGCCCCTGAGCCTGACCGAGGACACAAAATCGCCGCACACACAATCTCCCTTGGTCAGCGCGTTCCCCAGCCGCCGGCCCGCAGCAGGGCAGCGCAGCTCCGGCCGGCCGCGGGAAGGTTCTGGGGGGACCGAGCCTGACCTGGTCCTTCGGGGAAACACCCGGCTAGAGCCAGGGAACTCTGACTGCGTCTGAGCCCTGCCTCCACGGAAGGCTGTTGAGTGACCAGGGGCGTCAGGGTCAGCTTTAACCTTTCGGTGAGGGCGTGCTGGGCTAGGAAAATCACTGGGAAGGTCGGTCTGCAGAGCAGCATTCTGACTGCCGTGGGGCTGATAGCTGGTTGGGAAGAGGAGGGACAGCAGCGGGATGCTGGCTCATGGGTTGCAGGGGGCTGCAAAACAGGAGTCAGGAGAGGGCAGCAGGGAGGCACAGCCTGGCTCTCTAGTGAAGCCCTGAGCTGGGCCACTCTCCTGATGCAAAACAACCCCTCAGAATGCATTGTCACTCCTTGCCAAGGTCTTTCATCTAGAGGCAGATGCCAAACCTCCTTCCCTGAGGGAAAGGCATGCCAAGCCTCAGGTTTGCAGGCTGAGCAGCATTTTCCACCCAGCTGCACACAGAAGCAGTGGCAGGACCCTGCTGAGCCTGCTGATGAGACGAGTGAGGGTTGTCATTTTTTAAAGTGTCTGCATCTCATCTGAATGTGGCTGTGCTGTTCAGCATTGACATGGCCCAGGAAGAGCAAAGAGGACAGGGAAACAGCTGGAGACTTGTTTAGATCCTGCAGCTACTGTTCAAGATAGACAAGGGAAGGGGGAGAGTGTCCTTCAGGGAAACTGGTTGAAGCCTTGTATGTTCGCTGCCCAAAGAGCACTCCACTGAGTGCGTTAGCACCAACTACAGCCTTGCCAACTCATTTTCTGAGTAGTTTCTCCTGTGCTACAGCATAAGAGATGGGGTGGTGAATGACACTGAATCTAGTCTGAATACTGTTGCAGTGGTGGAGCCTCAAGTGAGCATGCCAGGCTGGTCAGCTTATCTCAGAAGCTGTCAGGGATAGAGGATGGAAATTTTCCTGGCCTGTTGCAAATGTACTGTCTAACAAGAAAATAGAATTGGAAAGCTCAGGAGTGTCTAGCCTGGAAAGAAGAAAGATGAATGAAGGCTCATGACAGAAGGATAAAAAGAAGGATGTGGAGAAAACACATCAGGCACATCCATTCAACCTCTGAGAGTGCGGTAGAGACAGTATTCAATCAAACAGGCTGTCGGAGGAAATAAAATTACCTTTTTTTCATTTTTCCTTTCACCCAAAATACAGGTTGCCTCATGAAATTCATTGCTCCAGGGCTTCACTGCTTAACAGAGCTCAAAATGAACCTGGATGCTCACCTCCATGCTGGCTACAGTGAGTGTGCTCAGTGTGGATAGTACACATACCCTCGCCAGAAGACTGGGAAGTGGTGTGCCCAGTTATTGTGGCACAGACACCAAAGACAGGCTGTCCCTTGGGCCTGGGAAATATGAGCTTGCTTTGCAAATGTCTGAAGGCTGTAAACTCCATGAACTTAATGCAGTTCTTTAAAAATAAACATGCAAACCCCAAGGTACAACATGGCCTAAGGCAGAGCCTGTGAAGAACATCAAAGGTCTTTTGGTATAAGGCTGTACACTGGATCCTGCTTGCTCTCTAGCTCCAATGAGCTGCTCTTCATAGCTATGGCTGTGGGTGTGGAGTGTGAGGGGCACTGGTGAGTACTCCCCGGGGCCAAGGTCAGGATGGGAATAAAGATGTCTTCCTCTGATGGACCCCAGTTGTGACTATGGCACCCCAGTGTGGTTTCCCATATTAGATAAATCTCTTGGGATTAAAGGATTTGTTGCTCTAGCTTGTAAGACTGCATGCTGACCCTGGATGAGGTAAATCTTCCTCACATTTCTGGGGCAATATGATGCAGTGATTGGAAGTCATGGTGGTCCCTTCTCGGCTCCAAAATGAGTAATGTTTTGTGGATTGGGAGAACAGCAGTCAAGCACTAGGCGTGGCATGTACTGCTGGGGAGCATTTCACCCACTGCATTCAGTGGATAGGAAGAGCTCAGGTGTTCCTTGATGTCCTGGTCCTGCCAAGCCTGCTCTTGCTCACTCAAACAGGTGCCACGTGTTGGGATGGGGCAGAGAGAGGTACAGTGGGGTGTGATGCCCAGTCCACTCTGATGGCCCAGTAGCAGCTCCCTGGAGGCACTGACAACAGCAGACCACTCTAGGTTCACCAGGGATGGCAAAAGCTTAGCAGACTAGAATGTGTTTTCTACTCTTGTGCTTCAGGCCATCCCTAAGGGAGCCCTGCCTAGGGCCCTCAGGTGCTGTTTTGTCCTGACTTTTCACACTTCACCCCAAGCATCTTCCTGGAATGCACAGGAGGCTTGGGAAAGTGGTACCCATCTCCAGTGCAGGAGGGCCTATTACTTCTGCAGGATGAGCTTTGGGGGTTTTGTGTTTGTGATTGACTGGAGCAAAGACAATGGTTGTGTGCTGCCCAGCCACCTGAGCTTTGCTCCTAATCATGTTTACTTTCCTCTTAAAACAAGGCTTGAGATTTCCTGTGGGTGTCTGGAGAAGGGTAGGAAAGGCTCCAGTTCACTGGAGGCAGAAAACTCTTTGCTTGGAGAAGTAGATGAAGTGAGGAGGTGGTAGGATGGTAGATGTTATCTTTGCCCTTGTTTCCTGAGCCTGATGCTTGGCTCTTGGACATTCTTCCAGAGGCTCTAGACACCTCCAGGAAGCCTCCAATCTGTGTTTCATAATGCTAACATCTGTAAAGAGCTGGTTTAACTGGCTTCACAAGTCTGACACTGCCTGGGCTCTGCCTTGTGGAGGAGGAATAGGTTCCCAGGAGGCCTCACCTGCAGTGGGGTGGGCTGAGGATATGGGGATCTCCAGCGCATCAAATCCAGCCCTGCAGAGGCAGTTCCCTCATGAAGGCCTGACAGCTCCGGCAGTGGAACCTGGGGGGGAGGGAAGCCAGGCTGTCCTCCTCCCTGCAGGAGAGGATTTCCAAACACCCATCAGGCTCTGTGGGGCGGGATCCACCCTTCCCCTACTCCCTGTGCTCCCTTCACTGCCGGTGTCTCCGCTTTGCCAGCCTGCATTGCTTGCAGGAAAACTCACAGGCAAAAGACTGCCAATGCAGAGTGGTGGCTGGCAGGAGGTACCTTGTGCGTCTGCGGGAAGTTGAACAAACCTTCAGACTTTTAAGAACGGGGAAATGCAGAGTTAATGGGCTGTCCCGTGCAAATTTTGGGCCACCTGAGGCTGAGCTAAACTCCTTTCTACAACCTCCAGCTACTCCTCTGTGGGTGGTTGAAAGATGGGGAAGAGTCCTGAGAAATCTTTGGCAGACGGCATCACAGGGCAGGGAGAGAGACTGTAGGGAGAGGGGTTCAAGTGCAGAGCAAAGGGGCTGCATAACCTGGGAGGCATATGCTGAGGTTTTAGGGCAGGTATTCTAGGCTGCTCTGGTGCTGTGCAAAGCCTGCGTGCTGCTGAGATATAAAGGGACTACCACCCCAAGGGACTCCTGAGTTGGTGCACAAGCTCTGTGTTTCCTGCACTTCAGCAGCCAGGCTTTTACTGACTGAGGGGACAACAGATCCCACATGAATTCTGCTTTTTCCTGCATGGACTAGGTGGGGTGGATAGGGGCTGTTAATCATGTCTAGGGATTATAGATACCTAGTTTATGGTAGGGATGCTACTGTGACCCTTTAAACGATGCTATGCAGAACTAGACCAACAATTCATGTGGTCCTTGGGGAATGTCTGAAGTACCGGCATGCTAAGAGAGGTGCAGATCAAACCCAGGCTGCATTTATGGCTCCAGAATCTGCCACTTTGTTATGAGGTGGTCAGTGGATTTTAGCATGCAAGTGAGGCAGGTGTTTTCCTTTCTTTCTCCATCTCTCAGCCCACCCCTTACCCTAGTTGCTGTCTTGTGCCCATCCCATTCAGCAATGAATACACTCAAACCAGGCCCAGGCACTGGTGGGACAAGCCCATTCGATTAACCAGTCCTTCTTGTCCATCCTTCTCGCCTCTGATTTTGCCAGGCTGTGCCTCAAGCCCACCCCATTCTTTCCCCCTCCAAATCACCTGTATTTAAAGGACCATTCCAGCAATAAGCCAAGTCTGACAGTTCCTATGCCCTCCTCTTGAGATGCACCAGATTTCAAGACAATCTGAGGAAGGGGTTCCCTTGCAGAGCATATACTAAAGCATATACTTTAGCCACAGGCTCTCTGGTCCCAGGGAAGGCAGCAGGACTGCTGTGCCACAGTTGTGTTCCCACCAGTGTTGCAGACCTGCAGCAAGGCTCCCAAGGCTAAGATTACGCAGTTTCACACACCTGGCACTGAATGTGATAACTTGGCTAGGGCTGACAATCTCCTCAGCCTGGAGGCTGAGTTTATTGACCCAGTATCTGTAAGGTCTAGTGCTTACCTGGTGGTGTAATGCAGCAGCACCTCACTGGCAACATAGCAGCCCAGCCCTGCCCAAGTTCTGCCTCTGAGCACTACTCACTGACCTGTCTTTTTAATTAAGAGAATCAAGGTATTTGAATCCAGGGCTTTGGGTTGACTTTCTACCAAGTCTCAGCCTGGCTTGGGTGCCGGCCCCATAGGTGCTGAGATCTGGTTGGGGCTGTGGCAGCCTGTGGCTCTGCTGCATTGAGACATCAAACCTGAGCCGAAAGCCCCTGGTGCCATGCAGAAGGGTTAACAGTCTGCTTGCTCCCTCTGTGCTTCAGAGAGCTTTGTTCATTGGAGTATTAAATTCCACAGCTGTAAATAATCTGCAGCAGGAGAGATTATCAAGGCCTTGGGAAGAAGCAGCTTTTATTAATAAGATCAGCTCTCCCTGCGAAGCATCACGTAGTCGCTTTCCACCCTTTCCTCGCTGTCTCGCCCGGCATTGCCAAGGTCCAGTGGCAGAACTTCCCCACCTCCATCCTATGCCACCCATCCTCCTGCCATGCTCCCTCTGTCTTGCTATTGCTGATCGGCAAATACGGCTCTTCACAGCAACTAGCAGTGCAGGCTAGAAATGCTCCCTGCTTTACCTGAGATGTAATTGTGGTTTGACATGCCTGCTGCTAGCCAAGGTGGGAAAGTGGTGGGACTGGAGAGGTGCTTCTCGCCATCATGGCATCTGCCTCTGTGCCAGGCTGGAGGCCGCTCCACCTCTGACTCCTCCAGGGGTATGGCTGTGGGCAGGTGCAGCTTGCAGGGCCTGGATGTGGTTTTCCATGGCTCTCCCATGAGCAGAAAACAGGCCTAGCAGGTGTTTCAATGGAAACACATTCCTGGTGATTTAGAATCGTGTGGTTTGGTGTCTGGGAGCTTTTTCCAGAGCATCCTCTGTGAAGGCAGGAAGATCACAACTGCCCAGGACTAGGCTCTAGCTAGAAAACCAGCCTAAGAGAGGCTTTTTTAGAAGGACACCAGGGCTTGGCCCTCTTTCAAGCTGCCCTGTCCCAGGGGAGTCCTCACTTCTGTGTAAGGAAGAATCCCCTTGCCTAATTCTTCCTCAAACCTTACTCCCCCTCACAAGTAATTTCCAGTTGTATTGCATTCCCAGCAGTGATGGATCCCCTCTGCCACCAGAGCTGAGAACACAGCAGGGACATTAGGCCTTGTGGTGATTCCCACCTACAGGAGGTGGCTGTGGCTGCGGTGCCTCCCCACTACGCTGCACTCATCCACTTGGTGCAGGGCCCTGCTGAGCTTTTAGCTTTCTTTTCTGGCAGAGCTAGAGACTCAACATGAGGCCCCTGTACCTCTAAACATCTGTAAGCAGTGCAGAGACATCCTCCTTCTCTGCTGGGAAGGGGGACTGGTATTCAGGGAGCAGCAAATGCTTTGAGTTTGGGGGAGGGAGTACCCCGCTTTGCACCAGGCTTTCAGGACGCCGTTAAGCACTGCCAAGAGCACTGGCCCCAAGGTAAGGCCTCTGAGAAGTGAGTACCAGCTCGCCCTGCCACTTCCTGCTTTCCTGGCAAAGCTGCTGAGTTCAGAGCCAACCCTGACGAGGTATTATCTTCCCCCCCACATCATTCACCCAGCTCACTTTTCCTCCCTATATCCCCAAAGCAGTCTGTACCCCGCTGACCAAAGCATCACTTTTAATTAAAATGCTTCCCCTGCGATGCATCATCTGAATGTCTCCGGTTATTCCCGCTGGGCTCTGGCCAGAGCGATGTGCAGGGGCAGAGTATCAGGTCAAAATCTCTCCGAACTGCAGCCACAGAAAGTCAGAGCAGAGAAAGCAGCTGATGGCCTCACTGCCCTGCTGCCAATGGGCTCTCAGCAAGGGGGAGCTCTGCCCCAGGAAGGCCTGGGAATGAGACACGGCCTTTCTCCCTGCAGAGACGTGCGGAACTGTGGATGCCCAGGGGAGGCCGGGAATGAATGCTGTGAGCAGGGATCACCAGCTCCCTGGGCATGGCTGATGTTCCTGCAGGAGAATCAAGCTGGCAGCCATGCACCATGCTTGGTGGGGTTTGGAGGACTCTCTCCAAGGCCTTGAGAGGACTAAGGGTGGGACATCCACTGGGGTTTGTAAAATGGAGAAGGGAGGCAGGTCCCTAAGGGTATAGAGAGGATTCCCTCCTAAATGGAGACAAGCCTTTCTATCAAGGTTGCAGGGCTTCATTTATGTTACCTAGGAGATCATCTGGAGCAAGGGCTAAGCAAACGTGGCTTAGCTCTCAAGAAAAACACCTTCACCTCCCCCTGCCCCCAGTGTACTGGCAGCTTTTCCAGGGAGGAGAAAAGCGGGGGGTGCTAAGGATCAGGAACTCCCTTGGGGCACCACATGGAGCTATTCCTCCCACTTCCCTAAGAAGGGTGAGTGCTAGCTCCACAAACACTGCTGCTGGAGTTTCCCTGGGCTGGGGTCCTGCAGGCTAGGGTCCTGCATATGGGGCTGGCATAGCTGCTAGTGGTGCCTCAGACATGCTGCCGGCTTGGCTCTGAGCAATGGGAATTGCCAGGGTGTTTCAACTCTTGCACAAGTGTGTCCCCCATCCTGACCTGGGTGGGACATATGCCACACATGGTCACTGTGACCCTCACACCTCACACGTGGATGCAACGAGTGGGCACCCTGGGGGGTTGGGGGTGTGCAAATAACGATGTTTTACTCCAGCCCCTGCAGAGACCCTAACCCTTGTGCTTCGAGAAGTAGAAATTCAGCCTTCTGGCAGGAGGTGGATCAAGCCAGAGAGGAGCAGGGAAAAGGCCTTGCTGTGCAGTGGAGAGGACTCTCTGGGGGGCTTGAAACCCAAATGGATGTTCTTAGGAGCCTCCCATCTGTTGGGGCATTATTATAGCAGCCCCCGCTGTCACGTGCTGCCATAGAGCAAGAGGTATTGTGCACTCATATGAGCCTGTGGCATCAGCTAGCAGTAAATTGAAATTCTTTTCCTCCTGGACATGCTGGGCTGAATCCACGGGCACTTATGGAGACTGCTGGGACACGTGTGTGCTGCTTTATTAAAGTATGTAGCATTTCATCCCTGCATGGCGGGTGGCAAGAGTCAGCCCGGTCTGTGGTTTCTCCCTGCTCCTGCCAGCTTTGCTCTGCTAAGAGACCCTCTGTACCCCCTCCCACGCAGCCTCCCCACGGGCTCCATCCCCATCCCCATCCCTATCCCCATCCCCATCCCCATCCCATTCCCGTCCCCCCGCGTCCCTGCAAGGCGGGAGGCGGCCACAGGGTGTCAGGCGGGTGCCGGGCTCCCTTCCCACGGAACCGGGCTGCGGGACCGCCGGCTGCTGCCCGCGGGACCAGCGATCCCGGCGGGCCTGGGGAGCATGCCTCGGGAAACTGCAAATGAGGGGCAGGTTTTGCTGTCATCGACACCTCTGAGCGCGCCTCACTCCAGGGAAAGGATGGCTTCTCTTCCTTTTCCCACCTAGGGAGAGAGATACGTTTTCCCGGTGCTGTGTGAGTTTTGCCCCGTCTTTCAGAGCGGGGAGGGGAAAGCTGGTGGTCTCCCGTCTGGAGCACCCCAGGTGAGATGAGCTGTGTTGGGCCTCAGCCCCTGGCTGCGGAATGCAAAGGAAGGCTGCCCGACCAGGGGAACAAAGGGCCTTGGATAGCAGCTCTAGCGAGCAGGGAGTGTTGGCAAACACGGCTGCCATTGCTCAGGGAAGAAAGCAGCTGAGAAGGGGCGTGGGGAGACACTGAGCTCAACGGACTTTGGGTTCCCAGCAGGAGAAGGGGATCAGGAGGTTCATGGTGCTGAATCTGCCTTGGCAGGCACCTGCTGGACCTTGAATCAAGTTCAGTTGTGCTTCTCCCAGCTCTCTGCTTTGTGGCTGCACTGAGCGTGGGGGGAACCCATTTTTCCCACTGCATTTTCGTGGCGGAGGCGGGGGAGCTGGTGCAGAGAGAGAGCAGGCTGGGGAGGATGCATCTGTGAGTGACGTGTGATGCTGGAGCGAGCAGTGGCCCAGCCTCGCTCAGGTGCAGTTCTCCGTGCTGCGCCTCACGTACAGACGCTGTCTATCCTCCAGCTATTTACTACCAGCTCATTTTGCAAACTCTGCACTCGCAAGATTTTTTTTTTCCCTCTCTCCCTTCCTACTTCCGTCCCTCCCTCTCTCTCTTCCCTGTAGAGATGCTCACTGTTCCCCATTCAGCTTCAAGCACAAGGTCTTCCACCTGCACAGGCAATGCTCACACTGACCTGCCTGCAGGTTCTGTCGGGCCTGTCCAAATCCACCCCCTTCCCTTTCTACCACTCCATTGAGGCTTTAGTCCTGGTAGGGGGAACTCTGGTGAACAAAGAGGGAGGCTGGTGTGAGCTGAAATGCTGCCGGGGGGAGGCTTGGCCAGGGAGCCTGCTGCTCCCGCTCACGCACCCATGAGCCTGGAGGTCCGGCCCCTGCTGCCCTGCAGGGCTGCTCACTTCCCGCTGGGGTGTGGGGTTGCCATCTCTGCTGACTGGGGATAACTATCCTTTGTTGGAGGAAGGGAGGGAGGAAGGAAGGAAGGGAGGAAGGGAGGGAGGGAGGAAGGAAGGAAGGAAAAGAAAGTCATGCGGGACTGAGGAGAGTCCCCTGATGTGGGAAGGCACAGGAGTTTATTCCTGTGGGTGCTGGTAAGGGATGTGGAGTAAGACCCAACCAGGGATTGCCCCACTGTGTGCTGAAGAGGGAGAACAGAACACTACAAGGAGAGGGCGGTGGGAGTCTCGGCCCTCCCCAGCGGGGAATTGGAAAGGGATTGCCGAGAAAAAGGGGCTGCCCCTCAGTGTCTCTTCCTGGAGGGGGTTGCTTGGCCCTGGGAGGGTTTCTTCCTGAGCAGGGACTATGGCTGATGGCTAACTCACCCTTCTCCTGGCGGGTATGTGCTACTTTAATCTCTTTTTTTGAAACCTAAGGCCCATGACTTATCTCAGGCTCTTATCTCCTCTATCTCCCCCGTGCCGAGAGAGGGCTTTGTGGTTTTAAGGAGGTGCATGAAAACACGACCTGGGGGTTTCCGCTAAGGGTGGGAAAACAGCCTAGGTAGGAGACTGCTGTCTCTGTCTTCTGATTTCCACCAGGTTGGGGCTGACCGCTCAGCTCTTGACTGTGCTCACCCCGAGGGTGGCGAGGAGACCACCCCAAATACAGCTGGGGCGCACTTAAGGCTGGGGTGAGGGGCTGCACGGAGCGACCCCACCTTAGCTTTAAGGGCAAGGACAGGATTGCCGTTCCGCCCCGTGGGGGCTTTGGGGGCGCTGCTGGGACGAGGGTTCGCGGTGGGGCTGGGACCCGCGGGCAGGGGTCGGGGGTGCGGCTGGGTGCCGGGGGACAGG
>VZRR01000462.1:94561-128397 GCA_013398015.1 Oreocharis arfaki
GAGATGGGTCCGGCACTGCCGCCAAGGTGTCCTCAAGGAGATGGGTCCGGCACCGCCACCCCCCGCCCGGCACCGCCGCCGCGGTGTCCTCAAGGAGATGGGTCCGGCACCGCCGCCCTCCGCCCGGCTCCCCGCGCCCCGCCGTCCCCGAGCCGAGCCCACTCCGGGGCGAGCGGGACCCCACAGGTTTTACGCCGGGCTGCCACCGTGACTTCGGGCCCCAGCGTGGCCCAGTGCTACTCTCCACGAGCCCCTCGGTGCCCTGTTGGCAGTCCCAGGGTGGGCGTGCTGGGAGCAGGCTGGGCTTTGGGGGGTACAGGCGCATCGTGCTGTCAACAAACTCCCTTCTCCCTGCTGCCCCTTTCCATGGCCGGCCTCGCAGGGCAGTGCCGGAGTATCCACTTCTACAGCTTCTTTGTGCCCTGGGGCATGTTCACAGCCCCACATCCTGCTCTCCAATGACCCACCACTTGCATCAGAGGTCCCCTTTGGTGGGGAAAGCCAGGAGAAGGAGCTGAGTAACTCCCTGATATTTGCTGGCAGAGGCAGGAAGTGAGGTCTGCTTCGTGCTTTGATATAAGGAGAGGAAAAGCCCCTTTTCTTTGTTTTTTTCTGGGGCCTCCGAGGATCACCTGGGATTGTATGTGTTGGTCGTTTCCAGCTGGATCTGCGATTTCCCACTGTAGGGACCAGAACAATAGCTCCACTGGCACAGCTGTGGGACGGGTGACTGAGCGGAAGAAGGGACTGCGCACAGCCCTACAGCTTCCCTCTCCCCCCGGGGCGGGTATGGATCATGCCTGTAGTGCACCACGAAACAGCCCTTGCTGTTCCCAGGAGGTAGTGAGCTGGGGCAATCGCTGCTTTCCTATCCACCCTGCCCCTTCTGTCACATGGGAAATAAAATTTCCTTCAGAGGCAGCTTTGCCTGCCTGCATTGGTGAGGTCTCCTGGGGAGCACTGGAGGTGCAGAGCTACTTAGGGGGAGCTCTGGATGAAACCCTGAGAGAGGCGCTTCTCCAGGAGAGAACATCTAACATGGCTTTTCCAAATAGCACATGGACCCAGTTCCCGCTGGGGGTACCTCCCCCCGTGCCACCCCCATTGACCCCGAGGGACAAATGCAGGAGCAGAGCTGTCCTGCAGTGTGGGCCAGGGACCCCGCAGAAAGTGCCAGCACAGTGCTTGCAGTGGCTGGGCCCCATTTTTCAGCAGCACCCACGTTACTTAGGGGATGGCCAAGGATGGTGCTGCAGCACTGACCCCTTCAGCATGGCCAGCTGTGCCCCAGAAATCATGTCGTGCAGGTCTGGTGGTGCCTTTGGAACAATTTGGGCACCAGTTCAGGCCCACTGGTCCTGCTCTAGCCTGGATGATCCCACCAGCCTGACCTAAATCCCACAGTGGTTTCAGCAGGACAGCATTTTTCATCACCGTTTTCCTGAACCACTTAGGTAGGACAGCTGTGTGCTGGGAGGTGGTTATGCTAAAGGAGTCTGTGCTTCGGCGGCATCCTAGATCCTGCAGGACCCTTCATCCAGAGGACAGGCAAGAGGAGAACTCTCCATCCAGTTGAGTGAGGTGCCCCTGGGGCCAGGAGGGGATGCAGGAGGAGGACAGGAGAGCCTGCAGTGACATAGATGCTTCCACAGTGTAGTGGGCAGGAGGTCCCTGCCTGGTTTTGCACTTTGCAGCACCTCCAAGCCACTGGCATCACAGGCTTTGATGGGGCTCAAGCCCAGGGAGGACAAGAGCACACCTTGCCACCCCGTGCTAGCCTGGCTCGAGGAAAGAAGAGCATCTAAACTCCAGATGAAGCATGGAGCAGAGCCCAGCTGCTCGGCTGGGCCCGCAGTTTCTCACCTCCACCCTGTGACCAGCAGTTCTCACTGCTTGGCTGCCAGGAACTCAGACGGTGCCTTGCTTGGACAAGCTGTCAATCCAGGGATTTTTGTTTTCATATTAAACCAGCTAAGTATTCAGAATCAGTTCCAGCTACCACCACAGGGAAAGCAACTCCAAGATACATAAATCCCTGCCAAGCCCGCCTGTGCTACCTCTGAGGCAGCAGTGCCGCTGCCCTCTGGTGCTGCCGGGAGTGGGTGTGTGGCAGGGCTCCGACCCAGTGTCAGGCCGAGCTCACAGGGAGAGGATCTCTCTGCAAACCTGCCAGCCAGTACGCAGGGAGCTTGCCCTAGTACCACTTTGCTGAGGGGCATCCAGAAGTGTGTCCAGGTCTCTGTCCTCAGGAAGTGCTTGGAAAGGAGTGGATAATGCCTGCCTGCAACCTCAGGTGGAGGAGAGCAGGATGGGGGAGCTGGTGTGCAACCCACCATCCTGTGCTCAGGTCCCTGTGGCTGTGAGTTAGAGACCCACTCCACATCCATGCCTGGTACAGGATGAGACCTCACGGTGTAGGACAGCCACACTCAGGCCATTTGCTGCGTGCCTGGCACTTCGTCTCGCTGGGTTTTCCCCATGTGGTTTGCGGGACCTGGAGCTTGTTGGCCTGCCGGACACACCACACAGCGTGTCCCTTTTCCAGGGTGAGCTAGTCTGGCTCTCCCAGTCCTGTTCTGGGAAGCAGGGATCAGGGAAGTATGCCCTGCCGGGCACGTAGGCCATCCTTGGGTAATGACTCTGAGTGTTTGGCCGTCTGATGCAATGAACTAATTAGGAATTTGCTGTCACCACAGCTGGACTCACCTGGCTTGTACGCTACAGCCGGGTGATTCTCACTCCGTGTGACAGTCCTCCAGCCTCACTGGGCACCAGGAATAGCAGCGACGCGATCACATGGCCACTCTGGCTGTCCTCCCCTGCACTGTGACAGCCTTCTGGCAGCCACGCGTGCAAGCGTCATGAGGTGGCTTCAGTGGCCCTGGAGGAACGTGCTCCTCCTTACCAGCCCCCGGGACAGGCAGGTGACACGTCTCCTGATGTGGCAGCAGCACACGAGGCTGGGGCGTGGCCCTGGCAGCAGGGAGCGGTGGTCACGGCACCCCTCCTCTCTGGGATTCAACGAAGACAGCCAAGGGCACTCAGGTGACTGAATGCCTTTGGAAATTTCTCCCTAGTGCTTTGCAAGGATCATCGTGCCAGGCAAAGAGCTGAGCAGGGCAGACCTGTGCTCCTTGCAGCAGGGAAGCATCCTGCTGCCTGTCCAGGCATGGCACTCTGCCTGTACTGCCCCGGTATTGGGTGCCCAGCAGCTGTGAGGGGGGTAGGCACAACATACAGGGACTCCACTTCCCAAGTAACACACAATACAGAGAATCCTTCAATGCTGATGAATAATTTTCATACCTGTCCAGGTGCACAGGTTGCATGCTGGCCTTCAGTGCTGATGCTAGCTTAGGGCATGCCAGCACCACTGGGTTTTCCCACAGGGAACCCCTGGAAAGAGCCCACTCCCAGCATGTGCCAAGGGCCGGTGTCAGTAAGTAGACATGCTGAGAACCACCATGGTGACCATGAAGGTGGGGGGTCTTGGGGAAGACATGCTGGGCATAAGCAGAAATCAGCCACAGCTGCTGGAAGAGCCTTGGAGAGGAAAAGCATTCAGCCCACAGAAAATGAATTAGTGTTGATGTTCACTGAACATTTGTTTAGATTAAGCAATATGGCTCCAAGTTTCTCAGCTGTGGAGAGCCAGTCACCACAGCACTTACTGGATGTCTTTTGGTGTTGCTGTTCATGGCACTGGCCAAGGGACTGAGTGGTGGTGGGGAGAGCTGGCCCCACCCTCGGGAGCCTCCTCCTCTGCACCACACCTTCTTTCCCTGGTTTCTCCTCAGCCAGAGAGCTGAGGCAATGGTGGTTTTCCTTTCCAGAAGTGGATGCTCTGGGTGATGCCCTCTCCCAAAAGGCATTTGCAGCATTTGCAAGGGGCAAGGACCTGCCGAACTTTCCTGTCGTGCTGGAGATACAGAGGTGACAGGCAGCCTTGCTCCAGCTCTGTCCCAGCTCTGCTGGGATGGTGCCACTGGGGTCCCTGCAGTCATCAGGGCATCAACTGTTCCACCAACTTCCAAAAGCAGAGTTTAGGAGAGGCTGTGGCTGGGGACTGTGGGCTACTCTCCACTGGCACCAACACCTCCTAGCAGCTGTATGTGTGGCTCTGGCAGCTGGGCATGCAAAAATACCTTAGAGGCATGGAATAAAACATATTTATTTCTTAGAAATCTGTATAAATTAGAACCATTTCCCAACAAGAAGTGCTGAGTTTGGTTTCCCAATGTGAAGTGGCAGCTACAATGAAGAAAAAGACAAAAAAAGGCTGGACCACCCACTGTCTGGGGAGGGAGTGTGCTGGGCCCCCGGGGTGTTTGGAGGGAGAACCATCTGGGCCCTGGGGTCTCTGCAGGTGGGACGTTTGCTGCCTGCAAATGCGGGGGAGCCTTCCCGCAATCCTCCACAAACCCAGGAGAGCCACCTTAAGAGCTCTCCCTCCATAGGACCAAACGGGATCCGCCAGGCGTTTCATATACCATATTCTATAGCCAAGGAAGCCTTAACAAAGAGCCGTACGCTCTCACGTTTCGCTTCAGGCTTCTCCCTGCTGCAGCTGGAGCTGAGATTTTAAAAATCTTTGTGTCATTATTTCGTTCCTCTTTTGATTCAGCCATCGAGGGACAAGGAGATGCCAAACGAAAAGAATGGGCATTTAAACAGAACTAGATTGAAGAGGCAGTGTGTGTGCTGAACAACAAGTCTTTTTACATTTCATATGATCTTATACATGGGCTCCATTCAGTATATTTCCCCTCTGTTTCATTTGAATGTACAGAATTAGCCATTCACATCCTCTGGAATTACGGCTCTTTAACATTTCCATTCTGAGCTGCCTCCATATTTTGGGGGTTGGGAGTGTTATTAGCTCAGCTGGGGAAGCACAAGCTGAGGTCAGAGTTGGTCTTGTAGGCTGGAAATGAGCTTTTTCTTTTTTTGGAAAGTGCAAGATTTGATGCATGATGACTTTGGTCAGAAAAATATACGAGCATACACAGTAATGTGTATGTGCTAGAACATGCATGGATCTGGTTTCAGCGGAGGGGGTATTTTTCACATTAATCCCAGTGAAGTTATTTCTTTAGACAGAAAAGCGAGCCTTGGTTTTTGGATGAGGGGTGAGCTCTGTGATCGCCTGAGGTCGCACGCGTGGCCGTGTCCTTGTGCGTGGCTGCTGCCTCATTGTCTTTTTGAAAGACAAATATCAAAACCAAATATTTACTGTGCTATTTACTAAAGCTCCCTGGATACTGATACAAATTTAGAAGAGTTGGCCCAGAAAACTCATTCAAACTGAGCTTAGAGTCACAAGAGGGAAACCATGAGGGATGTGTGCGTGCAGCTGATTTTGCTGAAAAGCTCAGGACCTGGCACTGCTGCCCTGAGCAAGGATGGGACTGTGCAATGGCATTGGTGCATCCTGCAGCCTACGCTGCCTTCCCTAAGAGTCCTGCAGCATTCCTGTGGTGTTACTTACACACATCATCAGAAGGAAGAAGGCTGCCTTGGGAATGTTTCTCTTGTGAATCTGCCTTTTTTCTAGCTTTACTTGTCTGCTGGCACACCTAAGCCAGTGTCCACTTTGGGGGTGTTCCCCCTTTCTGCAGGATCTACATGCAGGAGGGTTTATTGCCAGCCAGCTGGGATGTGAAAGTGGGAACAATCCTGCAGAGAGGAGAGAGCGGAACCCGCTGTGTCTCTGCTGGCCGCTTTGCAATGCCTGCGGGCCGCAGAGAGGTGCTTCCCTTGGGGGACCTGCAGGCTGTGGACTGAGTGGTCTGCAACAACCAGCATCCCAGAACAAAGTCTCTGCCTCCACTGCCACTCCTTCTTTGCTATATATTTAACTTTTTCTATCTATGGCTTCTGCATCATCATTTCCTCAGGCCATTTAATCTGGTTGTTGTGGAAATGAGGACAAGGTGGCAAACAACAAACATGGGCCCCCAACAGGGCAAATAAACCCAGCAAGGTCGACCATGACTCAGAAGGCAGCAAGGCTCCCATTTTTCTCCTCACCTGGCTTTCTGTTAGGCAAGGTTTAGCTGCTTCTCAAGGGCAGGAGCACAGACCTGAGGGCTGGAACATCGTGCTCTGCAGGTGATTGTTGCCAGCTGACTTCACTTTAATACACAGCATCTGCTAGAGAGGGCTTACCTGAGCCAGGCACAAATCCCAAATCCCCGGTCGACCACCCCTGAACCAGTCAGACACAACCAGGTTGCAGGCTTTCCCGGAGATCCCTTCAATCACAGCCCCCTGCCTTAATTTAACCTGGTTATTTATACCTTTTCCTGTGTGTGTTTAATTATAGCAAAACCTGGCAATACCGCTGTGCTTAACGGTCTGTTGGCGTTTCCATTATGAGCCCAGACTGGAAGGGATTATATAGCCTGAGTGTTTGAACTGAGCCTCAGACAGAGACTTGGCATAGACTTGCAACCCAAATACAGAGATTTTCAATTGGCTAATGGCAGTTTTCAAAAGGGAACATTTTTCACATGCTTAGGCCCTTCCATTTGCTTAAGCTGCCTTCCTCTGCTTTAAACTCCGCAAGCGAGGAGTCGTAATTCAGCCTGTTACAGCAGTGACTCATGTTCGCTGCACAGTGATGCCATAACCAGCCAAGGCAAGGCCTTCTGCCTTAAGAGGAATTACACACAGAGACATGACTGGGGAAAGTCAGCTCTTCCACTCACCGGACTCACACCATCTGTGCATCCTAACTGCAGCTGCCATGGCCAGCATGAGTTGTCTTACCATGTCTCAGGCTCTGCAGTGGAGACATCTAATGTCACCAAGATGTCCTGGACTTCGTGAGCAGCCTGTAGCACTTATAGGGCATCAGTTGTTTCATCCTCAAGCAGACAAATCAAACAAGATAGCCTGATCAAGTCCTAAAAATGCTTTTCCTTCCCATCAGCTCTATGGGGAGCCAGGGGTAATAGGCTCAGGCAGCAGTGTCCACACTGGGGATAGTCTGGTGGGACCAGTCACACTTGCTGGGAATCTAGAGCAGCTCCCATGGTGGGGTGTGGTCCATCCATCTATCTCCACAAGACTTTTCTCTAACAGCATGGAAGGCAGAGCAAGATCAGGTGAAAAGCTATGCCTTCTTTTAATGCACAGGAGTCTTTGACACAGAAGAACCAAGTGATTTACCCATGGTCTCCCAGTAGGTCAAAGCAAGCCTAGATCTGGGAGCAAACCTAGATCTGCATTGCACATTGATGCCTCTGCAGTGGGCCTTCCTTCTGAACGCATTAAGTAAGCAAGTTGATATAACAAGCAAGAGAATATCGTGTTTTGGGAAGAGTTATAAGTCAAGTTGGCCAGACCCCAGCAAAGACAACTAGCTAGTGAATGAAGAGAAGCTTGTAGCAAAGACCATGTGTTCCAAACAGCCTTTCTCTCCAGAAAGCTTGCTTTTGACCATGGTGGAAGGTGCTCTGTGCCTGTGTCCAGTGGAGAGGTGGACCATCCATTGCTGTCTGCAACCTCTTGCCTTTTGGAGCCTGAGTGGAGGGAGGTGAATACCAAACCCTGTACTCAGCTGGAGGAGGAGCATCAAGCCCCAAAGCTGCTGTATTTGCAGCTCATACCTAGAGAGATGCTGTGCAAGGTGCCCTGGCTGCTGCTCCCCTGGAGCTGGGGCTGCACTTCATTCCCCATCTCAGGGGTACCGGAGTTGGGTGAGCTCACGCAGGCTGTGCTACGCAGTTACACCCCCTGACCTGGGAAGGGCTGGTGGGGACTGGACAGAGGAGACAGCTCTGTTCCCACCAGGGCTGTCACCATGGGAACTTTAGGGACCGAGGCCATTTACGGCTGGTTGTAAACCCTGACTCTGACAGCAAAGCCTTTCTTCGCCTTTTCCTTTGGACTTGGCCCTGGCTGTCTCAGAGAAAGCAGGCTCGAATTCTACCTCCGGCTGGCTCTGCACACACATCCCCTGGCACTGAGCGCTGGCCCGCTGCGTGGGAGCTGCTCAAGCTCAGCAAAGTGTCCTGGCTGTCTCTCCCAGAGAAAGTGGAGCAGACGCCTGAGGTTGCTGAGCATCACAGGTCTGACAGCTCTGCAGACACCTGCAGATATGCAGGGGGAGGGAAATGGTGGGTTAGCAGTGCCATTGCCCCTTGGAGGAGCTCTCAGATCAACTTGTGAGGCAAACAATCTCTGCTAAAGTCTAGCTCCCCTCGGCAGAGTCCCAGCTTTGAGGCTGGAAAGGCTCATCTTTCGGCTTGGCCAAAACTGAAAGTGCTGTGGTGAAAAGATGGAGAAACAGCTGGCAGGAGCCAACCTGTGGAGGAGAAGTTGAGGGCAGAAGGACTTCAGCAGCCAAATCTCATCTGGTCCTTTTTCTGATGCCAAATGCTCCTGTGAGGGCCACTTGGCTTGTGCAGTTCCTTAGGACTACCCCAGTTTGGATGCCTGCCTGGCCTTCCTCTAGAGAGATAGAGAGGTTAAAACACAGACCTGGTATTGATGCTGCTCTGTCTCCTGGGAGCTACAGTCCAGGTAGCTCATGACCCTCTTGTCCTTTTGCAGGCTCAGCACCCTAGCTGGACCACTGATCCCACTGTGTGCCACGATGTCCTGCTAACAAAGCGTGAGGGCATGACCATGGTGCTGAATCAGAGCCTCCATGGCAGGGGAGTGTCTGGAAGGGCAGGATGCGGGGACCAGGAGGCAGCCCTGGTTCTTCACGGTGAAGGCCTGGGGGAGGCAGGGCGTTTTGCCAGACTGCCTGGCTTTCAGGAGTTCAGGTTTGTGTTAAAAAGTAAAAGCTCCCTGTGGAATACAGAACTCGCTGTTACAGCAGAATAAAAAATTAAATACTCAATACTGTGTTATAATTTGGACTCAGTGATCCTTGTGGGTCCCTTCTGACTCAGGATATCTTAATACAAAGAGAAAGCTCCAAGAGATACTCTCCAGCCACTCCATATAGAAAGCCTTTAAGGGGAGAGCTGCCCACAGATGCTCCCTTTCCCAATGGCCCTTGCATGCACAAATAACTCACCACCTCAGTTTTCCCCACAGCTTGAGGCCCAGCTCTGCCCATTGGGCCTGCCAGGACCTGTGACCCTATCCGCACAGGAAGACATCTGGCAAAGTGACGCACTTGGAATAACATGGACCACTGCTTTCTCCATTCTTCTGCTTCATGCGCCCTGATTTCCGTGGCGGATGAGTCACTGGCTGGCACCTTGGCTGGAAGATGGACGAGACACCCCCATGCTGCTGACACAGCCTGAATACAGACTTTCTGCTCTTACCTAGGTATGAGACCAGGAAGAGGAGATGTGCTTCCTAAGAAAAAGCGACTGCATTTGTTTAGGGCTTCCCGTGGGATTCTGGGGGAAAAAGGAAAAGGCTTTGCTGCTTTATGAGGGTAAGCGCTGCTTTTTTTTTTTTTTAATGTGTGCTGCTTTTGCATTCTTTTAATTTTAAGAAAGTGGTAGGAAAATTTTCCTCCTTAAGGGAAAAACAAAGCAAAAGCAGAGACTGGTAGTGTTGACTGCTCATCCATGGAGAACAGTGGTCCCATGAAAGGCTAATTTCTGTTTGCACTGGTTCCTAGAGCTAATGAAGTATGACTGTGAAAGGTGCTCCTAATGCTAGGGCAAAGCGAGGCTCACAAGCTTCAAATGTTTTCCTGGATGGTCTCCAAACCTTCTGCCCTCCTTTGGGCTACAGCTGAGGCTGGAGACCTCAGAGCTGCGAAGACTTCAGTGCAGCTGCTTCCAAGCAAAACCAGAGCCATCACAATGAAAATAAATAAACAAATGGTGCTATTCTGAGCCTCAGACACATTGGAGGGTTTAACTTGCACCACAGCATCCAGGATGTGTCCCTCCTTGTTTGGGAGCAGTGTCCTGATTTACAGTCTATTACTTTCTGATGAATTCCCTCCTCTGTCTTCCAAGAGGGAAGCCTGCACACCTCTAGTAGACTCTCAGCTCACGCTTAAAGGGCTCTGTTGGTTTCCACTAGCAGAGCATCATGGTGCAGGACTGATTGACCCCCTACCAGCATGAGCACTCACGGTGTATTTCCCTGACAGGCAGCTACCCCTCCATAGCTCATGTTAAAGAAATCTTTTTGCAGATGCGGTCTTGTCCTGACACCCCTGAAGTCAGCTCTTATGCTCCCTGCACACCTTTTGGCTGTCACCTCTGCCTGCAGTGCCCTCCAAGGCCTCTTGGTTTAACTGAGTGCTTGCCTCATTTATTGCTGGTAATACTCAGCAGCTGGCTGCCCCCTCCTCCTGCCCCTCTCCTTGCTTCTTCTGGTTCTTGGGATACCCCAGCTTCCTCCAGGGCTGCAGCCTTGCTGTATCCTCTGCATCATTGTGCTGTGCTCTCAGTTGGTTGCATTTCTTCATGCTGAGTCCTCATGGAGGTTCACCTTCCTTTTCCCTCCTAGATTCAGTCCAGTTTCCCTTCGGTCAAATTCCCATCCCAAATCTTCCCTCCTGCCAGCAGTTCCTGTGTTTGTCTCTTGGTCTCTTGGTCCAGTCAGCCCCTTTCCCCACCTGCCTGTGCATGCATTGCTCATTCTGCCTGAGCCAGGATGGGGCGTGTGAGGTGGCAGGAGCTGCCTAGTCTCAGGGATGGACTGGACTTGTGATTTGGATTGCAGCAATCCACAGCTTTGCTTATCTGGAAATCCTGCTCGGCCCCTGGCTGGAGCGCATCCTGAAAGGGGAAAAGTTTCAGGGAATTCGGCCGGTAAGCCCAATAAGGCTGCCCTAAGGGAGCACATGTGAAACGGAGTATTTCAAAGACTTGGCTAAGTTTGGCGGCAGCGAAGGGTGCATCTGGACTAAACCAAAGGCCTTCCCTGCTTCTCCTTTTGCCAAACTCCAAGTCTGCATGCCAAAAACATGCAGCTTGAAGAGCTCTTCAAAGAGAAGGTCATCAGATTTCTCTGTAACAAAAGCAAGAGAAACCAAAGCATTTCCCCTTACAATGTTCTTGGAAGTAGATGAATCATTTTGGCTGAAATTATATATTTTATAACTATATTTGCTTAGATAGTTCAGCATTAGGCAGCTAACCAGCAAGACGAAGTTCAACCCAAACATTTTAGCATGGCCTAGTTAAAACCAGCTGAATAACAGCACTTGGCAGAGGAAGAGTGACTGCAGGTCCACAGCCCTGGGCAGGAGCAGACTTACCTGCAATGCCTGTCCCTTGTGTCATTGCTTTCACAGAGCTGCTGGAATGGAGATAATGTTTGGTTGGGGTGAAGGAAACTAAAACTTTCATCCTTTTTTTGCCTTCAGTTTCTTCCTCCTCCAAGCCAGAATGACAGTGCCCCATCTTAAACCTGTGAGTGGTATGCCTTGGTTTGGAGATGGCACTTGGAGTGGACATACTATGATTTCTTAGGTACAATAGAGTTGGTCAGCTTATACTAGTGCCTTCTAGCTACCTCAAACTTACACCTCATGGCAGCTCTGAATGGTGGTGTATCCTGCAACACATCCTGCATCAGCAGCAGGCTGTGTGATCCTTACAGCAGGGTGAGGAGGGAAGGGAAGAGCAGAGCCAGGCATAACAGACCAGTGTGTGCTGGGAAGCACAGATGGGCAAGAGCAAATGGCTGAAGATGGGGGCTCCAGGGGCAGGCAGGGCTGGACGAGGCTGTACCACCCCTCAGGGCTGTACAGTATCCTCTCTCATTTTTCTGCAGCTCGATGAAATGGTGCTTTACCAGCTTCTCTTCTGGTGGTCTGTGGTATGTTTGTGTTCTGTCAAGCCGGGGAGTCAGCATCCCAAACAGAAGTGATGCTGCCAAGGACTGGGAGGAACTCGTACTGCAAGGAGAGCAGCACTGGGATTTACAGCTGGGCTACAGCAAATGGCATAGGGCAGCACTGCAGCAGTGGAGGTGTGGCAGAGGATGGGAGAGGCCTTAAGGCCTTGTTTAGCACCTGCTGTTGAAACACTGCACTGAGAGGTGGGTACAGATGCTGCCTCAGCTCAGGGCCCTTTTAGGGAAAAAGGGCTCCTTTTTTTCCCCCTTGTGCCCTGGCACAGGCCACTGCTGTCACAGAAGGCAAGGAAGGCAGGAAGCTGACCCTGCTGTGGTGGTGCTATGGTGGGTGCGGGCAGGGCTGGGGAGCAGTACTGCCCTTTGCAAAGGTGCTGTGTGTCCTCAGAGGTGCTGGTTTTACTCTGCTGACAGTTTCCCATGAGCATTCTTTTTCCTCTCTGGGAGACTAAATGGCCTCTGAGCAAGGAGAACCTGGCAGTCATCCCAGGCCCTGCTGTGTCACTGGGGTGTTTGGGGAGGGGAGAGAATAGCCCAAGAGGTGGAGAGCAGGAACTCATGGTGCAGCTGCAATTTTCACAACAGCCTCCTTGCTCTCCACCTGTGCCATGGGAAGGGCTCTCCATGTCTCCTAGGTGCTCAACGAGGAGCAAACCACACTTTCCTTTCTGCCCATCTGCTGAGTCTGTGGCATCTCTCTCCCACTTCTTGCCTCTCGTGATATGGACACTTCTGACAAACTAAGAAGAAAGGAGGGACATGTCACGGCCTGGACAAGGAAATAAATATTTAGACTAGGATCCACAGAAGATAAGGTGGTGCTTTGCATCTGGCTGCCACCAAGATGTGATGAGCAGCCTCTGAGGTCAGAAGAGTTTGCCCACCCTTTGCTTGGGTGGCTTGTGGGTGCTCAGCATGGCTCCAGCATTGTGGTATCTCCTGCCAGCCTCGGTCATCTACCGGTGTTGCTCAGTTTGAAGCTGATGGAGGCCAGGGATGTGAGTCACCGGCCTCCGCTGGCCTTCTTCCACGCGCTCCATTTGGTGCTGCTTTGTGTGTGTGAGAGCGTGCTCCCCTCTCCCAGCTGTGCGTGCCTGCCTGCCAGCACGCCGCTGATCCCATCTGCAGCTGTGCTGGTTTTCTCCTCTCTTCTAGCTCTGAGAGTCTTGTTCATGGATTAGGGGGAAAGGAGGAGGAGGAAGAAGGGGAGGGAGGGAAAATGAAAAATAAATTAATAAACCAACACAGGCAGCGATGCCTAGTGGAAGTGGGTGTTTTCCCCATGGGCAGCATGGTGTGGCATCATCCCCACTGTGCCTTCGCCAGCAAGCAAGCAGAAGATGTCGCCGCCCTACACCTTCCTGGAAGATGAACTGGGGTCCCTGTTGGAAGTGCTTTGCTGGGGGGCTGCTAGCTCCTACGGGCACCACATTGATTCCCAAGAAAAACCAAGCCACTGTCTCATGGCTTTGCACCCAGGTATTCTGGGGCTGCTTCCAAGCTCTGCATGTGGTGAGGGGGTCACCCATCCTGCAGGCAGATGGACTGGACCTTCCTCAATAGGCACCATCAGCTCTTGACCACGGTGCACATCCTGTAGAGCACAGAGGTGGTGAATACAGAGCTGGACAGCCCCTCCAGCAGGAGCTGGCTGGCAGCTGCAGAGCTAGGACACACAGCCTCACGGCCTGACAGCCTTCTTCATTGCAGAAGGTGCCCAGGAAGTCTCCAGATGTGACAGTTTGCAGGGGAACCATGAGACATCCCAGTGGAGAGAGGCCCACATGTCAGGAGGTGTTTGGAGGTAAGTTCTGCTCTTTGAAAAAGGTTGGGGAGGGCCCTGGGGTGGACTGCCCAGGATCCTCATTCCTGTGGTATCCTACAGACAGCATAATTGCCAGAAGGTCTTGTGGGTCAGGAGGTGAACTGAGTGACATTTTTGAGAACTCAGGTGGCATCCTCCTCTCTCCAGTGGGGTGCTGGAGACTTGTGTGTGTCAGTCTGAAGCTTTCCTCTGCATATCACAGAAGGCTTGAAGGCTTTGCCAAATGCACTGTACCCCAGTGCGCCCCACAAAAATCTGCAGTGGGTCTTGGCACCCATCACGTGCGGTCATCCGAGGATGAGCAGGACTGTGGGAAAAGTGGACCAGCCAAAAGGATATGGGTTGTGCTACACACTGTCTTGCTGGTCTGTGTTTTATGGTTGATGAATTTGAAAAAGACTCCACAGCTATCAAAATACTGACTTCCCCCCCAGAAACTTCCCTGTAGCAGACAGTTTCTAAAATGGGCCATTTGGATTTCCCATGACTTGGCCCTGTTAATCCTGTCTTTTCCCAGGAAACAGCAATGGCCTAAAGGTTGATTGTGCCTTACCTGGCATGGATGCAGATCTGTGGATTACAAGGGTCCCCCACCTGTGCAAACGAGATTAGGCAAGGCCCCAGGGACACAGGTCAAACTGGGACAGAGTACTGGCTTCCCAGAGAGGGGGCTGGGAGGGCTCTAACTTCCTTAGCAGCTGTGATCCTGCAGATATGAAGGGGAAGGCACTCAAGGGGTCTGGGCTGGTGTTTAAGCAGCCTGGAGCAGAACCAGGCTGACTTTACAGTTCACAGCTGAGGTGTTTGCTGGAGGCAGCAGAAGGTATTTTCCCAGCCTTTCTGGCGGTCCTCACCGACAGCTGGAGAAAAACTTTGGATGAGAGTCTCCCGATAGCGAGCCCATGTGCTCTGTGGGCTGTGGTGGACAGTGGCTTGGACATGAGAGCAGTGAGGCCACAGCAAAGACCTCTGCTTTTCACTGAGGTGCCCAGGGCAGGGGGGAAGGGCTTCTTGTACCCTGGTCCCCATGCTGAGCCCCTGCCCTCAACCCGACCTTGCTCATCTTGCACACCGTGGACTTTCCCTGGCTTGCACAGCCCAGGTGTGATTGTGGCAGACCTCTGATCAGGGACTTTGCCTCCTGATCCAAGTGTATGAAGTAATGTGGTGCCACCCCTCAGCCCAAGGCTCTCCCTGCCCCAGTGAGGCTGGCACAAGGAGTGGGCCCCACCCTGGTGCTGGGGGCAGGCAAGGAGGGGTGGCCTTTGCAGCATGTCTAGCTGTGCTGTGGGACAGGGTGAGGCGCATGGACCCTGTGGCACCAGCCCAAAACAAGTCTGTGGATGAAGAAGGGGTAGCTGCTGTGCTGGTGGTGATGGTGGAAGTGAGGAAGGAGTGGCTGGAGAGAGAGGACCCCCATCCTTTGCGGTGCTCAGCACCTCACAGGATAAGCCCTCAAAATTCCAGGGGGACTTCAGTTGCCCTCTGGTCCTGCCATCATCCCGAAAGCAGCAATCTGGGTGCGCCTCAGATAGGGACTTGGGCAGGAGCATCCTTACCCCTCTCCTGCCCCAGCAGGAATGGCTGCCAGCTGGGGTGAAGGGTGGGTGCAGCAGCCCCAGCGGCGGCTGGGCTGGGCAGGAGGCCCAGGGAGGGGACAGGGCTCAGCAAGAGGCAGCTGCCGTGCCAGGCGGGCAGCACCCTGGTGGGTGCAAAGGCCAGAGGGGCAGTCACGAGAACGATGGGGGCGGGGGACCGGGGGGAAAGACGACGACATTGTAGCCTTCGTCCCACCCACCACACTGTTCGGAGGGACGCAGCGGGGTTGGGAAATTTGCCCTCACCTCCCCTGGCCCCTGTTTTGAGCGGTGGGAAAGCGCACACGGTAGCACACGGGGAGGGGGGCTGAGAGCTGGCACCGCAGCTCAAGCAGCAAGGCCGGATGCTGGATAAGGAGCCGGTCTCCCGCAGCCCCGGCGCTGGGAGTGCGAGCGGGCGCGGGACCCCCGAGCGGAGCAGCGCCGGAGCGGGGTCCCCAGCAGCCCCCGCCGAGCAGGGCAGCACAGCCACCGCCGGCACGGCCCCGCCACCTGCAGCTCGGCCGCCACCCCCGTCCCGCGTGGGTGTGGGAGGCACCTTCCTCCCGGCTGCGGCTCCTCCGGCAGCCCCTCCTCCCCACCTGGGAAACAGGCTCCCTTCTCTTCCCGGCCGCTGTGCAGACACCCGGCTCTGCACGTAGCAAATGGAGGCGATTTCCTCCTTAGCGGCACCACATGGAAAGTATTGAGCCGTCTGTGGTTTAGGGTTTTTTTTTTTTTTCCTTTTTTTCCCCCTTCTCTCTTTCTCTTCTCTTTTTTTTTTCTTTTTTTCTTTTTTCTTTTTTCTTTTTTCCTTCCCTTGCCTGACACGCACTCCGTGTGCTGTTGGTTGCGGTATTAGGTCTCCCACTCTCCTCTGATTGCTCATATACGTCTGCTCCTGGTCACTCTGCACAGAGCTGAATGTCAGGAAATTACTGAATCCCACAGTGAGCACTGCTGTGGGCTGGCCTGGCAGGAGTAGGGAGAAAGGGAGCTGGGAGAAAGGGAGCTGGGGCAGTGGTAGGGGTATTGGTAAGCAGGCAGGGAAGAAGAAGGTTTTTGGGAGCCATGGCATGGCCCAGTGCTCTTGTGCTGCTAGTCTCCCCAGCTGTGGGGGTCCCCTTGTGTCTCGCACTCTAGTCTGGTTGGTGTCTTTGGGGTTGGTTTGTTCACAGAGGGGACGCAGGGTACTTATTCATTTGCTTTTCCAATGGGTGATTATTATTCCCAGCAAGCAAGGAGGACGAAACCACCAGAGAGACCCTGGAGAAGAGCCCTTTGCTCATCCTGCTGAGGACTTGGGGCTGGACAGAAATACGCTGTGTTTTGATTGTGTGAGATGCCCATGAGCCAGTGGGACTGGGATGGCCAAGGAAACCTTGTACTGACTGCGAGGGAGTCTCTTTAAATAACCGAAGCTTGTCATAGTCTGCCCTGGCAAGGGAAACAAAATGCTGGGGACCTAGAAAGGAGAGGTTGTGGGCCACAAACTGCGGGCAGCAACCAGCATCAGCGCTTGTACATTCTGCATTATGAGGATTTATGGTGTCATCATTGTCTTGGGACAGAGTCATTGTTCCTACAGGATCCTGTGATTCTGTGACTGGCTGCAGCACCAGGGAGGGAGAGCTGAGGCACCCACAGCACCCAACTATGGTGCCCATCAGCACAACTCTGCTGCCAACCAGGCAAGGCAGGGGGAGGCAGCACAGGGCAGGAGCTATGCAGGACGGTGCTGGTGGCAGAGCCCAAGGGCTGTTTGTGTGTGGGATGACTTTTCTCCAGGAAAGGACAGCAACTGGGCAGGTATAGAACATATATAGACACCTCTGAGCTAGCGGTGCCAATAGTTAGTCACCACAAGGACATGGTCCAGGCTCCACACTGGGGGTAAATGACTCATATTGAAGTCTGTGGGACCAGAGCTTTGTTGCTCTTGGCACTCAAGCCAGCTGGATTTAATGCTAGATTGGGTTCATCCTTCAGGACTGATAGAGAGTCCTTTGCAGCATGCTATGCCATTTGCAAGGACAGCACATATGCTCTCTGGGACAAACATCCTGTGAGCCCAAGAGCCATCCTCCCCATCAGTACCCTGCTGTGTGTTTGGGGGAGATGCCAAAGGAGTCAAGAAATTTGCAGCAAATTCTTACAGGGAATTTTTGGACTGGGCAGCTCACCACCTTGCTGCAGTCCCTGTGCCTGTCTCCGTGCCTCGTACCGCACACCATCAGGGCTGCCTGCTGTGGCTGTGCTGAGTACACAGACAGATGTCACTGGAGGGCAAGAGACGTGTGGTGGGCAGGGTATTTTAGAAGATGTTCTCAAGCTGAGTACCTGGGCTGCTGCAATGTTTTATTAGGCAGCATGTTAAGAAACTTCCCCATTTCAGTTTATCTGAGCTGAGCAGTTGGAGCAAATCCCTTCCCCAAGGAGATGCTGCTGGTTCCTCTTGCAGAAGCCCCTGGTACCTGAGGGCCAGAGCAGTGTTTCAGGAGGAAGAGGTGGCCCTTTTCTCCACTTACCTGGCTGGTGTTTGTCCTCTACACCTTGTCCTTCCTCTAAGTAAGAGCCCACCTGATTTGTGTTTTAATCCCTTTCCTGCTGCTGCTCCAAGAGCTCACTGCACATAGGAATTGCTGTGTCTGTGCAGACCTTGCACCATGACATCCCTTGGAGACACTCCCTGTCCTCCCACAAGCCTCCTTCTCTGAGCTGGTTACAAACTTTCTTCCTTGGATTGTTTTACATCCAAGCCCGGTCTTTCGTCTCCCCAGATTTTAACACTGTCCAAGTTCTCCTTAGGATCTGAGTCCTCTTCTTTTGCAAGCTGCAGTCCCAGTGTGGCCAGTGCTTGCGGAAGTTTTTAGGGCATGCAGAGCATGAGGGCTTTCAGAAAGCTGTGGGGCTCTTCAGACACTGGGGACATACTACATTCTCCTTGTTTTGGTACTGACCTAGCCCCTTGGTGGGGTGAACACAGGGTGCTTTCTGCTGAACAAGCTTACAGGCCTGTCTGCATCTTCCTTACAAGCCACAGGGATTCTGCTCTTGAAGCATATGGGGAATCTTTGGGCAGTGGTACGGGGTTTTCTTTCTTGCCAGCTCCTCAGTAACATCCCTGGCTGGATCAGCCTTAGATGGGCTGATTCAAACAACACCAATGGACTCAGCTCTTGGTCACCAATGGTGGAGGAGGAGGAGACTGTGGGGTGACAGGAGATGCAAGCCATCAAGAGCCAAGGGAGGGCCCAGGCAATGGGGCTGCCTGGAGGAGGAACGCTGCAGTGCGGTAGGACTGGGTTCACCCACCCCTCACTACCTCAGTTTTTAGAGGCGCATAGTCCTGTTAGTCCGGACAGCCAGTTCTGCTGTGAGCTCAGGGATGCATTGAAGTGGGACTTCGGAAGGAGGAACTTTCCCTCAGTGTGGCTCTGGCAGTCAGAGCAGAGCAAACATGTCCCTGTTTTCACACATCCCTGTGCCTCAGGATTCCACTGCAGGCCTTTCCTGATGCCTGACATGTAGTGCCACACTTCGGTCTTTCAGGCCTCTCCTTGGCTTTACTCTTCATCTGAGAAGGGCTGGTCCAGGTCCTCTCTCCCCCACATCAGCTGCCAAGACCCTACTGCCACCCAGGCCCTCCTCAAATACCATCCCTCTTCTGGAAGCTGTGCAGCACTGCCCCAGCACCCCAGCATCCCCCAGTTCTGCTCGGCCCCGTTAGCCAGTGACTTGCATCCCAGATGGTCACCTGCGAGGAGCTGGCACCAGTTAGGAGCAAGTCCCACGGGAGCAGGTGAAAGGCACAAGTGGGCTGCTGCCACCCTCCTGCCTGGCTTGCCCCACAGCTCTGCCCTGCCTGCCAAGCTCAGGAGGGAGCAGCCAGGGTGTGGAGATGGGGGCACGCTGCCTGGGATTCCTAGGCAAGCCTTAGCCAGAACCCCGCTCCTGTACATGCAAACCTGGCACTGAGACAGTGAGCCTCCCTGCGAGGCAAGGAGGGAGAGTGGTGATAAAGGAGCCTGGGTAATTAATTGACACTCCTGATACATGTTTGCTCTCCCAAATGTGTGTGTTGGCATGATCCCAGGCAGGGCTTGGCCTGGCATCCAGCAGACATCCCCCTTTATCTCGGTTACTACATGAAACCTGTTGACGGTATCTATCTCAAGCCCTGAACTCAGGAGGGAGATTTCACACCGAACAGCAATAATTATTAAGTGGATCCGAGCAGGGCACTGAGCTCACCTCCAAGGCTGCAAGGAGGAGTAAGAGACCCCCCAGACTGTGATTTCATCCCAGGCTCTTTGCAAACATCCTCCTCACCCAGCTGGAGCAGACCGGGTTTGCAGAAGGCTGTTGAACTCAGCCTTTAACAGGCTACGCAGGGAAGTTTTCCCGCTCTGATGACGTCTGCTAAAGGATGTCCCAGCCCTGCCTGCAGCAGTTGGGAAAAAGTGGCCACCTGAAGCTTGGAAACATGTCACATCTGCAGTGGTTTGAAACTGGGAGCAAGTAATCTCTGTAAAATCCTTATCTGGAAATCAGGCAGTGAGGCTCATCCCAAAATATACATGCTGCCAAAGCTCTGTGTGTAGCACGGACACGAGGGTGTTACATATGATGTTGCTGTTGCGGGAGCTGGCCGCCCTGCTCCAGGAGTGTCCCAAGGCTTCCTGCCTGTCCTGCACATGCCCTGCAGACACCTCATTAATTTCCATTCCACAGCTCAATCTCTTCTTCCTCTGAAACAATTACTTGAAAGTTTCTTTGCAGCCCTCCAGGCGTCCCACCCTCTTGCTGGCTTCCATTTCCACAGCCCTCTCCAGCTTGTCTCCACAGGACTTTGCCACTAGCCTCCCCTCAGAGGAGCTTCATGGCTGCGGCCCAGTGTGGGGATATATGGAAAGACCGGGGGTGTTTTTTCTTACCTTATAGACCAGACCTGTACCTTCAGACAAAAATGAGAGAAGCCCCTAAAAGGAGCATGGGAGAAAATTAGGGCAATGCCTTGTTGCCAGGGGAAAACAGGTCTGCTCTTAGAAAGGGCAACATCCTAGAGACCCTCTTGGGGCTGCTTTTGGAGGAGGGGTGTCAAAGCAACAAGCCAGGTCAGCAAGCACATCCCTGCTTCTCTTCTGGAGTGATCATCTCATGGTGACATAGGTAATAATAAAAGGCTTTTTTTGCCTTTGGTGTCCTGCACCACTGGGCCATACCTTGTGTCTGGAGTGCAGGAGCTGATTTTTGACCAAGTACTCTTTGTGCAGGCAGAGCCCCTGGGGTGCTGCTGGCTCCTGCTGAGGCACAAGACTATAAAAGATGGCTCCTTTCAAGGATGTACTTCTCACAGAGCAGGCAGCCAAGCAACAACCCTGGCACCAGCCACCAGGGATATGGGGAAGACCAGGAAATCCAGTGAGGCAGGTTCACAGCTGGGATAAAGCAAGTGGCTGATCTCTGTCTATGCTCTTCAGCATCTGTGTTGGTTTGGCACGGCCTGGTTTTGGGTAGCAGGGGGGCCACAGAGATGGCTCCTGTGAGGAAGCTGCTGGAAGCTTCCCACCATGTCCAGCAGAGCCAGTGGCTGATGGCTCTGAAGATGGACATGCTGCTGGCCAAACTGGGCCAATGAGAGAGGCTGGTAATGCCTCTGTGATGGTATATTTAAGAAGAAAATCAAAACAAAGTCCTGGGTTTTTGCTTCTAGTCAGAGACAGAGAGGTGAGAACATGTGAGGGAAGAACAACATGGAGACACCAAGGCCAGTGGAGAAGGAGAGGGAGGAGGTGCTCCAGGCGCTGGAGCCAAGATTCCTGTGCAGGCTGTGGTGCAGCCCATGGTGAAGCAGCTGTGCCCCTGCAGCCCATGGGCCCACGGAGGATGCAGAGATCCACCCGCAGCCCATGGGCGAGGTGCCCGTGCCGGAGCGGGTGGATGCCTGGAGGAGGCTGTGATCCAGTGGGAGACCCGGTGGAGAGAGAGGGCCCCTCCTTCCAGGCTGAAGCAGCCTGTCCTTGGAGGACTGCACCCCGTGGAAGAGTGACCCACACGGCAGCAGTTTTGGGAGGGCTGTGTGCCCGTGGGAGGGGCTCATGCTGCAGCAGGGGCGGTTTGGCTGCTGCTCGTGAGAATGGAACCACGCCGGGGAAGTTCACGGAGAGCTGTCTCCCATGGGAGGGACCCCACGGCCTCACAGGGAAGGACTCTTGTCCTGGAGAAGGGAAGGAAATCTCGGTGATGGACTGACCAAAACCCCCCTGCCCTGTCTCCCTGTGTTGTTGGTGGGAAAGAGGGAGGGTCTGCGGGGGAGGAAGGTGTTTTAAGGGCTTATTTTACTTCTCATTACCCTCCTCTGATTCTGTTAGTAATAAATTTCACTTAGCAGTCAAGGTTGAGCCTGTTTTGCCCTTGAAATATTTCACCCGCTCTCCTTATCTCACTCATGAACCCTCTGTTAATCCTTTTTCCTCTTTTCCCTCCTTTTGCCCAGCTGTGGTAGGGGAGGGTGAGCGAGTGACTCTTGTGAGTGCCTGGTGTTGGGCCGGTGTCAAACCACAACAGCATCACAGTGGAGAAAGAGGTCTGGAGAAGATGTGTGGGAAGCCTCTCCTGGACTCAAGTGGATGAGAAGGGAAGGAGCATGCAGGCGCTTCTTGGGAAAGCAGGCCAGCACGCAGAACTGATCGCATGGTAGGGCTGGCAGAGTGGAGGCAGGACCTGCTTCGTCCCAAGACCTTAAGAAAGTGGGGAAGGACCATGCAGTTGTTGGAAGTGGAGGTGCTATGTGTGATGGGTGGGAAGGGAGACTGGCGTCCAGCAAAGCTATAACCACTCACTGTCATGAGATGTCCCACAGGACATCTGTCTGTGTCCTATAGACTCATAAATCACCTCTCAGCCTTAATCACTGCAGCAGCACAGCAATATTCTGCACCTCTTCCCTACCCAAGCATGGGCTGCTCCCTTCCCCCAGCTGCCCTTCCTGCACTCACCGAAGGCAAACCCAGCTCTTTAATTCCAATCACAAATTCTGGAAATGATTAGTGGGCTGTCATCACTCAGCCCCACCGGATATTGGGCACAGGGCATTTCCGTCCCCTGTAATTGATCGTGTGCAGGGCTGCCTGGCTCTGCGGCGGGCAGGGGAGAAGTGAATGAGAGCTGGGTGTAGTGTTTCCCTCCACCTACCTCACTCACGGCTCAGCTGGGAAAACTGCTGGACCAAGAACAGGGCAAAGAATAAATTCATTCATGGCTAAAGGTAAGGGGACAAGGCAAAAAGGTTCCCCCAAGAGTCGGGCCTATCCTGTCTAGGAAAAGAAATGAAAGACAGTGTCGTTGGGACAGGGGGGCAACGCTGGGGCAGCCCTTTCACTGATGCGCAGAACTGCACTCTGTGGAACTGCTGTCGCATCCCTCAAGGGGCCTGGGAACTCAGTGGCCCGTCCGTCCAGGGTGCCCAGAGGCAGCTGCCAGCTCCAGCCTGATGAGGAGGATGCTGATCAGCATCGCACCCGCAGCCACTCGGCAGCCTTTGTTCCCTGCTCTGCCTGCCCCTTTCCCAGGGCGCTCTCTGGCTCCTGGGAGCTGCCCGTTTGCCAGCTGCCTAGCGAGAGCTGCTATCTGCCCCGTGTGAATGTCTTGCATCCCTCCAGCAGATTCCCAGCCTTCCACTGAAACGTCTCATTGTGCAGCTGGCTGGACTACGTGAGCCTGGCTACGTGGAGCTTTGAAGTTAACTCTTCCTTTTGAGTCAACAGAGCTGTGTGGTGTAATTGTAAAATTTCCCTTCATTGGCTAACCTCCTGATGTTAACAAAAGCTCCCTGCTATGTAAACAGGCCAGATGCTGCAGGATGCTGTCTGTGGGCTCACGTACATTCCTTGTGCCGCAGGAGGTGCTGGACTTGCACCTGCAGGCTCCCTGAGCCGGGCAGAGAGGTTGGAGCCACGTGCCCCACAGATGGGGCAGAGTCACTGGTTCCCTCATCGTTTTGTCAGTAACCTCAGATGTGTCTCCCTTCCTTTCAGATTACTTGGCCCTGCAGAAATCCTGGCTGAAACGGCCTTAAATGTGGTTGTAATTATCGTAAGAAGAAGGGGTGAGATTCCAGATGCCTTGGGAATAAAGGCAGAAGGATAGTACCTGTTTTTAAAGGAGTAAAGGAAATGGAGTCACAGGACTTCAGAACTTTCAGGCTGCTTTCAGCACCAGCAGGGGCCCAAGAACCAACACCCTATTTATAAGGCCAACCAAGATAGCGAGGTGAGAAGTAAGAGTCAACATGGGTTTGGCAACAGCCAAATTTCCTTCTACAACAGGGTTGGAGGAGATGAGCAAGATGTGTCCTGGCTCTAATGCTGAGAGCTACTTGCATGATGAACCTGGTTGCTGGTTTCATAGTTGTGTATAGATTCCACAGAATCATGGAGTGTAAAGGGGTTGGAATGGCTTAAAGATCATCTAGTCCCAACATCCCCTGCCATGGGCAGGGACACCTCCCACTAGACCAGGTTGCTCAAGGCCTTACCCAGCCTGGCTTTGAACACTGCCAGGGTTGGGGCATCCACACCCTCCCTGGGCAACCTGTTCCAGTGTCTCACCACCCTCACAGTAAGAATTTCTTCCTAATATCTAATGTAAATTTCCTCTCTTTCAGTTTGTAGCCATTACTTATTGTCCTATCACTACAGTTCCTGACAAAGAGTCCCTGTTCAGCTTTCCTGTAGGCCCCCTTCAGATACTGGAACGCTCCTATAAGGTCTCCATGCAGCCTTCTCTTCACCAGGCTGAACAGCTCCAAGTTCCTCCACCTGTCTTTGTTGGGAAGGTGCTCTGGTCCTCTTACCAACTTTATGGCCTGCATCTGGACTTGCTCCAGCAGTTCCATGTCCTTCCTTGTGCTAGGGACCCCAGAGCTGGATGCAGCACTCCAGGTGGGGTCTCACCAGAGCAGAGTAGAGGGGCAGAATCCCCTCCCTCCACCCTACTGGCCACTCTGCTTTTGATGCAGCCCAGGATTCCACTGGCCTTCTGGGCTGTGAGCACACAGTGCCAGCTCATGTTGAGTTTTTTGATTTGCCGTGTGGTGGTTGCAGGCACTTTGGAGCCCAGGATGGGAGTTCAGGCAGGGTGTGACACTCGTGAAATGGATATAAATAGGATGAAATTCATAAGGGTGAACACAAGCCACACACAGCAGGGTAATTTGCTGTATGCATATACGAGGGGGCAACAAGGCCTTCAGAACAAGACATGGATGTCATTGAGGTGATGGGTGACTTGATGACACAGACGTGAAGAAAAACAAAGGTTGCTGCTAGGCTATATAAACAAAAGTGCCACAAGCACCAGGTGTGCTGCAATCATTCCACTTTATGAAGTATTAGGAAAGCCTCATACTTTCTGAATATATTCAGTTTAGGTAATACAGTTCAAGAAAAGCTTACTCCTATTAGAGTCCATGAAAGATGATCAGCAGCCTAGTAACCATGACCTATGAGTAAAGTTTCAAAGAACTTAATTTGTTTAGTCTGCTTATGAGAGGAGGAAAGGGAAAACGTGACAACCTTCAGGTTTGTAAAAAGGGCCTAAAAAAGAAACCAAACAAGTTGTTCTCCATCTTCAGGAGGTTAGACTTAAGGTTAGACACCAGAAAAGCTCTTCAGCTCCTTAAGGGCTCCTGTTCTCTTAAGACAGAGTGCTTTGCAGAGACCGCACAGTCACACAACGGGTCAGGCTGGAAGGGACCACAATGGGTCACCTGGTCCAACTTGTGTCCACAATGGGTCACTGCTCAAGGAGGGTCATCCTAGAGCACACGGCACAGGATTGTGTCCAACCAGTTCTTGAGTATCTCCAGTGAGGGAGACTCCACAATCTCTCTGGACAATCTGTTCCAGTGCTGGGTCATCCACACAGTAAAGAAGCTCTTCCTCATGTTCAGGTGGAACCTCCTGTGCATCATCTTCTGCCTCTTGCCTCCTGTCCTACTGCTTGGTGCAACCAAGAAGAGCCTGGCTCCATCCTCTTGGCACCCTCCCTTCAGATACTCACAGACATTGATGAAGTCCCCTCTCCGTTGTCTTTTCTTGAAGCTGAACAGGCCCAGCTCCCCCAGCCTTTTCTCATAAGAGAGATGCTCCAGTTCCTTAATCATCTTTGTTACCCTCCACTGAACGTGCTCTGGGAGCTCCCTGTCTCTCCTGTACTGAGTATCCCAGCACTGGACACAGCACTCCAGATGTGCCTCACCAGGGCTGAATAGAGGGGCAGGATCACCTCCCCTGATCTGCTGGCAATGCCCTTCCTAATGCACCCCAGGACCCCACTGGCCTTCTGGGCCACAAGGACACACTGCTGGCTCATGGACAGCTTGTTGTCCACCAGGACCCCCAGGTCCTTCTCCACAGAGCTGCTCCTCAGGAGGTCAGGTCCCAGCCTGTGCTGGTGCCTGGGGTTATTTCTCCGCAGGTGCAGGACCCTGCATTTTCCTTTGCTGAGTTTCTGACAGTTCTCTGCCCGTCTCTCCAGCCTGTCAAGGTCCCTCTGAAGGGCTGCACAGCCCTCTGGGGCATTGGCCACTCCTCCCAGATTTGTGTCATCAGTGAACGTGCTGAGGAGGCATCTGCTCCTTCATCTAAGGATAAGTTAAACAATACTGGGCCCAGTATTGAACCGTGGGGGACACCACTGGTGAGAGGCCTCCAACCAGACGCTCCAACTCCAACAACAGAATCTCCTTCTTGAGAAAATTCCAAAACCAAGATGCTACAACTACTTGTCAGGCCTGCTTGGATAGTGGTATCTGTCCTTGGCAGAGATAGAGCTAGATGATGTCTAGGTGCCTTGTTTTAGATCATGCACCACTGCATGGTAAGGCGCAGCTGGTCTTTGCAGGGTGACAAGGGCATAACAGTGATTCTCCCAACATCGCCATGTTTTCTAGACACCACACCATATTCCCTGTTTCAGAAAGTGGATAGCCTTGCAGGATACATGGCACAACACCAGGAAGCTTAAAGGAAGCTTAACCTCCTGTTTAGACAGACCTCCCTTTGGGCTGACAGAGGACAGCAGGCTGCTATCATTTCTTCATGGGAAATGCAGTGGTTTAGAGATGCACCGTGGAGGCTCCTAAATTTGCAGTTAACCATAAAGGCTTATTACATCATTCCTGTGTACAAGAATCAGATGGGAAGAATTCCTGAATAGGTCCCTCATTTGGTGCTGGGTAGATAACAAGGGAAGATCGAGAGAGGAGGTGGAGGAAGCCTACCCTTTGTGGTGGCTGAAGTTCAACCACTAATAGAAGGCAAACTGCAAATGTGGAGTAAACAACAGTCTTTGAATGAGGCTTCATGACAGCAGGAGAAGGGGGACTCAGTCTCCACTAGAAGTCACAGCAGGAGAGCACCATGAAGCTGCAGAGTCCTCCAGGGATTCAGTGGGAAGGTGAACCCACAGGAGTCCGTCACAGCCATGCCAGACTTCTGCAGAAGGCTGTCCAGAGCGGACCTGAGCTACCTTCCTTTTCACACAGGCTTGTTGCCATTGTCTGCATGGGGAATCGTCTTCTGTGTGCTGGTTCAGCCTGGTGCTGAAGTGTGCAAACCACTCCTTCAAACTTGAATGCTCTGTGAAAGCTGGCTCAAGCAGTGGGTGCCTCTGCCAGAGGGTAAGCATGTTCACAGGAGTTTGCATGGAAAAACTAGACCCCAAACCTCACTGACACATAAAAGCCAACCCACCACACGTTAGTGTAATGGAGACACGTTTGCAATGAACGAGCTGACCGCTGTCTGGATTACAGCACTGAGATGAGAGAGGCCACTGTGGTATAAACATCTGTCAAGAGCAGATGAGGTCTGCAGCAGAGACATTCCCCACAGGTTTATATGATTTTCAAGGACCTGAGGCCAATGATCTGTTTTCTGCTTCTCAATGATTTCACAGAAAAGTGACGTCAGTGATCTCATGACCCATTAATAAATAATTCCTCCGAACTCCTTGGCTGAATCGCCCTTGTGTAATATGCGGGATGAAACCAAGGGGAATAGCTTCCTCCAAGATTTCATATTGCAGCTCGAGAGTATTTGATAAGGCCATCCTGCAGGGATTACAAAATCCCTGTGCTTGGAAAAGAGGAGAAGGGGGTCACAATGGATAATATAAATTAGATCTTGGAAAGTACCTTCTCTGGATGTCCTGCTTAGCCAAGATGAAACTTCCCCAGCAGTTGGTTCAGTTCTGCTGGATGAAAAGATACACATCTCTTCAACCCTCAGAAGCTACAACTGGCCCTCCAGACATTCCCCACTTTCATTGGAAACCAAGTAGATTGTGTCTACACTATTGATTTCTACCAGCCAGCAGAACTTTGCTGTTTGAGGGCATGAAGCAGGGGAACAGCCACACCAGCCAAACATCTCGTAACATCTCGTTTTTGTATCTGGCAAATTTGTTCCAGGGGCTGAGCTTGGAGGAGCACCACAACTTCCTCCCCTCCCTGTCTGACTGTGGTGCTCAGGAGACTGAGTCATCCGTTTTTCATGTGGAGCTCCCCTTCGTTCCAAGGAAAAGGCCATGCTTCCGGCATCCCTTGGCATGTGGGTTTCCATTCATTTGTGGATGTCCAGGCAACATGCCATCCCCACGACAAAATGGTTGCTGCTTAGTTCCTCTAGTATTAGTTCATCCCTTAGGATTTTGCTAAATTTCTCCAAGTCTTTTGGACAGTCTGAGTAGAGAGCACTCAGTGTCTGGAGGTTTTGCACAGCGTTCAAGTCAGAAAGGCTGCCTGTCCTTTTCCCTTGATTCCCGCAAGTCCTGCACAAGGCAGGACTGAATCAGACCTTTTGCTGCTCCGTATTTTCAGGCAGCAGAGGTGTATCTGTTCCCATGACTTGTCGATGAGCTCTGTTAGCAGGACTACAACATTAGGGAACACAATATCTCCTCTTGCTTCCTGGTCCGGAGAATATTAGATGAATAAATGTCCCAAGGCAGATCAGCCAAATCAGAGCCTTCTGATTGGGAGAAGTCAACCAAAGCAGACTGGGTGGTCATCGAGTGGTCCCCTTGCCTGGGGGAGCACATAACACATCACTTCATGGTGGGATCTGCTGATGTTCTCCTTGGTGTGGACAAAACTCCCCTGTTTCTCAGAAGGTGGTAAACAAGCCCTGGACCTCATCCCTTGGCTCCAGGGCGTACAGTTGCAAAGATCCTCTGATCAGTGTGGGAGGAAGGCCTCCACCCTCCTTATGGCTGCCCAGTAATGATCTCCAGCTGCAAGCCTCTCCTTTCCATGCCTGGAAACCCAGGCTGGCCTCAAGGGTGGGGCACAGGCTGTTTAACCCATTCCCTGGACAGATGGAAGGATGGACGGACGGACGGACGGACGGACGGACGGATGGATGGATGGATGGATGGATGGATGGATGGATGGATGGACAGATGCTGCTGATGCACTGGTAGCCTCTCTCTCTGCTGGACTGGCTGTTTGGGTTGCCAGAAAGGTGCTAAAAGGCTGGGGGTGCAGGGTTCATGTGCCAGGGAGAATAACGATGGTTTTGCTTGCTCCCTGCCTGAATATGCCCCAGGGAGCAACATCTTCCCTGGGCTGATGGCTCTGCATGCACTGGAGCATGACTGGGAGGAGTGCTGCTTGGCAGGAGGATGGGTTCTCCCCAGCACCTTCCTTGCAGGGCTGTTCCCAGGGGCTCCTGCCAGCACCATGGGGCTGGGGGTGTCCATCTGGCAGACGTGCAGGTCTGTGGGTTACTGCAGGGTGCCCTCTTCTTCCACAGCCTGGCATCCCGGCAGCACCTGGGACTTTGGCTCCATTTTTTGAGCAGCTTTTGTCCCTTGTAGAAGGTCGGCAGCAAGGAACCGTCTCTGGCTGGCTCTTCTGTGCAGGCGCAGGCGAGTGGCCAGCTGCTGGTGTGATGCCTACGTAGCACCGGACCACGGAGAGGGGGCACGGGATTCCTGAGGTGATGGGACTGAAGAGCGAGAGTGGAGCGGCGCTGGATGGTGAGAGGCTTTCTCTGCTCACACAGCTAATAGACTAATTAGCAAGGAGCTCGAAACTTGGCTGTGTTTGTTGTCAAATGCAGGCCCCTTTCCAAGTGGTGTTAACAGCCTCCCCTTTTCAGTCTGTCCACATTGTACAGCCAGGGCTTTTCTGCTGCTTTACAGAGGATTCTTCATTTAGTAATGGATATAGGCTGAATAGCTGTTGCAGCTATAGGTGACACCAGGGTCAGGAGCGAGGGGTGGCAGGGAGGGGGCAGGAAGGGGGCAGCGTCCTGGGGCTGGGAGAGCAGTGGGAGGCTGGGAGAGGGGATGGAGGGGGCACTGACCCAGCCGTGCGTAACACGCAGCTGGGCTGGGAGCAGCGTGGAGCTGTGGGGACACTGCAGGCTGCCAGGGTGGATCGAGGGACTTAGCCAGCTGAGCTTCCCAGGGACCTGTGACGGAAGGGAGGGGTGTCTGTAGGTGAGAGAGGAGTGCATGGGCAAAGGCGTGCTCCACCGAAAGGTATTGCTCCTTGTATGGCTCCTTGTGCCATTTGCCCACTTCTAATTAAGATGCGTTTAAATTGTTTGAACGAATCTTTTGATGAACACTCCCCTTTCACGCGAGAGACAAAAAGTTCACAGAGGCGAAAGGCTGCCGGCGCTGGCAGGACGCTGGCAGCGTGCGGGCGAGGGGCGGGCGAGCTTCCCCGCCACCCTGCTGCCAATGCAAATCTCCCAGCGCAGCTGAGCCCAGACCAGGGGAAAGCGGGAGGGTTTCCGCCAGGTTCCCACAAGCACGGGAGCCGAGGCTGTGCCTGCAATCACGTCTGCCCGCAGGCAGCGGCCTTTGTAGGCGCCCCGGCTAATGGTTATTCACTGCCGGCCGGAGCAGAGACTCTCGCCACTCTTCCATCCGGACACCTGGCATTTCAGTTCACTCCAGTGTCCCAAATGATGTGCTTCTGACTCTCCAAATTCAGCTCCTCCTTAGGAGAATTGTCCCTTGGTTCTCCCTGGTGTGCCTGAGACCGAAGTGGCTGGAGGCTCCTGGGGCGTGCCCTGTCCCCCGAGGCCAATGCTTTTTGCAGGGAAGGCAAGGGAGGGAGATGAGTGCTTTACAGGAGTTTGCCTGCAGCCCCAGCTGGAGGCAGGGTAGATGCCTGCACCCCTGGCTATCCCTCAGTGCTCCACAGTGCCTGGAACAGGGTATAATTCACACCTTCACCACACACTCAAATACTGCCCCAGCCAAAGCAATGTGAGCACCTGCCAGCTGCATACAAATATTATCTGGGTGTCACGGCAAATATTAGGCACAGGGCCTGGAGCGTGCCCAGCCTCTCCCTGAGCTCCATGAAGACTGCTTGCCCACAGCAGGCCTGGCTTTCCCACAGACATTTGCACTGACATGGCACTGCTGCTGCTGTTTTCTTTGGATTGAGGCCAACTGCTTATGGAAAAGCAGCTGAAGCAGCACAGACAGCAGGTAGCACAGAGCTGGGCTGGGGGGAGTGCCCTGCCAATGCAAAGGCTCACTTCCCTGGCTTGGCACGGTGTAAGTTGCCCAAAACCTCAGGTGTAGGACGGTGGTTTGGCAGAGTCATGACTTCGTGACAAAAGCCATGACTGAAAGAGTTTGACATATCCACACTCATTCGTGTGATGCTTGGAGCCAGAAAAGGCTTCTAAAAACGTCTCCTCCTGCTGCCAGAGATCCAGGAGAAGTTAACTCCCTTTAATAGCAGCTAGGGGACCTAATATCAAACCAGGTATTTGAGCCCTCTGACACCCTTGCCACTTACTGCCAGGCTTTTGTCCCTGTAAAATGTCTTGGAAGATCATGCAACGAGCACTCCATGCCAACCCAAATTTAGCCAGCCCATGGCTGCCTGGGAGCTGGTGACTGTGTGTGGAGTGTGACTTGCCATCATGCTGGCTGTGCTCAGCTTCTCCAGCTGAGCCACTGACCCAGCTGCAACGTGGCCAGAGACACTTCTGAGATGGCTGTGCGGATTGCTGGGGTGCTGAGCACTGGCACCGACAAGCTCAGGATCTCTATTTGGGCCTCTGGGCCAAAGTTTTCCATGAGCATCAGCTTCTAGCCTGGAAAATACGTTTGGCAACAGGGTCAGGTTTCCAACTGAGAAGAATGAATGATCTCACCACCAACTAGACTATTTCCAGAGTGACATTTCCCTAATGGAGCGCTCCAGTGCTAAGCTCCTCTGAAGCAGTGCTGGTGGCACATGGCAGGGCCAGGCTGTTCCCCCACGTGCCAGCTCAGCTTCATCATTTCCTTTGCTTATCCCTCGTATGTTAGGGATTTCAGTGCGGAGACCTGGCTGTATTTGCATTTCCAGTTTCGTTCTATGTTTGCCTCTCTGGGTCTGGAAGTGTCCACCAGTTTTCTGAATGCTGGTAATTCCCACCCTTTCATCTCCTTTCTAAGATCTGTCTTAAATTCACACATCTGTTAATTTGTTGCTCATTTGGGATCCAGGCCTAGAGGTTGGGCAACCAACGAGGTAGTCTCTGTTCCTGATAGTTCTCAGTTTAAACAACCCCTGTAATTCCCTTTGAACAACCTCTTCCCTTCTGGTCCTTCCAGTTTATCCCTTAACTTGTCTTCTCTTTTCTGCCCCTTCCCCTGTCTGACCACACCACTTCTTACTCTTTTCATACCTGCTTTCTACTCATCCCAGCTTCCCAGCTGCTACTTCTTCGCCCCTCTTCTTCCTCTTTCCCAGTGACCTGCTTGCCCTGCTTGTTTCCCTGGTGGCAGAGAGGTTGCCATGTCACCTCAGCACTGTGCCCAGTGGTCTGAAGTCCAACACGCTTTTGTTGGACCTTGCCATGCCTTGGCCGACAGGCCAAGATGCTTTTCCACTAGAAGTACAGAACTGAACAGCCACACATCTGGAGAGCGCTCCAGAGCTGGTTTGGATGCAGGAGCTTGGACTTTGTTTGTATGTCTACCCATCTTAGCTGCTCTGCTCAGGCTACCTGAATCAAAGGCTCACTCTTCCTCACTGAGCACTGCAAAGGCAGTTTGCAGGATGCAGTGAATGAAGGATGTGATTAGATCTGCCTCATTTGCCTCCATTGAAGGGAATGTGGTGGCAGCCCATCGCCAATCTAGCTTTTTCCAGTTTTATAGACACATAATTACTCATCTGCCTCGAGAAACCAGGGTTATTGTTTGGCACCCCCCATTTTGCTGTGACTAGAAGGATGAATTATGCATCTGCTGTGTACATGATGCGTTAGGTGGCAGTCAGGCAGGCTTCAGGGCAGGGGTGAGGGGCAGGGGCAGAGCCAGGGCCTCGGGGCTGGGCTAGCGAGCCACAGTGAGGACATGAAGTTGAAAAGTGCTGCCTTCATGCAGCAGTTGTTACATGTCAAGCCTGCTTATACACTTAATGCTCTTAAATGCTTTTGCTCTCTGATAGCCAGAGGCTGGATAGTGGCCTTCTACAGTGAGTAACTGAGAAATGAATAAAATATTTACAAGCACGATTGAAGCTGGTGTTCCTGCCTCCCCATGATGTTTGCCTTTCCCTGCCCACAGTCTTCTTTTGTGTTTCCCCTGCAAAGAGCCAGGGCTCTGTGACAATGCCCACTGGCCTGGTCTGCAAGTGACACCCAGCAAGGGGGTAACGTGCTGCCCAGGAGCATCTCAGTAACCCTGAAAAGGCGCCAGCCACCCCCAAACCCATGTGCTACCACTTCCCATTGAGTTTGTCTGCTGCAGGATGAATATCTTTCTCAGAGGATCTCAGCTGCTGAAATCCCTCCCCTCTGAGGAGCAGTTGTTTGGGTTGGATATCCCAAAAGTGTGCAGATGTGAATGGCAGAGAAACACAGCTGACAGGCACTGGCCGCAGAGTGGTGACCCACAGGGGCCGCTGCGGGCTCTATCCCTACACTGTTGCTACCTCCCCAGAGAGCAGAAGTGCTACGTGCTCTGCAGGACGTAGGGACACCTTGGTTGTGGTGTGGGTATATTCCTAGTCGTGCCGAGGGTGGGTTTGAGTAATCAAGTCACTACGTGCCTATTGTCCGGTGTGTGATATTCCAGGGACTTTCCTACCCCAGCGGTGTCACCCACGTGTGTGTAACTTACTGACAGCTGCTGACTCATGGGTGCAGCACACCAGCCGTCTCCAAAATATCTGGAAACCTCATTTGTTTCCAGGAGATGAGGAGAAGAAGGAGACTAAGACTTAACTCCCAGCTGGCCTGTGACATAATGCACAGAGGTGCACACAAAGAAACCATGTCTTCTGAAATGCTCCACTGTGTCAGTCCCTTCCCTTCCCTTCCCTTCCCTTCCCTTCCCTTCTCTATGAATACAGGGGAAATTGTGTCTGAGTGTGGAATATGAATATTGGGTGATTTGGGGAGGCATTTTTGAACGGGGGGCACAAATGAGACTTCCTTTTGCTCCTGAATTGGTGGGTGAGAAGTGGGAGCAGGGCGGGGTGCTCCCAAACGGGGATGCAGGAGGTGGCCAGGATGCAGGGGGTTGAGCGGAGGGAGGGAGCCTTGGTGCTCTGTGGGAGCTGTGCCGAGCTGGGAACCGCTCTGAAACTGCTGACACAAGCAGAA
>VZRR01000462.1:128694-209039 GCA_013398015.1 Oreocharis arfaki
GCAGCAGCAGCGTGATCCCCGGCACGGCATCGCACACGGGCCAGCGGGAGGAGGCACGTGGCCTTGGGACAGTGGAGGTCACTCTTTCTCCCTCTTAGGTCAGAACTGGCAAGCCGGCTGGTGAGACAGAGCCGCGCACCTGCCTGCTTGGAAACTCGCGAGCACCCGGGTGGCAGCGGCCGGGGACGTGCGCGGGGGCATGTGCTGCCCTCGGGGCAGGTGCAGCCCGGGGACAAGCAGCCTGTGTCCCCCCCGGCTGCCCGGCTGCCTGCCGGCGATGGGGGCTGGTGCCGGGATGCCCCGCGCCCCGGCCGAGGGCAGGGCGGCCGCGTGTGCCCGGCCCGGCTCGCAGCCGCTCGCACGTTGCTGACCGCACGTACATGCCCGCAGCCCAGAAGGCCTGGCAGAGGCCGCGTGTCCCGGGCTCCCAGCCGCCCCTGCCGCGCTTCTTGTCTGCCTGCCAGCCAGTGCCCCATCGGCTTCCTCCCTCCCTCGCTCTGGCTTTCTTTTTGCTGCTTTTTTTCCCCCCACTCGCCCTGTTGCATAAGGAGAGGCGGAGGGCACAGAAAGAGGGGATGCCAGCAGTGAATGGGAGGCATTAGGGGATGGGAGAAGGGCCGGGAGCATCACTGCTTGGTCTGTTTGGAAAGAGATGGGTGCTCATCCCACCACCACAATCGCTTCCAGAGAAGTCACTTCCTTCCCTCCTTCTGCTCTTTGTTTCATGCCACAAAGAAGGAGCGGACGGTCTCCGTGCCAGGCAGGGAGCATGTCCCCCATGGGGGGGCAGCGTGCTCCAAGCAGCTGCTGTGCCTAGGATTGTGTCTTTGTCCTGGCTCCCGCTGCCCAAAGCAGAAGGGTTCTGCTGCCAGGTGGGGCTGGGACCCCTGGGCCTCTGCCAACATGGACTAAGTCATTGCTTCCCCTCCTTCCCTGTGTCACATCGGCGTCTTGCTGTGGCACATATGGCCCGGTGGCCTGGCCCAGATTTTGGGGTAGGTGGCTGACCCATCAGGGCATTGTACAAAACACAGTGGTGGCTGGTGATGAGGAGCTCTGTGACAGAAGCACCATCAGATGAAGGGGCCTATAGGCAGGGCCTACAGGTTGTCAACTCAAATGGATGGAGGATTAAAAGGGAGACACCAGGACCCCTCTGTGCATTAGTAGTGTGCAGGGGTTGCTTGCATTTCTGTTTGTTAGTGTTTCCTGTGATGTCCAGGATGATGTCCCTTTCCCCACTGTTCCTTCAAATCCCTATCTCTTTTCCACCTTGCACCAAGTTCTTTTTCCCCAGCTTTTCCAGCCTGAGTTCTTTGCACTGATATCAGGGAAATCTACCCCTGTATTGTCATGACCCTAGAAGGGCAAAGGTGCTGTGGCAGACTCTTGGCCACAGTTCTGTTCAAAGCTCTCTGATGCATTTTTCTCCATCTCTCTTTTGTAGGTGACCCAGGGCAGAAAGCAACCAGGTGGACTCTGACTCAAGGTTTGAGGGGGATCTATGAGTTTTGCTTTCGTTAACCTGTGAATCCTGCTTACAGCAACACCACTTTGATACTTTCTTTTTTTCTTTCTTTTTTTCTTTCTTTTCTTTCTTTTTTCTTTTTTCTTTTTTTCTTTTTTCTTTTTTTCTTTTTTTCTTTTTTTCTTCNATTTCTTTCTTTCATTTTTGCTTTCCATTTGTTTCTTTTCCAGAAACTCTATCCTGTTGAGTTCTCTGACTGGAAACAGTGAAGTCATCCCTCATCCAGGCAGGCTCAGGTTCTCATGGTCACTGCCCTGGACTTCCCAATCTCCCTACTATTCATAGTGAGTCTCCCCCTGTTACTAAGAGAAAAGGTCAGGGGTATGATTTTTGCTTTGCACCCTCTCATGGTGAATGTGTCTTTCTGATTGCACCACATGGCATCACCTTCACTCACCACGGGAATGTCTGCTGACATCCAGCATGCCCACAGATGACAGGGGGCGACTTGCCTCAGTGAGACCTCATGCCAGAAATATGTGTTGTGCCAGCAGCCTCCGCGCACCAGCGGGACTCACTCCATGAGCGTGTGCTCCCCGTGAAGCTTGCCCTGGCCACGCTTACAGTGCTGGCCACCACAGCCAGCCACATGCTGCTGTCACCTCCCCTGGTGCGTGGCTGCAGGATCTGCTTAGTGACCTTGTCCATTTTATTCCTGACTTGCTTAGAAATCAGGATGCCTGTTTTCCCAGACACACTGCCTTGTGCTGGCATAGCGGTCTTACACACACTCCAGCACTTGTGGGTGCTGTTGGATATAGTTCTGTGTCCTCAGCGTGGAGGTGCATCTCCCTTCCCTCATCCACATTTCGCCTTTGGCATTTGTCCCTTGATTCTTTACCCCGAAGATTTTCCCCCTGAGCTCTTTGCTAACAGCAATTCCAGTCCCTTCTGCCTATCTTGCCCATGGAGATGGTGACCAGTGAGGCCACAGGGCTGACTGGGTGGTGGATGTCCCAGTGAGGCTCCACCTCATTTTCTCCTAAGCCTGAGCCAGTTTCTCATTTCAGAGAATTCTGTCCATTAGCTCTCAGGGCTGGAGAGTACAATTATGTGTGCTTGTATAGCTTGGAGCTTTCTAACCAGCCCAAGTAAGTGGTTTTCACCTTTTCATCCAGTCACTTCCTGTAAAAAAAGACACATCCGTTCTCTTTGAGTACAGATCTCACAAATGAGTACAAACCTCACACATGCCAGCGCTGGCTTTCTTCTGTCCTCATTCCTGGAGGAGAATCTCCTGGCCTGCACGTACCTTTGGCTCTCCAAAATCATATTTGAATGAGGAAAATCTTCCTTCAGCAGAAGGTTTGTGCTTTGCTAACAAAAGGAAATCCCTGAATTTGTTGATGTTCTTGGGAAACTTCTCCAAGTCCTTTTCTCTGGTACTGCAGGGGCAGTGTGGACAGTGCTGATTTCTTTATGTGAGCCCAGCGTGTCTCAAGCCATGCTTGAGGCTGCGGGTCGGTAATGAGGCCAGTCATTTGTTTGGGCTCCTGTGGATAATTCTGTCAGGGCCAAGCACTCTGCCAGTGAGCTTCTTTTAAGGACTGATTTTCTTTTACACAGTCAAGACTCAGACAGCCTATTATTAACCTCAAAACCTGATGGCTTGCTTTGCATTCCCGGTCCATTCTGTGCTTTCACTGATTCCAACACACAGCTACTGCACTTCCACGCAGCCCTGTTGCCTCCCCGCACTTGCCTCGAGCCCTGCCTCACCAGAACACCTTTGCCAATGTTGCACCTCAGTGAAACTTGTCATGTCCTTCACCCATCCACCGAGAAGAGGCCCTGTGAGGACAGTGTGGAGTTTTCAGTCATCCTGTCCCTATTACGTGTCCCAGCAATCCCGTGGAGTAGGGAAACATGGCCTTGCTCTTCTAGACGGCCGAAGAGACATGGCAGCAGCAAGCGGAAAGCCAATAGCAGAGAAAAAAACTTGAATGCAAAGCTCCAGGGTGCCAGGTTTAGGTCAGGACAAATGCCACCAGTCCTGAAGGAGAATAGCAGGCACAAGTGTGTATTTTGCCCGTACCCAAGCAGCTGTGTCACCGCTGACAGCAGGAAAGGATGAGAGTGGCTTTGCTAATAAGGATTCATAATCAGGCTGTGCCTGAGCTCAGACCTCCTGCTTAAAAAGTCCCTCGACGTGTGAGGAAACAAACAGCAGTGACCATAGCAGGGCAAACCTCAGAGACCACGGGAGGTCTGAGGGTGCCAGGCAAAAGAAGGGACAAGCCTATGCCAGCACATCTCCGTGGAGAGGTGAAGCAGGCATCCAAAAATAGCCCACCCTGCTGCCAAGAGCAGTGAGCCTTTGATAAACAGTTTAAAAATATCCTCAGTGGGAAAGACATTGCAGCTCCCTCCATCAGAACTGACTTTGTGTCCTGTTTGCGTTTCCATGCCCCTGCCAGTTTGCCGTGGAGCATGTTGCTCATGTGATGCCTGCTGCCTGCAGATACTGGCCCTGGCTGGGATGCGGGCAACCATGAGGGACTGGGAAGATGCTCGGCTGTATTTTGCTGCTGCAGCAAGAGTTTGTCCTGGCTGGGAGCAGGAACAGGGACGCAGTCTGATGGGGATGTGCCTGGTCGGAACTACAAGGTGCTTTTTGTGTTGCAGCTTCCCACTCTCCTGTTGACACGAGAGAATGGCTTGTGTGGGTGTCAGGCAGAGAGGGGAAAGTGCAGGGAGGTCTGCCACAGGAAACTGTAGCCAGACTAGCCAAGGGCCAGCGTGTCCTGGAGAACCCTTCCTAGAGAAGGGGGTTTCGGGGCCCCTCTGCTTTGCGTGCCCTCACCCAGCACTGGGATGTGGAGTAGGGACAGAGAGGAGCCCTCCCTATCACCTCTCCACATCCCCAAGATAACAATGCAGGCCATAGCCAGGAGATCACACTGGGATGCAGCCCCATTCCCACCTGGCTGCCCCAGGACAGCAGCACCTCTCTCTAGGGAAATTGGGATTTTGTGGGCTGAATCCCCTGGTTTGCTGGTTCTGCAGTGGGGGACCTCAAAGCTCTGGTCACCTGCAGAGGAAGCCCTGGCACAGAGCAGAGCAGCAGGGCTCACTGCACCGCCACGTGCTCTTGGGCACCATGGCTGCAGTGCTGTACGAAGGGACAAGCGTGCTTATTAGGGGGTGTGTGGTGGCCTTGGGCTAAGGGGGACATGCTTATGTCCCCCTTAGCCCAAGGCCACCACACACCCCCTTCTCTGGGTTCGGGACATAGACCCTGCCCTGCCCCCCTGCCCTGCCCCAGCTCCCTGGCAAGGCCCCCTCCAGAGCAGGGCCTAGAAGGAAAAAGTTATGTTCTGACAGAAAATCTCATACTTGGAAAGGTTTTTGTATTGCTCTGGTGGGTGGGGGAGAGTGTGATGGAGGTGGGGCAAGGCAGGGGCCGACAATCCTTCTCCAAACGTTGTCACTCTTGTGCAGTGATCCTTGGAGAGCCCTTGCCGTTCTGCTGCCAGCAGGCAGGAGCCAATTAAGGGCAATTAGGGTGGAAGCGGAGAAGGCGCCCCTTTAGCTGCCGCCAGAGCGGCCACTGGGAGCGCTGGCACGGCTCCACACTGTAAGGTTATTAGAGTTCTCCCCTATATTGTCCTTGGAAGAGATGCTTCGGAGCCGTCTGCTCGGAGCAGTGAGATGAAAGGGAGACACCCTTTGATGTGTTCGCCCGTTCACACAGTGCCTCCGCGGGGAATCAACCCGAGCGCTTCTGCAGCACCTTCCACCGCTGTTAATCACCCAGGTGGGTTACCCTGCTGAGGTCTCCCAGGCAGAGCACGATCCTCCAGGGCACAGACGTGGCCTCTGCCCCACATGGTGAATCCTTTTCCATGAAACAAGATGCAGCAGGCAAGAGCAGACAGCAGCAATGAGGACAGAGGATCTGGGGCAGAGGGCTAGCCCATCCCCACGAGGAGAGGACAAGAGGCACAGTCGACCGTAAGTGGCCTTTCTGCTGCCACTCAGGCCATGGCATGGTCCTGGGGCTCTTCCTGGGTGCCTGCATGCTCCACAGCTGGGTACTGGTAATCTCCAAGCCTCCCTCTTATCTGCATGTACAGCCATAGGACATCAAACCATATGGAAAGACAGTGGTTGAGCTTGTAACAGCCTCGTTGTCTATTTTGTCCCAACATTTGCAAAATCTCCTTCCTTGGCCATCCTTTCCTCCCCTGCAGCTCAGGCAGCTGAGGAACAGCAGAGGCAGGAGATGGAGCAGCTCTGTGATGTGTCATTAAGACATCTCCTTGGCTTGTGGGAGATATGGTCCCTCCAGTCCTTGCTCTGCAGGCCTGAGTACTCAGTGCCTCTGGGTACCAGTGTCCTGCCAATACAGAGATCCCATCACGGCACAGGGTTTCCTAATATGTTGCCCACAGCCCCTTTATTCCTTTCCCCCTGTCCTTTCTGCTTCTTGGACAGTCCCTCTTCCTCCCTAGGGGTCACACATCCCCGTCCTTATCTTCTGATGCTTTACTGCTCCCGGTGTCACTGTGCCCATCCAGTGTTGCTGCCTGCATTAGTCTCACTGCCAGAGGACCGCAGCGGGGGTGAAGCTGGAACAGGAAATAGGTGCAACTTTTACCACTGGGCGTGGGTTGTAGTGGGATGGGAGGAAGGTCCGTGGCAACTCACCATTTTCACGGAATCTGTATTTTTCCTGCATCCAGGGGCTGCTGCTGGATAGACTTCAACTTTATCTTAACGTGGAGGGGAGCACGAATTGCTGCCAGGCATCAGTCTTTCTGTTCCAGACTCCAGGCATTATTGGTTTGGGCCCAGTTCCCCAAGGTCCGTTGCAAACTCGGTGGCTCTACCGAGGTGACCCTTTGGGCAGGTGCATTGCTCTGGCACCCTCCCTCTTGGGCGGGAGGGCTCCTTGCATCTCCCAGGCAGCCACGCCTGCTGTGCAAAGCTGCTCTCTCCAGCGCTGTGCACAGGGCACAGTGTGAACAACAGGCTCTGAGCACCCTGCCTCACAGCCTCCAGAGCAAAGGTGGCCCCAGGGCACTTCCCATGGATTTTCCACCCACAGGTGCCACCACCCTTCCGGAAGGAAGCAGTCAGCCTTGTTTTGAGCAGCTGCCTTGCAAATGCATCCTCTCTAGCATGCAGCTGCCTGACCCAGGACAAAGCAACCTGTGGCCTCAAGGAGTGAAACACAGTGTTGAAAACTGAAAGTGCTGCACACAAACAGAGCGAGTGATGCTCTCCACCAAGTCCTGTGACAACCACCTTTCTGCTTTTCTGTCTTTGTCAGGAACAGGAATGATCTCTATAGTCTCTTTTCCTGCCTGGTGCTGCCTTTGCATCTGCTGCAGAGCAGAAACTCGAGGAGATGGATGCAGACCTTAGTCTGCTTTGTGGAAATACTTCTAGTGTTTTCAGGTTAGGTAAAATTCTTTTATTAACAAATCCTACCTACTGACCTCAAAGCACCTGAGATCCCCTCAGATTTTTTGCATTCCTCATACTTTTGTGTAGCTCCAAACAGGAAACAATGCTCTTGGAAAAGCTTCTAGCAGCTCCAGAACGAGTCCCTGGAAACTTGGTGAGCTAGTTGCAATGAAGAGCTCAGAAGTGCTCTTTCCACATGTGCTACCTCTTGGAAGCCAAGGAGGGATTCCTAGGGCCAGGAAGAGAGAGTGTATGCCACCATGTGGCAGCAGATTCCCAAGTGTGGAGCTCAGGAGAGCTTCAGGCAGGCCCAGCTCATTGCTCAGGCTGGAGGACAGCCTGGCCCTCACAGGCAGAACTTCAGCAAGGAATTATGACCTTCTGTGCACTGACAGGGAGGTGCTGTACAGGCACCCTGCACCATCTCCAAAGGCACCAGCCACCCCCTCCATGAAGGTAAGATTTATTCTGCAATTGAGCAGCCCTGGAATTTACCATGGAAGACAATATTCATCTGAGAATTGTGTTGCAGCGCCAAAGACCCATTATTCACTGTGACAGCCTGCAGAGCTGAAAATAAACAAAGAACAAAGTCAAATCAAGTAGCTTTGGACAGAAACCACCCTGCCTCAAGGCAGAAGACAACTTCTAAGCAAGAAAGACAACTTCTGAGGAAGAAACTCTTTTGGAAGCACATTATCCCACTGATGCAAAGCTTCTTGCCTTTCTCTCAGAAGCAACCAAAAACCAGCCTGCCAGAAAACTTTGGGCGAGATGGAGGCTTAATTTGATCCAGGCTGTTCTTATCTTCTACATTTTCATTGTGAAAAAAAAAAAAAGAAAAGAAAGAAAAGTTTCTCCTCTTTCTGGCAATGAAGAGAGCCCTAAATATCTGAAGTTAGTATAAAAAGCCACTGCATTGTTCATAGTCTGAATTATGCTGCAACAAGGACTCTGAGCTGTCACTCATATCAACAGGCTCTTGACTCTAAACTCAGCAATGGCCACTCAAGCCTTAGCTTCCCTCACTGTTGCATGTTGCCTGAGGACGTGTTTATCCCCTCGGCTCTGTACTGCCCTCCTGGACAGCAAAATGCCTGTTTCTGCCTCCTCAACAGTGTTGCACAGTAACTGTATTCTATAAATACAGCGATGCCAGCTTGCAACACATTTGCATATAGAGAGGAGTAGCATGGGGACAACTACCTGGTTGGGTTACCTGGGTATTTCATTCTCTTGAGTGCTACACTGTAATTTGAAGGTGTGAATGAAGCTATCGACAAGTCTGAGGTCTTTTGCCCTAGGGATCCAGGTAGTCCAAAGGGCTCTGTTCCCAAAAAACTTGGACTGAACTTGCCTTGAGCATCTGGATCCATGCAAGCTACTGCTATATGAAGGTTTAGCTGACTTTGGTTGCTGGGCCCTGATCACCCTAGGTGTTTTCCAAATTCTCCAATTCTTTGCTTTTCAGAGGAAATGAGTCTAAGAGGCTAGATTGTGCTGGCAGATCTCCAAGGCCATGTGCTGATTTGCCCTGGTGGAGACTCCAGCCTGTTGTTGCTGTCTGGGAAAACCACATCCCTGTGTCCTTGAGAAGAGCACATAGAAGATCAGAGTGCGGACTGGGGAAAAATGGACCAGATCTACCCCTTCTGCTTCCCTCTGTGCTTGTGCGGGGTAGAGCAAAGCATCGACTCAGGAGGCAGGGTGAGCCTGTGGAAACCAGGTGCAGCATGGAGGAGGAGGAGGAGGAAAGACATGAAGTCTTCAGGATCAGGATGGAATGTGGGACCCCAATTTGCAAAGGTCATCCAGTTGGGCTCACACTCCAGCTCACATTGGCTGGAGAAACAGGTCTTCATATACAGCCGCAAACGCTTAAAACAAATCAAAAAGCATTGCAAAATATTGTCCTGCCTGGCTGCTCCATATGAGTTTCGTAGTGAATCTGGAGGTGCCTTTTTCCTGGAGTGCTGTGCTCCCATTATGCTACCCAGGAGCTGCATGGGATCAGGGCTTGGCACCATGGGTCACCAGGGACAGTCACCTTAATCAGCTTAAAGCACAGCTTGACTCTGGCCTCCAGCTGTGCCACCCATCCCAAGGGAAGGTCTCTGAAACAGAGTGACCACCCTGAAAATTCCTCCTGTGGTCACTTTTATAAAGTCCTGCTCAGCTTGGAGAGGGATGGGGAAAGCAGTTAGTGGCATTCTGTCTCTAAAAAGCAGAGTGCTTCAGCTGTGATTCATTTTGTCTGGGGATTTGGCCTGTTCTGCTAATTTGTGGGAAGCCAATTCAGCAGAATTGGTAACCAGTTGTTTGCTGATGCCGCCTTCGGGATGGAAGTTTGTCGCCTTCCACCTGGGAGACGTGGGGGATGCTATTGCCAACAGATTGGGGCATAGCATCATTTTCTTCATAATGTCCTTGGAGATGTGCAGAGATGGGCCTCTTGTGTCTGTGGGGCTAGTCTGGCCTATTCTTTCTCTCTTGCTTTGAAGGAGCAATAAACACCTTTGGACCGCCCCACGGAGGACTGAGTTGTAGCACGTTGTCCTCAATTTGCCTTCTGCTCCCACTGCCTGTTGTCTTTGCTCCTTTGTGGCATGTGTGAGGATGGATATGTCTGTCCCAAAAAATTGTCTGCAGTCATTCTGCAGTCCCTTTGACATCTGACAGACCCCTTGTGGCCCACAGACCACCGGCTGAGAAACACTGCGTGGGGTGATGTCTACTGAGTTGCCTCCCAGCACTCAGGTTCTTTGAAACACACAGAAAGAAGAAGTTTCTGTCCTGGAAAAGACATTGCCTTGGGCAGACAAGCATGGGGGAGGCAAGGACAGAGACACCCCAACCACCCAGCTAGACTGTCCTCCAGCCCAGGAACCTGACTCCTCCAGAGCTGCTGTCTGTGCAGTGCAGGTGAAGATTTAGGGGATCCCACTTGCAGCTGTGCCGTGACATGAGATGGGGATGCTGGCAAAGGGCAGGCAGGTAAGGAGGCGCAGTGTGGGTCTGTGGTGGGAGGGAGCAGAGGGGGAGGAGGGAGCTCTCACCAGCCCCACCACACTCCAGCAATCAAAGCCCAGCCTCTGTAATTAATACTATTTAGCCCAGGTTAGTAGCAGAGGAAAATGTCTCTTGTCAGCCTGGCTTTGCCCACTGGCCCTGATTTAGCAACATGAAAGCATTTTTTCCGATTAACTGTTCACTGAAGGAGATAAAAGAGATGACCATGAAATGTTTTCTTTAATGTGATGAATGTAAAGGGACTGGTAGAGCTGGAAAGGGTGAGAGGAGAGAAGAGAGAATGCTCCGACAGCAGATGGGGCTGGGCCGGGAAAGGGGTGTAGGGCAGAGCCGGGGAGCTGGGGTGGAGGGGGCTCTGAGGTAGGGGCAGAACTGGGGGGGGGTCCAGGACTAGGCTGGCAGGGGTCCCAGGATGGGAATGAGTGGATAACCAGGATGGACGTTAGTAGCTGAAACATTTCTGAAAAGAGAACTGTGCTAGCAACTGTAATTGTTACAGATGTATATAGAGATGGATATGTATATATGCATGAGGTTTTTTAAGGCTTTTATGAAGCTGCAGTCTGAATGCCAAATTTCACTGCTCATCTCTACTACTAAGCTAAAAAAAATTTTGGTAGCTAGGAAACAAAGTGAGGTAGTAAAGCTCCATTTCTAATATGATGTGGTAAGGATATTTTGGGGAACAGTGATGCTGCTCCTAGTTTGTAAAACCATACCAGGGGGTTGAAATATATATTTAAAAGCTAAACACAGTTTCCTACCATCCCTTAAAGGACATTTCACTGTCATGTAGTCCAAACTGGCCTTCGGTGGCTTTCAATGTGCTTTTAACTATGCGTTGTTGACAGCTTACATTTTGAACTTTTTCAGGATGGACAATGAAGTTGGTCTGACACACTCGAGATTAGTTTCTGGTTTCTGTGTATTGGGTGGGAATAGGGTGGGTACTTGCCAGAATGAAAAAATACTAATTTGGAAGAGAGAAGGAGAAAATCCAAAGAGCAGTTGTTTGCAGGAGAAGATTTTGCCCTGGTGTTTTTATGTATTTCAGGATAGAAAGGGAGAGTGAAATAAGATGGTTTCAGTTGAGAGGTTCCTATTGAAAGGTGATTGTGCACAAGGTAGAGGAAGAAAGTACTTATAGATAAGTACCCAGTCACAAAAACTGATGTGCCCTGTACAAGCTGATCATGCTAAAGGGGATGTAACTTTACAGGCAAGCCAGCAATCGTTATCTTCCCGGGATGTGCAGTGAGAAGCTCAGACATGCACAAAGGCATCGGCTGCATTCGACAGTAGGTCGGTGGGTCCGTAAGCAGATCGGATGTCCTCACACCAAGCTCCCCTTTTGAGTCAGCTCAGCTCCTCTCCCAGAGGTCAGAGGAGACACAAGAAAGGTCCCTGAGCAGGCAATGGAAACACTGAAAGGGAGGTGAAGCTTGAATACAGATAAGAGGAGTGAAAACTAATTGATCTGAAAAAGCACTGTCATTGTGGGGTATAAAATAATGACTGGGAAGTCCCTTTTATTTACTGAGAGGCAATAATAGCAGAGGGCAGGTGATAACTCTGAAAGGGTGACGTTTTAGGGCTCTTTAATCTAGGAGAGAGAGGCATAACAAGCAACAGGGGTTGCAGTTTCAAGCCTGGCAAATGTAAATAAGAAATGAGGCATGTTGCACAGGGGGTGCTGGCACACATTGAAACAGAGTGTGCATGGAGGTTGTGTGGGGCTCACCATCTCTTAATGGCTTTGTGTCCAGACAGGCTGATTTTCTGGGAGATAAAAACAAGTAACTGAGCTCAACTGCAGTGATGGCTGAAATTCGGTTGGTGGAACATTAGTCAGGCTGAGAATTCCTGCCTTTTCTTCATCCAGGTGGAGACTTGACTGAAAAATACCCTGCTCACCCTAGCACTTCACCCACAGGGACTGTCCCAGGGTGGTGGTGAGTGCAGTCACCTTCTTAAGGGGCTGTGATGTTTGCCTGGCCAAGAAAAGGGTGCATCCCTTCATCCCTTTCCCTGGGGGAAAGGGGGATTAGTCTGTGTGGAAGCAGCTGCTGGCAATGGTCTTTGAGTGGAGGCCTGGGGCCAGGAGGAGTCATTGCAGTGTCTGCAGGAACATGTCCAGTGCCACACTTGTTGACCTGGGACAGCCACTCTGAGAGATGTGCTGGGTGATCCCTCCTGTCCTTGACAACCTGCCTCCCTGAGAAAACAAAATGCTTGAGCCTCTGCACCCTGTGCATGCTTCCAGCATGTGCCAGGCCTGCTCAGAGTCACCATCCCCACTCCCTGGGAAGCCTTTCTGTGAAGGCTCTGTAGACATTTCAGGACAAGCCTCTGCATCCTTTCTTTCCCCTGCTCAGAAATATTTCCAAGGCTCATCCATAGCATCAGTGCCTGTTTCCCTCGGACCTTTCAGGATCCCCTCCTGTTGTGTGCCCCTAGGGCAGAGACCTCCATGCGCTCCCCTGTCTAACCATGCGTCTTGTTCCCAAAATCTCCATTTCTGTGGACTATCCTAAGCCTCTCATAGGCTCAGCTAATGTGCTGTGACCCATCCTGCTAATCTGCAAGCAGCTGCCCAGGCTGCCAGCACATTCCAAGGTTTTGGGGTAAGGGCAGTCCATGCTGAAAGCCCTACCTTGCCTCTGGCGTGCAGAGTGGGTCAAGTACTGCACAGGAGGTAGAAAAACACCTGCCAGTGATGACTAAGTATTAATGTTTTCCCAGAAGGTGGCAAATCTCTCAGCCTGGAGTCCATCATTGTAAATAGTTTTTGTTTTAAAAGCAAACAAACAAACTGGTGGAAGTCTCCCAGCAGCAGGTGCTGCCTCCATGTGAAACCCAGCCTCACAGCCCATGGTTTGCAGTTGGCTGTTTATTCTGTCTGCTATTTATAGCTGGTCAAACCTTTCCATCCTGCCTCGTGTTTCCTACTTGCTCTATCTTACTAATTAATGTATTTACTGTTAGTATTTTAATAAAACAAACAAAAAAATGAATGAAAAATGCTGCCTGTGGCCAGGGTGCTGCTGGATTCAGGTGTCTGGGAGGACACAGGCCAGCTGGGGAAGCTTGTGCTGTAATGGATGTTGGAGAAATGGTGAGATGGGAAAATAGGTGGTGCACATCTAAAGCACAGGGCAGAGCTCAAGAATGACAGGAGTGGGTCTGTCTTCATAGGGTGAACCTCAGTATTTTCACTGGCTTTGTCTGAACCACTCCTCATTTTGTGCCAGCTGTGGCTGTTCTCCCTGGTCCCAGCTAGGGCAGCCCCTGTTTCAGCTGTGGCAAGTGGGCTCTGGCTAGAAGGCATGACAGACATGGGAAAACGAGCATTGTGTCAGTCCGAGGGGAAGCTGTTTAATGAAAAGACTGGCTGGCCATGGTTGTGCAGAAGTTTGGCTGGGACACGGATGCTGCAGGTGGTTGCACGCTGGTGGCTGTGGCTGCTTGCTGAAGGTAGACAGTGACTCTGCAGCTGAAACCACTCTGAAAACCTGTGGCAGAGAAGCATCCTGAGATCTCTGGGATAGGTGACGCCAGCCAACATGGAATAAATGAACTGAACAAGCCGTGTAAAAAAATACATCCGCGTGCTACTGAGCCTCACTTCATCAACCACTCTTTTGCAGACGTCCTTTGTACTGCTGCTACATGAGCTGTGACTGCAGCCACCTCGCTGTGTCAGCTGCACGTTTTTCTCCGTTAGGCTTGTATTTCCTTACTAACGGGCAAGTTTAAGCCCGGCTTTATAGCCTCAAGCAGACACCAGCCATGTGCCTCTCCCTTACCTAAATTCATTTTACCTGCCAACACAGCACAAGATTCTGTAAAGTATGGCTGTAACTGAGCTCCTGCTTTGCGAGTCGATGTTTTGGTCTGTGCCATGAACTATGTAGGCCTCATTGGCCTTAAAATCCAAAAAATTATCACCCACCCTGACACTGCCTTTCTTAAAAGGGCAGTTTATTTAATTTCATATTTGGAGCTTAGGCAGTAAGCTCCAAACCTGACACTCACTTCTCCAAACCTGACACTTGCTTCTCTTTCGTGAGTAGTGCATGATTAACATTTGTTCTGGTTTTTTGAACAAGTGGGATTTGCACCCCTTCGTGGAGGGAGTGTAGCCCACCTGGTTGTTGCACGAGTGGCTATTTTCTCATTTTAGAGAAGATGGTATTGCAATTCACTACTCAGCAGGAAACAGGTCCACAGCTGAAGATATCTCTGATCCCCTAAGATATCGCTGTTCTCCTCAGGAATCTCCATGTCTGGAAAGCGGAGGGAGCCTTGCTGTGAAATGATGAAAGTGGTGCACGCCTCTGCTCCCAGAAAAAAACCTAGGCAGCTAAGTGGATTGGGTATAAAGTGTAGATAGAAAAAGCATGGTGAGTTTTCCTTTTTTAAGTAGTTGTCTACCCAGGGTGCAAATTCCAAACCCTCTAAAAAGGCCAGTTGTGATAACAAATGTTTATAAAAATATTGTAGCTGGTCTTAGAGGGGAAGTTCAGGGTGTGTTTTGTTAATCTTAGGAGGTCTGCACTAAATTAATTTATTACATATTTTTATAGTGGATAGTTTTCAGGCTTTTTTTTTAACAGGGCTGCTAATGCAACAATAGGATGGGACTGAACTGTTAGCAGCCTCAGGCACTGTCCAGTGATTCACCAAAGCATTTCACTTGCACTACAGCTGATATTTGTGTGACATTCAGCATGCCAGAGTGGAACATTCAATATTTGGGACTTGTATTCCTCCCAGACAGAAAGGCGCTTAGGAGGGGCTTCATCTCTGGGCTCCTTCCTTCAACAAAAATCAGATTAAGTTAATTATGTTTTGTGAGGGAAAAAAAAAGGAATACAGAAAACAACATATGAGATGTCAGTGAAAAGAAATAGAAAAGCTTTCTGAGCAAAAGACTTGAAATAATGGATTCCTGCCATGTTAGCTGTCTCACCTTTCCTACTGGCTCAGCTGTGGTTTACATTTCTATTGATGAAACAGTGATGCTGATGTGAAATAGCTCTGCAAATAACCAGAGCAAAATCCATGCATCCTTTCACAATATTCCAGCCCAATATTTTAGTGGAATGAAAAACTGAAGGAAAGGATTTTTTTTTTAATTGACATTTTCTTTGGAAACTGGGTGATGGGGCTATTTCTTCAGAACTGCCTTGGAAGATGTAGTAGCACATGGACTGGATGCTCCAGAAGGGCAGGCTCTTTCTGCAGAACACCACCCCACGTTCCAGCTTTCTCACCTAAGCAATTTTTTTAATGCCAAATACCTTTTCTGACAAGATTTACAGAGGTCTCAAAGAATCTTATCAAAAATCAGATTGGAAAAAGGTCTAATGGCCCTTCCTCCATCTGGTACAGAAGGCAGTTAACAGCGTAACAATGCAAGAATGTTTAGCAGTTAATGGGATTGCACAAATGTTTCTTTTATTCCTAGAAATGTGAATCAAAAAGGGTTTTATGACAGATTGCCCCATTCTACACCGTCAGTTGTTCATTTCACTTCCAACGATACACAGCTGCAACATGTTTGATGTGCCTGTGAACCCGAATCAAAGCAGTGAACATCTTCCTAAATATTTCTGTAACAAAACCTGCTCAATGGACTAAATTATCTACAGAAGGAGTCCTACAGGAAGCACCTGCAGTTGGGTATTTAGTTCAGCATTGTGTTACCTAATGCTGCTGACCTGTTCTGTGATCTTGAAAAAAAAAAGCTTTTTATTTGTTTCCTCTCAGATCTCATCACTCCTTTGTCTCCTTATATGCTGAGTGCTTCATAGCTGAATCTGTCTCCTCCCCTTTGTTTGTAGGAGGCCCTGTGTGGCTCAGTCAAAGCCCATAGAGAGTGATGTCATATGAATAGTGCTTGTCACCTGGGCAGAACAGTAGAGAGGTCTGTCTGATTTGCCCCCTTGTCTGTTGTGGCACAGGACCATTTTATGGTGTTGTGAAAGCTGATGATGTGAGCAGAGAGATCAGACCTCACCTTGGGATGCTGCTGCAGCTCCTGGTTGCTGGCACAGTAATGCAGAAATGTAGACAAATTTCCTGCTGATGCCTGGACTAGATGCAGTATAAAGCATCTTGACGGAAGATTTGTTCAATTCCAGCTTCAAAGAAGCAGGAGGTATTTTTGTTGAAAGAGGAGCACCAGCATGGTCCCCTGTAAAGGTGCATGCGCTGCTCTGAGGCATGAGCTCCAGTAAGTGAAGTTAAATCTCTGGGGAGCAGCAGAGTTAAGGAAGCCTAGCTTCTAATGCCTTCATTGCAGTGCTGGAACTCTCTGTGTCTCCCATACTTACTCTTACAATACCCTCCAGCCCACTTCAAATCCTCTACTGGGCTGTGCAGAAGACAGCAAAGGCTGGACGTGGTGCCTGGACACCAGGCTCACTAGGAACTCTGATGACTGATGGGGAGCCCATCAGGGGTGCCACCCCAGTCCATGAGCCTGCAGCACATCAGCAAGAGCACTTTCCAACTGCAAGGACTGCTCTGAAGAGACAATGTTTTGGGCTGACAACAACGTGCGCTGAAGGCAAGTCGTTCACCAGAAGAGAGAGGAGGGAATTTCACGCCAATATGTTCTGGGCTATAAATGAAAGAAGAGCATATGAAAAAGGAAAACAGTTTTCTATATCTTGGATCAGTCTGAGCTGTTAAGACTCCAGTTTGTACAACACTTCAGTCCTGGAGTATTTAGGCTTTCTGTGTAACCAGGCTACCTGGCTTTGGGCTGTTCTGTCGCATGGGGCTTCTTACAGTTGCTTCTTACAGTTGCAAAAACTTGGTGGCATGTAGTATTTCTCTGAAAGTTTAATGGGCACAAAAACCATATGAAGGTAATTAGATAAAAATCTCATGACATCTGTTTGCACTTTAAAAAATTGCATGAAAACTGAAAGCATGCAAATAAGCCCAGCATTTGATGAGTGGTGAGCAGTCTTCTCGCTGCTTGTGTGTCAGCCTGGAGCTGCTAATGACTAGACAGGCTATAACTGCAGCTAGGAGAAAGCCACAAGAAAACAGCACTTGATTAATAAAGTAAAATGCCATTTTTCAGTATTGCTGGAGTCCCCAGACAGGTGGGATATGACAGCCTTGAGCAGTCCTGAGAACTGCTGACTCCACCAAGCTGGCTCAACACAAAGCCTGTAGTGACTCTGGAGCAGACAATCTTTTGCGTCTCTTCCAAATCACTCTGACACTATCTAACCCTCTTCCTACACCTTGAAGGTCCAGGAGTTATTCCAGACTGTCCCCATGACAGCCAGGTCATCCCCAGGCTTGTAGCTGGTGGAATCAGGCAATCAAATGCAGGAGACTCCAGGTTTCTCTACAGGTGCTGCCAACATTAAAGCGTGGGAGGTCATGGCAGGTCTAGTAGCCAAAGCCTGAAACTGTGCTTGCAGCAGCAGAGAAGAAAAAGAAAGTGGACCACTGGAAATGTGCATGTGGCATGAATCCCTCTTCCCATCCTATGTCCAACAATGGCCAGCACCAGGTTTCCTAGAAAAGATGTCAGGGCTTGGAGGGGTCAAGTGTGGAGTAAGCACATCTCTGCCCTTCATCCTCTGTCATGGGTATACCTGCCAGACAAGCAGCTCAGTCGATGAGCAGCAAAAGACAGGTCCTGGAGCAGGATAACTCATACTCCTTCTGACACAAGTGGTCATTATTTGCAGTGTTTCTGAGCCTTGCTGACTGCCTTCAAAATCGTAGAAGTTGGCCTGATGGTACAGAGATAACTGATGTCTGAAATACACCCCCAGCTCCCTGAGAAGGAAAATCCCTAGGCCAATGCTCAGAAGCCAGCAACAAGAATAAGAAGGAAAATTGTATAACTTACTGTTATTTGCAATGGCCCTGTGCCTTCTAGCTACCCAGGCCCTTTCTGGCTACTGCTCAGTTTATGGCTGCTGTTAAAATGTGTATTCCACTGGAATTCCCCATTCTTTAGCTTTTTTTCCTCCATCACTTTTGTGCTTATGAAAAAGGCAGGCATTCCCAGCTGTTCCCTCTAAGACCACTGGCACACTCATATTGATAACTCACTTTTTCCTTCCTGAGGCAAAGTTTATCCTGGAACGTTCAGGGTCTTGCCACTGCCACTGCGTTATCTCCCACAGGGGTGGGTGAGCACACCTCTAGCTCATAGCAGGTGATACAAAGGTGTTGGGACCTCAGCAGTGGTCCCACCACGACTACAGTGCCAGCCCCCTCCCCAAGCATTGCTACATATCACTTAGAGCCACACAAAGCCCACGAGTCAGGGAAGGGCTCCGGGATGCCTTTATTTGTTTTTATCCCCCTGACTTTCTCTTGCAACGGGGATCCCTCTTCACTGAACCACTGAGGAGTGTCTCCCCAAGCTTTTTCAAGGTCTTTCTCATCCAGGAGGCATTTGCATTGCTTTTATCTCATTATACATCTTCCTTACCTCATTACACATCCTTCTTGTATCATTGTACATCTTCCTTTCTAGATCATTAAAGCAATCAGCATGTGGAAATGAAGAAGGGCTGCTGACCAGTGAGGGAGCCTTGCCAGGAGGAAAGTGGAGTGAAGGATAAGTATTATTAGGTGCAAGCACGTCAGGCTCTGGGATCAGGGAAATTCGGGAGTTTTGTATAACGCAAGGGACCTCAAGGCACTAAAAACCAGACTTGCCAACAGATGCAACGGTGAAGATTTGTAGCAGAGCCTGGATGATGAGTGGACAGAAATCCCAGCAACCCCAGACAGTTCCATGGGATAGATCTACCAGCCTCTGCATTTGACTTCAGGGCTTTACTAAGGGAATTTGAAAAACACACTATATCCCATTAATTCTTGCTGGAAAGCTCTTATTGAGTTAGCTGACTCTCTTCTTTAGGTCAGTCTAGCAAAGAAAAGCTGCTCCTGACTTGAGGGCCTAAGATAGCAGCTCTTGGGTTCTGTGTCAGGACAGTACCCATGGGGAGAGAGAGCCTAAGCGAGGCTCTGTTAGAACCCAGTACCGAGAAAATGGATGATAAAATGAGGGGGCGGCTATCACATGGATAGAGAGATGATGGAGCCTCACTCCAAGATACCTGTTAAAGTCAGCTGCATGCAAGCACTTTCTCTGAAGTAAGCGCAAGCAGTTCTCTGAGTAAGAACTCAGAAGCAGAATTGGGCAAGGCTTGGTGGTACAAATGTGACTGCAATCAGAAAATGCTTTCTTTTCCTTGAGATACAAACTCACTAACCTCTGTGGGATNGAGCAAGAATTGCACAACACACTGTGATACAAACCAGGCTTGACTCCCAGACAGTGTAAATTTGAACTAAGTGCTATACTAGATCAGATCAAAAGTCCACCTAGCTCGTTCTTCTAGCTTTGACAGCAACTAAAGTATAAAAATTGGGCCTTGACAGAGGGATCTTTTTGCTTGTGCACCCTTTTAGCACCTGACAGCTTGCACTGCAGACATGTCCAGAGATGGAGCTTTGGCTAGACCACTGTTATTTGACCATGAGAGGCTTCTCATCATCTGTTGTGCTGTTTGAGCCACTGAGGTGGTTGTTTTCCACAATATCCCGCAGCAGTGTGTTCCATGGGGTGGTTATATCCCATGTGAAAGGGGGTAACTGAGTGGGTAGAGAGGCAAAACGAATGTTTGCTGCCTGAACCACTACCCCCCCCCTTCCCCCCTTCTCAACATACATAGAATTAAAAACTATGAACCTTTCCGTCAGTGCTTATGAAGAAATCCCACAGCTGTACCACACAGAAAAAAAGGGAAACTCCAAGTTCGAAATGGGTTGTTGGTCATTCCACAAGAGTAACATCTTCATGGGAATTTTGCCAACAAAATTTAATTGTGACGCTGCAAAAATGTTGTGCAAATAATGTTTCTGTGATACATGTGTTGCAAGTTATTACCAAGCCATAAAGGATCTGGGAAAGAAGAAACCGAAACACAAAATGCTCTGTGACGCCAGAACACCTTCTGGTGAGTATCAGTTTGCAAACCACAATGTAAGTTTATGCCCACAATTTAATTGACCTCCTGAAAGCAAAGGTAAACAGGAATAGAAGGGCAGGCGTCTGCGGTTCTCTCTTTCCTCCAGAGAAATTCATTCTCCATCAAGCTCTGCCCTATTTCACTGGCATTTTCTCAGCCCCTGAGCAATAGAAAACAATACCTAAAAAACAACTCTTAACTTAGGTGTGCAGGGAAGGCAGCTTGTGAGACATGCTCAGCAGTTTTGAGGACAGACACATAGCTCCCAAATCTGACAAGGAAACCCGAGACCCACCACAAAAACCACACAGCCCAAAACGAAGGGATGGCTTAAGAGAGCAGTGTGCTCTGAAAGACTGCACTGCCGTGGTGGGAAGTGTCTCAACCAAACTCTAAGTGGTCATGGCTGAGAAAAAAACCCATTTTATCTCTCTTCCCAAAACTTGCAATCAAACGCCAAACTCTTTGGTTTGGCAGAATTAACTCATTTCTTTTCTTTAAATATGGTCTCACAGTAGAAGAGCGTCAAAACAAACTGAGGAAGCACGAGGTGTATCCACTGCCCGAGTAAGGCAAATTGCTGTGCTTGAGGGCTGCCGCAGTCTGTTGCCTACACCTCATGGTAGAACCCCTGGGACTAAGGATGCGTAGTTTTCCCCTCGTTACAGAGGCTGGTGGTGTGAAATGCTGCTCTTCTAGGGAGAAATCTCCTCCGGGAGCCATTTACCACTGCCTTTTTGGCACACACCAATTATCTGCTACGTAAGCCGTCATGTATATTGGTATCACAATCATACACCCCCTGCTCCTTCATCTTGTTTAGTGTGTTAGCACCTAAGTGTGTAGAGCAATGGCATTTAATGTGGGAAGAAAGGCAAGTGCTAGGATTAAGCTGCCCTCCAGCAGTAGATACTAAATAAAGAAAAGCAATCACCAAGAAGGCTGTCTCAGCCCCAGTGCCTGTTCCAGCTCAGCCTGTCCTGTACACAGACCCTATTCTGCCACAGTGCACATTTGTGTCTGAGGAACCAGGCTAGAGAAAGGAGAGTAGGGCTGCTCACACGTACTAAGGACCATCTGGAGAGCTGCAGACATTCTTGCTGCCTCCTTCCTGGGGCATGGACTCCATGAAGGCCAGTGGACATCACCCTCTAACTCTGAGGCTCTTGCAGGCAGGGATGCTGTCATCCTGCTTCTGCCAGGCTCTCAGGCCTCAGAAGCTGCTCTGCGATGCTCTCTAGGCTGCAACATGAGAGGAAAAGGGCAAGTGGAGGAGGGGAGCTTGATTGGAGATGCATGATTTCCATGGTAGCAGAGGCACTCTGTGACCCCGAATAGGCTATGCCACAGGGAGTGAAGGGGATGTGTTTCTAGCTCAGCCAAATCGACAAGCAGACACAGTGTGTAGAGAGCCACCATCAGCTTCCTAACTGAAAGCTGTCAGCAGGCTTGGGCCACCCAGTATAACAAGGGAGATGTGCTCAACACGAGTACCTCCCTGCCATTTTGAACTCACTGTGTGCTGCAACATCAAGGCCACCACACGGCTGGGCTTTGGTACAGGACGATACAGCCCAACTCTCCGGGAGCTGCAGTCCCAAACCTCACATCTGCTTTGTGAGAGGAAGCGAGCCTGGCCACACTCCCTCACAGGGAAATTCGGCAGGGAGAAGAAATACAGCAAGCCTGAGGAGAGAGAGGAGTGGGGCTGGTGTGAGCCAGGGCTTCACCAGAGCCCATTTTCCCTCCTGCAATAGAGGGGCAAGTGGGGAAGCGATGTGCTCTATCCCCTGGCCCTGCAGTTTTCCATTTTGCATTCCCAGCCAGCTTTAAGGATGGCAAAATGAGCTGTGCTCTGACAAGCTGTGCCTGCTGATCAGTGGAATCACATCAGTCCCTGGCACAGCGGAGCCAGTAGCAAGGGCGAGGGAAGCCAGATGGTTGTAGAGGTGGCTGTCTGGCCATGTCCTGTGTGTACACGTATCACATTCACATTTATGTGCATCTCTACCCACACAGAACCCAACTGGAACCAAGATAATTTGGAATAAAGAAGTGGAATTTCTCTATGACAAATCCCATCTTGACACTCACCCTGTGGATGATCCTCATATAAACCTCCCACCCTTTCAATTACCCTTTCCCACTGTACCCCATCCCACTGGAGCCTTGTAACTCCTCTGCTTGTCAGCACCAAGGTGGCTCCGTAGAGCATCCTATTCTCCTACGTGGGAACACAGGACAAGTTTGGTACTCCCAGGAGGCTTTGCCTGCAGCAGGTGCTACTCAGAGGCTGGTGAATAAGAGCCCAGGGAGAGCCTGGGAGGAGCTGCCAGCTGCAGCCTTGCTCTGTTAGCATGAGATGTGCTAAGAGGTTCAGAGCTGATCAGCGCCAGAAGGCAACTTCCTGATGCAATTAAGATAGAGGTAAATTCAGACACATCTTGCCATTCTTCTGGGACGTGTGTTGCTAATTAAAAGTCAGCCTGTACGTTTAGGATCAGCGACACGTCCTGTGGTGGTAGAGAACATTTCTGCATGTTCTTGTGACACTGGTGGTTGGACCTACAGAACGTGGTTGTGGCTACCTGGGAGTGAGAGGTTTCCCTTGGACTCCTTTATCTTATGCTTCATAACTGCTCCCATTTAAAAGCTTATTAAATTCAGAGAGGCAGGGCTGTCCCACAGGTCAGGAGCTGTAATGGAGCTCAGGAGTTTTCAGTTTTGCACTTGAATCGGCTGGATTCAAAGCCTGATGTTGGGAAAGCCACCTAACTTGTGGCTCCATTCACATCATACAGGCCAGGGAGTGCTGAGCCTCCAGTGGGACCCTGCCTGAGCAATAAATCTTTGAGTTTGGGACTGACTCCAGTTCCAAGTACAGAGCACAGCAAGTCTCTACTCTCTCTTCCCCTTAAGACAGCTGTGATACAAATGGTCAGTCTTCAGAGGATTTTTTTCCCCATCTGTGAATTAAATTTTAACTGGGCATAATTTTCTCTGCAGCCGACGAGCATTTCTGTAGGAAGTTTTGTGATCCCAGCAAGTGAATAGAGTTCATGCTCTGACATGTATTTAAATGATGGATCCACTTTTGGGTTGAGGAGACAACATGTGCTCTAGGGTGGTCCATCAAGTGCAGAAACAGCACCATGCAAATGAAAAGACAGCTCAAACAAAGGATTTCACAACGAGACTCTTAGAGCTAAGGCATTTGGGATCATGGGATCTGGATCTAGTTCCCAGCCACAGCTTTGCAGCATGAGCTGAGGCTCTCAGCTTCCCTTTCTCTGTAAAGGGAACAGTACTTTATCCCTTTTATACAGGAAGGCTGCACACAAATGTGAAGCTATCTGACAGGCTGGGGGGGCCTCCAGCAGAAGGAGCCACAGTTGACTATCCTGATGGTTGCCTGAGCGATCTCAAGAGACTAAAATCCCTTCTCCAAGTCATGTGAAATTTCAAGGAAGCAGAAAACCCAAAGGCAAATAATCTGTTTGAAAACGTACCATGAGTTATGAGAAAGTTCTGCTCTGTAGAGTGAGTATTTGGTGTATATTTATTTGTATTTCCCTACTACCTTCCTCTTTGATAATTTAAAGAAATTCAGAAAAAAAGCTAAAGGTATGTCTCACCACCAGCTCCCTCAGGTTTGCGATCAAGTAACTTTTTCCCTCCTTCAACGGCGAAAGGAAGCTGATTGCTGAGAATCACTAAAAGAGCAGATTAGCACCTGCTGAACGTGGCCAGTTCCTAGGGCTGATCAAAAGCCAGGCGGTGCCCCTGACAGCTCCCCCCAGCTCTCTCTGGTGGCCACCCAGATGTTCTCCCATTCCAGCCCTCAGATTTACAATCTGTCATGGCTCACAGCTGTGAGCTGGACTCAAACAGGGCTGGCGCTCTCTGGTTGGAAAGACCAGACCTTATTTCTGTGGGCTGCACCTTGCTTTCCAAAAAATGCGAGTGTTCAGAAGAGCGAACAAACTCTCACAGAGAAGATTTCAAGTGGATGGGTCCCAAAGCAGTGGATCTGCCCTAAGCATGCAAACAGCTGGATATAAGGGCACCAAGAGTCTCTTAGATATTTCAGAGAATTCTCATTATTGTTTGGAAGGTCAGCATGGCCTGTTGTTTTGCAGCTGCTCTAAACATAAGAGTTTCTTCTCTACCACCAGTGAAGATGTGCTACATCACCATTTGGCCATTGGGAGGAACAAACCTTCACCAGCTCACTCCTCAGCCCTGGGACCATTCTCCAGAGTCCTCTTTTAATGCTGATTCTTCAACACTAGCAGGTCAGACTACTGCCTGTTAATGGCTGCCAGTTTACACAAATGATCTGAGACCTGCAGTAGTGCTCCACTGACTTGATGGCAGGTTGATGGCTCTTAGAATGTCAGAAAATGGGTGCAAACATTGTTCCATATATATTTTTTTATGCTTCCCAGCTGGTGATATTCAAGTGTGGCTTCCCTGAGGGATCTCCAGAAAACCGGGAGACCCGTACAAGCCTACAAGCTCCAGAAACACCATGCTCATGGGGCTTTTCAAAGCACAGCCAGTGTATTCTTGCCCTTGTTGCCCAAGTCTCTCCCCATTTAGCTCCTGGAGGCTGGAAGATGTGCTGCCAGGCACTCAGCCTGGTACAGCAGCATGGGGATGCAATACAGCCCTGCTTCAGGGTCATGCCAAGCTCTAGAGTCACTGCCTGGGGAAAGGATGATCTTCTGTAGTCATTCTTTCTCCCTCCACCCAAATGCTGGGAGATGCTTTAGCTCTTTCTGAGCTTTTATCCCTCACACCAAGAAAATGAACTACTAATGAGAACCGTTTGGCTTGCAAATTCTCACTGCTCTTTCATATCGAAGTCTGTAAAACTACTCCACTAGCTCAGAGACATAGAAAGTGCTGGTTGTATAACTTCTATTCCTGAGATCCAAAACCTTTGGGCTTCACAGCCAGCCCAGACTTCTGCTTTCCCTCTGGTCCAGAGGCTGTTGAGCACTTCTGCGTGGAGATGCTACTGGGACTCTCCTGAACAGTTTCTCACACCAGCAGTCTTGGCCAACTCCTAAATTCATCATGTTTCTCTTCCACTACCTGGAGCTCCAGAGTGCATCTCTCATTTCTGATCTTTCTCTCCTGAGCAGAGATTCCTAAAATTCCTTAAATGAAGATGTCAGTTAAGAAGTTGCAACAATCTGCCTTCTTCACATTTGTGGTGTTGGTGGTTGCTAAGGTGAGTGAATGCTGGGGCCACTTGTTCTGAGCTGAACAATTTTGTGATGTGATGTGATGATTTGGACACTACAGTGCCAAAAGAGGATCCGTGCATGAAGTCAGATGTTTGCTGTGAGTAAGACCATGAGAACTGGGCGTGTTGCACAAACCATGGATAGCTCCAGGTCCAAGGAGCTGGGAACTGGGGAAGCTTGGAGGAGCTTGGAGCCCTGCCTAATGGGGATGAGGGAGGCTTTATGAGCAGCATCAAACACTGTTCTCAAAGAAGGGGCTACATAAACACACTTCTTGGCACTTGGTCAGTGAACACAAAAATTTCTTTTTCTTCCCAAGAATGTGTTCAGGGTGGGGTCTTGGAGCCTGATCTTTGAATAACACTGGTGGGGAAAGCCATGCAGCATTCCTTCTTTGCTCTGCAGGGCCAGAGGCTGGGCAGGGTCCCATCTGTGCAGGGCTGCAGTGCCCGAGGATGCTCTTCCAGTTGCTTCTTGGGGGACCCAACACAAAGATGTGGCAACATTCGGGATAAATTTTACTCCTGCCATTCCCAGGAGTTACTGGGAAGAGCATCAGGCCTGACAGATGCTCTGTCAGGAGCCTGAGACCACTCTTCAGGATCATACCAAAGGTCTTCAGAGAAGGATGCAGGCTCAAATTACTCCTCCAATGCCTGGAAAAACTGCACATACTGCAGGGAGGCCTCTCTGGGCAGCAGGTAGACCATTTTGACTCTGGATACAGGCAAAATGATAACTTCTAAGATCTTGTGCTGCCCTAGCAAAGCCCTACTTTCCAAGAGTTCAGAGCATCCTCTTTTCCGGTAGCCTCCCTGCAGCCAAAACATTTGGCACCATTGACAACCAGGGTTTTTACTTAATGGGTAACAACTGTCTTACCTCCCACAGGCCCTGTGAGGATTACTGAGTTAACTGCTTTGGTAATGTACAACAAGTGACTAATAATAAAAGGAGTGGCACAAATATTTCATAATGAGCAGCCTGTCGGATTTGGCCTTCTCATTCTTTTCCTCGAATGGCACTCACTATGAAGTTGCGTTCTTGCATTCTTGCATTTGTTTGTTGATTAAATCGATGAAAACATCTGGCCATCTCTTTTTCTGTTACTTGACAGCAAATATTTGAAATTCAGTGTGTGTTAGTGGGGGTGGCTCCTCACATGTAGAGGGTGTTGCTGACCCCTGAGCAGATGATCAAATATGTTCTCTGAGAGGCACATTACTGCAAAAATAATTCTATTTTGCCTATTTTGTGCAGGGGACTGAAATGTGATGGCTAGAAGTATCTTGAGCAGTAAAATACAGTTTCTCATGGAAGTGAAATAGTATCATACTCCCAAAAGTCATCCAAAGGATTTGAACTCAAGTACTATGAGCACCAAACAACAAACCTCAACTTCTGCCCAGTCACCTGTGTTCTCCAAGAGACGGGACAGTGCTGCAAGTACATTCCTTCCCAGGATCTTTATTTTTACCTGTTGCTGAACTTGAATTGTTCCTAGTGCATGGTGCTATATGAGGGCTGACTCTTATTAGAGAATCCTGAGCATTTTGGTAGTAACAATAGCTGCATCTCCAGGGAAGCTGGGCACCTCATGGGATCAGCACTGCATAGCTGTGTCCAGCTGGGGCAGTACCTTGCCTGCCTTCCCTGCTGTGAAGCCATATGTTGCTGTGGTGATGCTGGGATGTCATTATTGTTTGAACAGCAACGCACTCAAAGTCATAAGGAGAACATTAGGATGACTTTGTGGCCAGATCAGGCAGAGCAACTGCTGTCTTCAATTTCAGCAGCGGAGAACAGAGCACATTCGTGGGTACGTGGTCATTGCTTTCTCTGGAAAAGCCCTTCCCGTCCTTGCTTGTCTCCCCTTGTGCCCTGGCAAGAGGCCCTGTCCCAGAGCAAAGGCCAGCAGGTGACACCCCTTCTCTTGTTGACCTGGCAGGAGAGCAGCAGACGGAGCCCTGCCAGCAGCGAGGAGGAGGCAGGGAGTAGGTACTGGTACCAATTAGCAGCCTGAACGGGGTTATTACAGGACAAGCTCTGTTTAACTTAACTGCTAACAGACTGGCTCTGTCATTTGGAAGAAATCACAGGCGAACAGACTTAATGGGGCCCGGAGGAGTGGGGGCAGGGAGCACTGTGGCTTCCCTTCCTCTTATGAGCAGTGTATTTTGTAAAATACAAATGTAATTGTCGTTTGAAACACATGTACAGAGGATGGGGAGGAGGGCAGGAGGCTCACTGATCAGCTCAAATCTATGGAGCAATCTGCATCCCGAAGAGCATGGCTTTGCACATCTGTTCCACAGTTTCTTTTTGTCACCAGAGGATAATAGGAAGGCTTTCCTGCACTGCTGCCTGGCTCGGGGTGCTCAAACGTCACCACCAGCCAGACCTCCAGCCAGGGGAAAGCCTCTGTACCTTTCTCTCTCCTGCAAAGCCTGGCACTGCCATGGGCTGTGCCCAGCAGCTCCTGCTCCTTTGGAGACCCCCCAGGCCTGCTTCTGACCCCCAAGTGCAGCGCTGGCAGCTTGAAGCAGCCAAGCCTGACGCCTGCTCTGATTTGAGGCATGGCATGGTCTGATTGCGACTTGCAGTTTTCACGCAGAAGCTGCATGACCAGAAAATGAATTGAAAACCCTACATGCAGCTGGAGCTACTGTCTGAAGATTTCGGCAGCCAAGATGAATCCTCTCCCCAATGAAAGAGGGAAGGAGCAGACAGAGCACTTTATTTTCCTTATGCACAGGACTCTGGCTCATTGAAAGCCCAGTCCAATGGCTGCAGAGGTCCATGGAGATTCCTGCAGAAGCCAGGTGGCTCTGGTGGGATCCTTGAGTCCACACATCTTTTCTGGATTGGAAACACTGGCAGTGTCTGGTTTTATGAGGAAAAGAATTCCACTGGTATGTTAAATAGATGGTTGGGTGAGGTTCTGGAAAATTGATGTCTGTTAATTCAATGGGATTGCTCGCTGCATCAGGATTGTACTGGCTTAGATCAAGGAACTTTTTAAGGATGAAGAAGAGCCTCTGCTTTCCTGAATTCTGTGTTTTCACCCCTGGGAAGCTGGGCATGAAGGAAGAAAGCAAGTTACACATCTTGTATGTGCAGACACTGCCTATGGGTCCTACTAGATCACAGCAAAATTTTGCCAGTCCCTCCTGTCCAAACTGGAGCAGCTTTTCAATCCATGGCATCTCATGACAGCATCAGGTGTGGAGAAGAAAAGTGAGAGGTGGGAGAGCGAGAAAACCCTTTCTTGATGGGAGGCAGCAGGGGCAACCCGCCACCAGGCTGTCAAACACAGTTAGAAGCAAACTTTGCCTGCTAGACTCTGAACTTGTATCCATGAGAGATGAGGGCTCCCAGCTTCTCCTCATTTCAACATTTAACAGGACCAAGGCACCTGCTGCTTCCTACAGAGGGCAAGATACCACTGATAAACTGCATGATCACAGTGACTTCGTATGGGAACTACAGCACAGAAGGTGGCCCTTCAAAGATCACTAACTCTCACCTTATGCTACTGGGTTACTATTTCTAAGCAGACACTTGACATGAATATTTTTTGTTCAGTGTCAGACAGGTATTTCTTGTGGAAGATGCCACAAGAGACAGGGTCAATGTGATGCGTTAATTTAGTAAAGATCAAGAATTTGCAATTGAACAACATTATAGCAATGGAGAGAAAAGGGATTTGGCAGAGTTGGAGGAAGGCCACAGCAGGGACTGTGGGGCAGGAGCAAGTAGGGTAGAGCTATGGGGCCAGGACTAGGCTAGTGGGGAGGCTGCAAGGCAGGTCTGAAGGCATCAGTAAAGCCGTGCAGTTCTTGATGGCACTGGTATTGCAAAACCATGGCTCACAGTGATATACCAAACACATCTCCAGAAGCAAAGCACTGGCTGTGTTAACAGAGCACACATGGCCTTCTCCTGAGCAGCATCCCTTTGCATGGTGTGGCCTTTTAAAATGTGCCAAACAGATTGAGTACAAGCAGCACACACATATTAATGTGACACAACAATAAAAAAAGAGCAACAATACCGCACTCCCAAAAAATGCTGGAAATGCCACAGAATTCATTGAAGATGCCCCAACTCCCCCTTAACCTCTATGCCAGAAACTATTGCTTCTAATGTTAATAATGCCTGGTAAGAAACAGTGGCGTAACTCCAGGTCCCTGTAGGTCAGGGATAATGGGATCAGACTGAAGCAATGTAATCAGTAGCAGAGCTCAGCTTGGATTGCCAGGCTCTCTCTTTTTGACAGCACATACCACTGCTGGAAAAAAAGAAGCCAACAAAGATAGGCACATAGCAGGTAGGTGCTTGCTCCTGCAGCCATTCCTTGAGTTGCTGAAGTTCTGAGCATCCTGGAAGAAAGGAGGTGGCAAAAGACCCTGAGGAGTTTCACAGGCTTTGGCCCTGCACCAGGAGTAGCACTGCCTCATAGAGATTGGGTTAGTGAAGTTTACTTGGCTAAGCAAAGGCTGGCAGTCCATGCTGAGGTGGAGGGGGAGAGCTTGTCTCTGCCAATCGGTGTGAATAATGACCAAGAAGTAAAGCACATGGAGCCACTGGAGAGGAAGGCACTTCTTTTTTCCATCCCTCTCTGATGTGCCGACACCCCACACACATCCCTCTCAGATACATCTCCCCTGTCTGGATGCAGAAGGCGGGAAGAACTGACTGAAATGGGACGGAACCAAACACTAAATACCGAACACCAAACACAGCACGGATACCAGCTTTTAAACAAGCAACTGATGTAACACTGTGATATCGATATGATACAGAGTGGCCCTCCGCGCAAACAGCTTGGGCTCCTCGGCATGGCAAAACCAGCCCTTGGACCGGGGCTTCCTCGCTTTGCGTGTGCCTCTGTGCACCCCTCTGGGAGCGGGCTGGGAGGGGGAGGAAGGAGTTAAAAAAGCCAATGAGGCCCTAACGACCCATCTGCCACCTCATCTCGTGTGACACGAATCATGCGATGGGAGGGGTTGGGAGGGCAGGGAGCAGCTCCTTTTCTCTCCAGTTAGCTGAACCTCTGATTATCATTTCTGTGCAGCCGAGGAGGTGGCATGCCATTGTGTGTCAGCTGGGAGAGCTGCTGAAAGGGGGGCTTCTCCCTGTCTTAAAGGAGAAAGCCTTTCCTAAACCCTCTCTTCGCAGGGAAGGAATCGCCCTCCTCCCAAGGAGCCTGCCCAACAGGAAAGGGCCCTCAAAGAGCTCCAGCCTACCCAACCATCTGAGCTCCAGCCCTGGGGGCACTGGGCTGGCGTCTTTGACAAGGATGCCCCCCAGCAGGGAGCAGAGAGCCAGGGTCTCCAGCCTTCCCAGAGAGGCTGGCGACAAGCAGGGCCAATTAGCACCAACCAAAGCGTCAGGTTTTGTGTGGCACTTGGCCATGACGAACTGGTCGAAGCTCCTCACCTCATTTCACACAGGCAACAGCAATCAGATGGTAATAACCATGGGTCATTAGAAGGTGACCATATCCCATTACTGGCTTACTTAGCTATCAGCCTAGCATGTCTTTCTAGCGCTTTGAATCAGAGAATGGTATTCAAGCTCTTTGAGATAGCTCCTGCTGGATGGTGTGTAGCATTGTGCATTTCCCAGCAGACATGCAGGAATGGTAATTAAAATCTTCCATGACTACCATGTACTGGGACCTTGCCATTAGCATTGTGTGACTAGGCAGGAATGTATTGATTTCTTGTCTGAGTTGTGCATGCTTACAGCAGACACCAGCTCTGATTTTTGCCCCGCTTTATTATATATATATGTGTGTGTGTGTGCTCATCTCATGTTAGCCATTAAACTTCCCACTAGTCTCTGCTGGTATTCTACAGCATGCAGAGAGGCCCTGAATGGTGAGTAGCATCCCTGCTCTGATCTCTGTCCGACCTAAACAGATTGCATCCCACAGCACGAACAATTTAGTCAGCTCATTTATCCCACTCAGGGATCATTTAATTCTTTCTGGCCATTTGTGTCGTCTTATTTTTCCATGATAATCAGTTTAACCGGGGAGGCCTGGATGAAAATGGCTAAGGGCCCTTGTTTCTGAAGGAACTCCCATCACAGGATCCGTTTCCCCAAGTTGTGTGATGTGCTGGCAGTTCCTTTGCCCTAGTTGCCTGCTCCCTCCTCACTGCATGTCTGCATCTCTGCCTGAGTTACATTTTTGGGCCTGATCATGAAATTAGGGTTTTCTTCATTCATCTGCTGTCCTTGGCAGCTGAGTCATGCTGTCTCCTCTGGCAAGCACAGACTCTCCATGGCACTAGCAATAACTCTGGTGCAACCACCGTGCTCTACCAGCTATGAGGCAGATAGTCTCGTAGGGAGAACCTACAATTTCTTTTGATCCAGTTACATGTTTTGAAAAAAACGGGGAAAACTTACAGGCACAAAAGCCTCCTTTTCAATTTTGAAGCACAAACAGCAAACTCCTGGGAAGGACTGGCTGAGAACAAATGTTTTGAGTTTAATTTGGGTTTGGTAATCAACTGGGCAGTTTGAGAAAAAGGTAGTTAGCACCTATAAGAATGTGAGGGATGAGAAGTAGTGAGAAATGAAAAATATTGTGCCATAAAATAGTGCATTTACAGAGTTGATGAACTTTGCCATCCAGAAATACTGTGGATTCTAGCTCCCAGCTTCTTCTTTGAAGGTATTTTATAACTCTCTCTGAGGATCAGGTTGAGAAGTCAGTGGCTAAAAGGCAATTTCTGTGGAGAACGCCAGGTAGGTACTTCTGTCCCTCTACCAGTTGCCATTGATAATTTATCTGGGGCTGTAGTGCTTGCTCAGCAGCACCCACAGTTTCCAGGAGGACATTTTTTGCAGTGGGGATACATACTACATGCTGCTGGCTGGGAAATGGGGTGTACATTTAAATGCACATGTGTCTTCATCTGCATCCATGTCTAAACCCCAAATGGTAACTGCTTCCCATACCCAAGGAACCTTTCAAGCATCTAGCATTTCCTGCTTTTCCTGGCTCTGCTACAGCTGCTCCTGGGGACAAGTGCTCTGGAGACACTGAGGAGAGGGCAGCAATATTTTTTTACTGCAGTATGGCACCCTAAGCAAAATGTGGTACTAAGGGATTCCAAAACCTAGGCACATTGGGATGTAGGACATCATAACTCTCTGGGGTGGCCTGGCTCCTTTTTGAAGAGTAGGAGGAGTAAGAAAGGAAAGTAGGTTTAGGCAACAGTAAAGAGCAACCCTGGAGGGGTTTTCTACATGGCCACTTATGGAGCTTTTAGCCTTTGTCTTTTTCCTCTCTTTTCTGACCATCAGGGAGTGTCCCTCCAAAAAAATCCTGAGAGTGAGGTGGCTCCAGGACCTGGTGTCCCACATGTTAAACATTTCTCCCCTGTGAAGAGGAGCCTCTAGATACGTCTAAAACACTACAGTGTCACAGGAGCTCACCAGGAAAGGATGGAGGCAACTGGTCTCTTCATTTGAAGAGACGTGGGAATGGGCAGCATGACCCACACAGTTCTTCCCTGTGCAGGATATGCTGTCGATCCAGACTCTGTCATTCCCTGCTGTGGGAATTGCTCAGATGGTTTGAGGGTGTGCAATGAGGACTGTCAGAGCAGTCTCTTAAGTTTCTGCTTTACTGGGAGTCACCCGGGCTTCTTTAATGAGGGTCTCCCAGTGATTCAAGACTGAGACATCATGAACTGGCAGAGAAGATTTTGGAGTTGCAGCAGGGTACTGCATAGGGTACTGTGACAAAGGAAAGCACAGCTTGCTCCTGCAATTACAGATTCGTGACTCATAATAATTTAGGTTACAAGGCACTTCTAGAGGTCATCTGGTCCAAGCCTTTGCTCAAAGCATGGCAAATCTTTATGTTAGATCCACCTTCAGGGCTAGATCTAGTTGCTCAGGGCTTTGTCCAGTTGAAGATCTCCAGGGCTGGACATTACACAATCTCTGGACAGCATGTTCCAGTGTTTGACCACCCTCATTGTGCAAAAATGTTTCCTAATATCTAATTATATTTTCTCTTGCTACAACTTGTTCTGTTGCTTCTTGTTCTTCTGCTGGATACCTCCGGAAAAGTCTCAATTTTCTATATAATTTCTAATTAGGTATTTAAAGAGATAATGCCTGGGAACAGAAAGTCACTTTTAGGCTTTTTCAGTGTGAAGAGGAGCACAGAAGAAGCAGTATCAGAGTGTCCAACCTTGAAATCTTTTCGGGCTGCTCAGAGATGCACCTGCCACTGAGATCAGAACAAGCCAAATGATTATTTTACAAACCAATAAAAATTATTCTCAGGAAACAGGTATGATCTGATCTATCCTGGAGGATTGAGTTACAGAATTAATTCCTGGACAATCCAATGCCTTTTCTGTGTGTAAGAGAAAGCAAGGTAGAGAGGAAAGGCAGCTCTAGGGAAGTCAGCGATACAGGATGGGAGGAGGTGATAAAGAAAAGGATCAGAAACCAGTGTCTTTTAAATGCTACTCTTCTGAACAGGTATGGCTGTGCTGGATGTGCAGCTTATCCATGCTTTTGAGAGTGCCACCATACACAAGCTGAATGGTTTCTCTCCTGCAGGGCACAACGGCCTTTTTTGCCCAGTGATGACTGAGTATTTTACGTTTGCTGTTTACCCACGAGTTCTACAGATTCCCAGGGTAGCTCTGAAAGAGCTGAGAGAGGGGGCCAAAGTGTCTTGTCACATCTGGGAGTTTGTTCGAGCAACATAGTAGGGGACAAGTTTGTCAAAGATAGAAAGAATATTGTGGTAGTACGTGCCTTTTCATAGTGGTGACTTTCCTCCAGCCACAACAGCTTCACAGGGAATCAGAAGTGAAGAAGGCAGCCCAAGGGGGACTGTGGGCCTTCCAAGCAGCCCAGGTGAGCTGTGTTATGTAATTAAGGGCTGGCATTGCATCGAGGGGGCTCACTCCCTGACTGGTGTAGATCAGCACAGCTTCTCTGGAGGCTCTGGAACTGTGTTGGTTCATCCTACCTGAGGAAGGGGCCTGTGATATCCAGGCTCGGACTACATGATGTAGGTTTATCCTCTGTACATGCAAGTGGTATCCTAGGAGTCTGCGGCAATATGGATTACACTAAGGAATTTCTAGCTGGTGAGTGGAGCAGCACAGCCCACCTAAATTAAATATGAGACTTGTATGTCCTGCCTAAAAATCAGGAGCTATAGCTGGACACTGCCAGGCTCATTGCCCTGGGAGAGAATTAGTTATCTGAACTCTAGCTAGGCTAGGGAGCCAAGCGACAGCATTTGATGGGCAGAAAAGGTATCCTGTTTCTTGAGAGGCTTTTCTCACAGGATTTTTATTCTTTCTCGTCTATTATGAGGAAGAAAAAATACTATGGGAAAATAACAATGTGTCCAAAAAACCTTGAATTCAGCTCACTTTACACAAAATGAGTGGCTCATAAATCCTTGGCTTTACTTTATAGTCAATGAACAGAGATGAACATCCAGAGAAATACTCAGGTCAACTAAATTCTATCTTGCTTTTTGTAGAGGTGTGTGTTTGTCCCTGTGACTACAGGGAGGGCAGAAAGTGCTTACTAGAACTCTGTACCACAGGCATAGTATTCCAATAAAATCCCATGGGATCCATGGGAGGAGCACTCCCTAGTAGAGGTCAGCTGGCATGGCAGTGCCTGAGTTTTGCAGGAAGGCCAGAGCTCCAGTCTCCGTGTCAGAGTGAAGGAGACCAGACAGTAATGAAAAGATCATGACTGTAAAATTAGCATGGAGTGGATGCTCCTGACAAAGTGTGTTGGAATGTTGGCAAAATCTCAAGGAAAAGTTAGAATGGAAAGAAAAGTTAGAGAAAAGGACCATGAGAATAAGCAGAAGACTAGAGCAGAGCACTGGTAAACGTTTGGACTAGAACAATGGCTGGAACATGGGTGGACTGTAGAAGGATTTAGGCCAAGCTCTGACTTGCAAAAAAAATTTCATGTTTGGATTTTACCCTGCTAATTGTCATGGGTGTTGCTGAGTTTACAGTTTTTCTCACTGAGGAAGGAACATGTAGGGACGAGAGCAGTGGGGTCAGGGGTGCTTTTGCACTTCTGGCTTGGCAGATTTTCCTCTCTGTGGACTTTTCTCAGCCTCTGGGAAAGTCCATTGTTGCTACAGCCTCATTTACTGTAGTTTTCCTCCTAATTCTCATTCATGCTCAGAAGGGTGCAAAATTTGCAGTCAATCAGAGTGACTTTGACAGTGGAGTTTGTCAAAGATAATTAAAGCCTGGAATTGCCTGCATGTTTATTTTTATTTTATCGGAATATGCTGGGATGAGTCCAGATTGTACATCAGGAATGGTTTCTTTTTCTTTTCTTCACTTTAATGGCACCAGTTCTTTTTTCCTCTCAGATTCTTCCATTTGCTGCAAAATATATTAGGAGAGAGAATTCCTTTCTTTTCCATGCCATTTTCTCTCTCAGGGTTGCCAAAGCATAAATATTACTGATACCAATCCTTCTTCTCCTTAGTCCAGCTACCTTTTAAAAATGTTATTTTATTATAACACCTTTGCATTAAATAGGATTGTTTAAAGCCAGTTCTCAGGTGCTGTAAACACACTCCTGCTTTGGGGCAATCAGCAGTTTCAGCAGCACATTTGCAAGCAGCTCCTGATGTTCACACCGAGCTCTCCTGCACAGCTGTGGTGCAAAAGCCCAGCACAGTTGCACTACAGTAGCATGTGGCGAGTCACAGCACTTGACACCAGCAGAGTGGCCTGGGGCTTTACACTGTGACTGCAAAGCCACCTCCAGAAAAACGTGGCGGGGTGAAACAGAGACTGGTCAGGGCAGAGAAGTTCAGTGGTGATGGCAGTAAGGTTAACTCAGGGGAGAGGAGACTGTGGAAGAGGTGAAGACTTATGGAGAACTGAAAGGGAGGTAAGAGAATATGTGACAGCCCAGTATGGCAACTATACAACAAAAACGATAAATTAGGAGGGACCAGACTGACAAACAGATCAGGAGGTATGGGAGATCCTGCACTGGTTTCAAGGAGAAAGAACATCTTGGCCAAAGTGAAAGAGAAGAAAAGACACAAAAAGGAGGATGAAAGAAAGATTTTTTCCAGAGTTGCAAAGGCCTGGGGCAGATCCACTGGAAGAGAAGAGGGAGATGTATATAAGTAAGAAGGGAAGGAAAAGGAAATTGAACAAGAGATTGATGAATATTAGCTGTTGTCCACAGAGCAGTCATAGCTGTGGCTGCAGTGAACCACGGGTGCATCCAGGGTAGTATTAAATTGCTGATACTGCCATGTAAGTAGTACCACACCATTATTCATGGTGTGGCTGTGGCAGCAAGGGGTGCCAGCAGTCCTGGAGACAGGCCAATTAGCTTTATAAGCTGAAGAAATCATTTTGGGAAAAGAACCAGAGCTGCTCAGGGAGGCAGCAGCAGAACACAACCACAGCAGAGATTTTTTCTGCTCAGAGCGGATGAAATACAGGTCTTAGTTCCCCTCTTTTGTCTTCCATGGGCCCTGTCCCCTCTAACTGCCAGATACTCTTTCCCAGTGCAGAGCCAGTACCTGCACTACCAGTATCCACCTGGGGCACCATTGCTTCCAGGTGGTCCACGAATGACAGCTTTCCCTACAGTGACCAGAGGCTTCAGCACTTGTGGAGCAAAGGGGTTGGAGTAACTTCTCCCTCCCCAATGAAAGTGAAATGCAAGACTCCTCCATCTCCTCCCTACAAGCAAAGTCCTGGCCCGTTAACTGGGATGAAGGGATGGGGGGCTGTAAAGCAGGGGAGAAACATATCTTTGTGTCTGCTCGCAACTTTGTAAGAGGCAATGTTACCATGGCAATGGGTGGTCTTTACTGAGAAGGGGAGTGAGCTATAGTCTTAGCGTGAGGAGAAGGGGGGAGTTATGCTTAAGGGAGGCAGCCTGCAAGTCTTCTGGGAAGGGAGAGAAGGGACTGTAGTGCAGGGGAGGGAGGTGGTGTTCAGAGAACCACCTTTGGCAAAGTGGCTGTGACAGCGAGCCTGACATCTGGCATGGCTGCCCCACAACGCACGCTCTCTATTGAGCTGCTACAAGATGGGAACCTCTAGACTGAGCCCACATATTTCCACTGAGGTTGTCACCCCTGTCAAAAGAGAAGGCACTGCAATTAGCCCCTGAGGCTTCCAGCCGGAATGAAAGCCCCCACCTGGATGTGCCCACTCTGCTCTCCCCCATTCCCACCCCTAAGACTTTTGGTGTTTCAGCAGAAGCCCTGTTACCCAGCCCAAGATGACCACACTGGGTGGCCACCAGGGACTGGTCAGCAGGCCCGCTGCCTGGTTCGGAGCCAGAGAGGTACTCCGGCCCCCCAGAGAACTACCACTGACAGCCCATTACGGCATGGGAAAGGTCTCCTCCCCATTTCTCATACGATGCGGACGGGAGAGGAGTTTCCTTGGTCTCCTGTTTTTTGCAAGGGGAGGGGCTGAGTAGCCAGAGCTGTGCGTGCCTGAAATAGTCAGACGATTGTGCGGGAGGTGGGGAGGAGAGGAAACAAAGAGCCGGGGCTGACAGCGCGGCACCACCAGCCATCGCAGAGCTACACAGCCTTCTCCCCACCGCTGCCCCTGCAGCCTGGGGCGGGCCATGTCCCTTCTATTCCAGGCCACCGCTTGCCCCAGCGCCTCTGCTCTTGGCAGCTGTGCGGCCCCGCAGCCTGGACAGACGCGGGCAGGGCTACACAGAGCGCCGGGGCCCCCGGCTCTGACCCAGGCCGCAGAGGGCGGGGAGGTCTCTGGTGACCACGCCGGGGTGCCCTTCCCGAGGGGCAGCTCCGAGCCCAGGCCCGGCTGCAGGCCGGGGTGGGGGCCGTGCCCGCGGCCCGCACGGAGGCCCCGCAGCCGGCAGGTGGCAGGGCAGCCCCGCGCCTCGCCCCGGCCCGGCCCGGCCCGCTGCGGAGCTTCCCGGGCAGGGAACGGGCCTTTGTGCTCCCCACCCCGGCAAAGCACAGCGCCTGCCCCCGGCAGCCAGAGCGGCGGCGGAGAGGGGGCTGCGGGCTCCCGGGGGACGCCGGTTTCCCACGGGGGAGCGGGGCTGCGGCTGCTGCTCGGCCCTGTCCGCAGCTGCCGTAGGGAGTGATGGGCGTTTTTATTATTATTATTAATGGCAGCTCGTTCGCGCTGAGCTTATATTACAGCCCCATTGTGCGAGGCTCCGCACAAGGCGGCCAGAGACAGTCTGTACCCGGGAACAGGCGGTCACAACAGAGAAAGGCAGTGGAGAGGGCGGGCAGGAAGGAACGCCACTCAGGGAGGGGAAGCATTTTTTTTACCCTGGTTCATCCAACAGGCCAGGGACAAAAAATGGGGTTTGTAGGCTGCCACGGGCCCTCTCATCCTTTGGACCTCACAGTCCCCTTGTGCAAGTGGAATAAATAACCTGTGGCTGGCTGGTTTTTGGTGGTTCAGCATTTGTAAGTGCTGACCGTTTACCCCTTGGTTAAAGCTAAACCTGCCTTCTCCTTCCCTAGCTGTGTAACAGAGGGACGGGCAGCTGGGAGCCCATGCCAGCGTGCTGGGTGCTGTGAAGGTAATTATTAATCCTGGGGGCTCCTAGCCGGCCCCGCTCCCTGCCCTGCTGGCATCAAGGAATCGCTGCCCGCCTGCCCGCCGGGGCTCGCCCTCCTGAGCTCTGCCCAGGCCGGGGCGGGCAGCCCCACAGGCAGCGGCTCACGAGGTTGCCTGCCAGGGGGAGAGGAGGACCACTCCAAGCAGCTGAACTTTTCACTCCAGTCTACAGATTTCCAGAGATGCTTGAGAGAGGGGAGGGGATAGGAAGAAAGATTTGTAGGGGGACCAGCCTGGCCTTTTTCAATTCAGCTGCAGAGTTAGTTAACAAAGTTGCAGGTTCTCAGTCCCTTTTTCTGTTTCTTGCCAGCTCTTTTTTTTTTTTCCCCCTTCTCCTTCCTCAATATAAATACCCTGGGGCGGTTTCTTTTCTTTTTGGTATGAATGTGATGATCTTTCTGGGCTGTGATTGGCTCCGCGGCTTGTCATCGGGGACACACCTCCTGGCGTGGGGCCACCGCCTCCCCCTCTTGTGAAAGCTTCTCCTTGTAACAAGTGAGCGTAATTACATCAGTTACTCACTAGAGCACAGACCTGCTTTAAATTTTGGCCTCTTGGAGCCAGCGAGAAGCTGAAAGACTAGAAAATGCAGTTTCAAAGGCCTGTAACACTATGGACCATACAAGTCACGCTGTGCTCTTCCGTCCCAGGAATTAAGGTTCCCAGCCACACGTGAGGAGGAATGAATACCTGTACTGCTCATGGAAATGGCTACCTGATAGGAGAACAGAGCTGCTGCACCTGAGAAGGGTTTCTGCTTTGCCAAAGCCTGGCCTACTAAAAAAGATACACATCAGGTCCTTTTTGAATTGAGCTTTGGTGTAAAATAATCAAAAAATACCACATTTTCAGGGGCACTGAAAAGGAAGAAAGCTCAGGGTGAGAGCTGCAGGGGCTGTGGGTGATCCCTTAAAAAGAGCAGAGCCGACCAAACAAAGGCATCCATGTGCCAAAAGAAAATGCATTTCACCCAGCAGCAAGATCCTACAAGACAGGGCCAGATCTGGTGGGAGAAGAAAGTGACCCTAAAGAGCAGCATTCCTGTCCAGGTGGATATTTCAGCAGCTGGTTTATGCATTTCTGACAGATCAGGACAGAAGTGTGCAGTGCTCTTGTGATCTTGTTCCAGAAAGGGCTGAGTGCTGCAGTGGGAGCATCCTTGCTGTGCTCCCAGGGCGCAGATCCTCTACTGGGGTAAATAGGTGTAGCATGAAAGAAGCCAGTGCTCTCACAGACAAGAATCTATTCCATACTGGTGTGGCAGAGGCTGGCTGATAAGGAGAAAAGTTTCTGCAAAAGAAAGAAAGGAAGCAGTGCTCTGAGTAAAGGGGAAGACTCACGCCTTATCCCCTTTTGTCCTGTAGGGATGTGACCCTAACGCGTGGCACAGATGCTGCTGCAGCTTGGTGAGTTGGAAGGATGCACATGAGGTGTAGGAGAACACAAACCATCCATCTGGCTGGGATGGCTGAATCCTCGGGTATGGATGTCTGCAGGACGTCAGAACTGCTATTCTGACCTGGAATGGACCCTGGCCTTTTAAAATGTGTCTTGCAAAAATTGTGCAAGGAAAGACATTTACTCTGTCCCCTCCAGCTATTCTCTACCATGCAGGTGTTTGCTCAGAGCAGATCCAGCCCTGCTTCTGGACCAGGCAGAGCAAAACTTGAACTGACTCTCACACTGTTTTTCCAGCGGACTGAATGTGGTTGTAGCCTTTTATCCCTGTCTGTCTCTTTCAACTCCCTGTCCTCCACAAAAATAAAAATAACCTCCCTCTTTCTATCCTGCATTAGAGAAACTTCTTCCTGAAAATGTCATGAAAACTGATGTGCCCCTATGAAAAATGTTGATTTTGATGATTCAGCGTTTTCCCATGGAAGATAAAGCTCCTTTGTTCCTCTGACCAGCTCCCAGCAAATGGCTCAAAGGCATGTGGTTCATGTTTCCTCCCAGGAACCTGTTCCTGAAGCTGCTGAGAAGCTTCCTAGGTCATGGCCCACTCAGTAGGTGTCATTGGATTAGACAGTCTGAAAACTAGCAAAGAGCTCTCATTTGTTCTTACAGACCTGAGAACATGAAAAGCAGTACTCGTATTTTCTGTGGTATCAGGTGTTCTCTGATCCCAGTGGGACCTGGGTGCTGCCTGATTTTGGGAAGAGCTCTCAACACAAGTGTCTCTGCCCTGTCACTGAGCTGAAGTTGTGGAAAGGAAGGAGCAATGTACCACGGGACCCAAAGAGAAGGCGTGAAAAGGGACAGCAGGCTTCCACGTCTGAAGGATAAATACTTGAGATTTGGGTACCTGAAACTGAGAATACCCTTACCGAGATTTGAGAGCTGCAGGGTACCTATCTTTGCAAGACATGCCTGTCTACACTAAGGACCAGAGAACTGGGACACAGAGGACAGTGTTTAAGGTATGAAGCTGGATTTCTGGCACAGGAGGAATGGGCAGAACAGAAGGAGATGTGTACTGGGACAGATGCTTCAGCAGGCCACATGCACTTCCAGGTTCCTAGACATCATATGCAACTTTCTGCTGACCTCCTGCCCAGAGTGAGAGTGTCAGGATCCCAAGGGACATTTGATCATTTCCCTTGCCTGTATGCAGTATGCAACTGCCAAGCCACCTTTCTTATGTACCCTTTTCAGGTGGATCAAGCTGTTATCCTTACTGCTATTATGATGCCTAACATTCCCGGCAAGAAACCATTGTGGTGAAATTCCTTACTTAGAGACTGAAATGCAGAGATGGCAGGAACAAAATTATAATGCTAGCCATAATAATAAATAACAGCCCCATTTGCTTTAATCCACAGCTCACAAAACAACAGCCCAGTCCAAATTCTCATCTGCTGTGGAGATAAAGGGTGTGATTTACTCTGTCAGCTATGGAGAACAGACACACCACAAGACAGTTATCTCTGGCCATAAACAAACTGGAGTGGCTTTGCCTTTTAACAGGCTCCCTTCTCCTCTGTGGAGTGCTACCTTCTGCCTTATGTAACCCTCTGGGCAACTCCACTGACCTATTTTGTTTAAGTAAACTTGAGCAGTTTAAGCTATGGACCCTTCACTTTTCTACAGCCATTGCCACTTCACAGGGCTCCCTTTCTTACCCTGCTCTGCAAGGTTCCATAGGTGGTATCTTGGGAGAAGCTAAATAAACAGCTTCCAAGTTCTGACACAACCCATATGTGTCAAACTTCCTTTTGAATGTTAGCCTTGGAGGTGAGAAGGAAAAACTGAGTTGACTAGGAAAACGCATAACCTTTCAGAAACAGCTTTTTATTACCTTCCTTATCACCCCTTTAAGGTCATAAAGATTATGCCAAAGAAGCTATTAAGTTTTCCAGGATTGCAAAATATTTTATCAATGATAGAGATGAAGCATGCCGTTCCACTTTTCAATTTTTTTGCTTTATATTTCCTTTTATGTTTGAGGATTTGATCTTAATCATCTCTCCGTACCTTTCTGTTTCCGTCCTGATTGGAGGCATGGTTAATTGTTTCTTGTAGCCAGAAGCCTGTGCTGAATTGCAAACAGAAGACCTCTCAGGCATTAAAAAAAAAAGAGAGTGAACCTGGAAACTAAAAATGTGGGCACCGTGATTCCTCAACAGACTGAGCTTCTGGTTTTCGCTCTGTCATGGCTCCTGAGATATATATAAAAGTTCTGAACAGCAGTGACTGACAGCAGTGTTCCAGCAGTGACAGCAAACTGCCTTCTCTACTCAAGTTAATTTCGGAGCTAGATATATTTTTCCACCTAAAAACATCTGTGAAAACTTGACACCAGAACATCTCTAGCAGTTAAATACTGGAGCCTGGGCTGAAAGGGCTGCACATTGCTTTCCACCAGGTTACCCTAGCGATGAAATAGGGATCAAATGCCCTATGATGCTGTCTGAGATTCCGTTCCTCACACGCCACAGTGAGGAGCAGATTAGTGTCCTGCTCATAATGCATCCCCTCCAAATCCCTCACTGGAGAAGGATATCCAGAGCTTTGGAGAAATGCTGAAAAGAGGCTCATGAGAGGCCCAATTCTTCACACTGAACTGGAAAATGTTATGAGTGGATTGCAAAGCTCTACTGAATATCAAGTTAATCCAAGATTTACACGCCATAAGCCTCCAGAAATTGGGCTGTGGTGGGCTTTAGCTAAAGCAGTGTTAGCTAACCTTTTAAGAAACCCTGTTTTTCCTCCCTGTGCAACCTTTCTGATAGGCCTTGTTTTCCTGAAGGAACAGACCCTCAGCTGGCATAACACACATTCATCTCACTGAAGCCAGTGAAGCTGGAGGTTAGGAGCATCTGACCCCAAAACAATTCCTCTTAATGGTGACATGTTTGTTGCCACCAGGCAAGATGACAGACTGAGTGCTGGTGATGGAAGAGTAGCAGACAGGCTACTGGCACAAAGACTGTCCATTTGTGTCTCCCATGGCATTTACTACAAAGAAGGGCAGAAGCAGGAAGTTGAGACACTTCAGTGAAGTTGGCATGAAGAGGAAGAGACAAGTCTTGCTCAAGCTGAGTTAGAGTAGAGAGTTAGAGAGTGGAAAAATCTTTTATCAGGGAAGTGCCAAGGGTAAATTGCCAACAGATACTGCTTGGTTGAGACAATTCTGAAAGAAGACAGTAGCCAATTAATTAATGCCAACTGGCAATAAACCAGAAGATTATTACAACCTTTTAGGACAGCGTGTGTCAGCCTTTTTCAAAGTGTCCTGCAGGGAGGGGCTGCCCCTTTCTCACGTGATTAGACTACTTTCCTAGGGTGGGCAGAGGGGCCAGGGGTGCAGAATCTTCGAGGTGGTGTTTCAGGTGCCTTTTCAACCCAAGCAGGCATACCAACATCTATTTTATGCTCTGTTTATGTTTTCTAGGGTCTTTCTTCAGCCTCACAACCAGCATAGAAAGACTTCCTTTGTGATTGTAACAGGAAAAACAGGGTGGGTGGAAGAGGATAAAAAAAACAAGTGGACATGACTGCTCTGACAGCTCCGTCCATCCTGGGGTTTACTTGTAATTCCCAGGTGGAAACTTTGTCTTTGGGGCAGTGATTTGTGGTGCTGAAGCCACCCACAGTCTCCTAGTGGCAGCTTAAGGTAAACTGGTCATTGTGTAGGAAATTCAAGTTCCATCCTACTCTTAACTTTAATTGCAGATGACTTATGACAGAAATGGCAGACTTTTAATAATTTTAAGAATTACAAATTCAATATTTTTTCTCTCTTTTGAAATAGAGCTATTTAAATGTGGAACAATGGCCATCTGTATTTGGATGCTTAGTATATTTGATAAAAAGCATCTCTTTGTCTAGATTACTCTTTTAAATATCGAGTTACACATGCTTCCTGCCAAAACATTTCAGAAAGTTGAACCGAAACACTGCCCAAGCACCTGGAACCAAAGCTTCATAAGTGATAAATCCACTTTTGAGAGCAATTGCTCTTCCATGAGTAGAAGATGACTATTTAGTCCATTTCAGTTTATTCAACAACTTAGATTCAGTGACTTGCTCATTCAAACTTAAGAAACTTAATGAAGTTTGAAAAAAACAGGCAAGCTTGTTTTTCTCCTCTGACCTATGAGGAAAATTGGGATGAGCAAACAAGATCCAGGAGATCTAGAGTGTTGGGGTATATGGTATCCTGGAACAACCTGTTTAACCCACTAGCCACTGATACAACTTCTTCTGTTTAATGTTTATTTTTATTTTCTGTTTTGCAATTAAGGTGCTCATATAAATAATAAAGAGTTTAATGTAAGTGTTTTTAGAGATTTTTTAATGGCTTCAAAATTCATTCCAATTGCAGCCTGATATGAATCAATTCTAAAGATGAACAGCCATCCTATAACAAATTAAAAATACATAATTCACTATTTCCCAGCATAGAAAATTGTAATAATCAAGATCTAATAAAAACATGTAAAGCTGTAAATGAATATGTGTAGATAAAACTGTCTGCTGGTAACAGTAATTTAGTAGATAGACTGTATGTGGTTTTAAGTCAACAGAGCCTTTCTGGTTACAGCCTGATGACTATCAACCTTTTTTTATGGAAAATAATTAAAAGGATAAATGGAAAAGAAAGTTTTATTTAATATTTAAAATAAGCTCTCCTGCTTACTAATTTAAATGGGTGATTTAATCTGTTCACTGAGGCTCAAATGTATCAGTTTTTGTCCTGTTTCCTTGTAGTTACTGCACGGGTGGGGTTTTATGCACCCGATGTTTCAATTTCAGGCTGTTCTCTGTGAAGTTGAAGCCAAGCCTCCCTGAGCTCCATCAGCTTTTCCCCGTCACTTTTCCAGGAGTTTGGGACCACTTTTCAATGGTCCAGATCTGTGACTACTCAGTTGCCAAAAAACAATCCCTTGTGCAATTCCTTATGGGTAGCTTCTGTCACTGCCTGACGTGCTCCACTAACATCAGAATAGCAAAGAAAAAGGATGCTCTGATGATAACACAGTTAATTCTAAGAGTTTATATTGTCCCTGCCTATGCTGTACTTCTATTTCAACCTTCTGCCTGTTTACCAGGTGTTTCCCATCTCAAAAGTGACTTTAGACCATCATCAAAGTCTTCGTCTGTGCCTGTGATGAGGCAAAAACCAACAGCCATGGAGCAGGCGAACCCAAATAGAAGTCATGATTTGAAAAGTGAAGGCAGAGTGAGCACATCTAGTCTGAGGCTGGAGGATAATGTTGTGAAACTTTGAAAACAGTGGGATCACTTCACTGAAGAATAAGAAGAAAGAAATAAGATAATTTATTGCAATACAACTAGAAGTGTCAGTCACTTGCTAGGAGCTTTTCTTCTGCCTCTGCATCTGTCATTTCTGTCCCATCCCGNCCGTCCCGTCCCGTCCCGTCCCGTCTCGTCCCATCCCATCCCATCCCATCCCATCTCACCCTTTTCTTCTGGTACCATAGGACCTTAAAACTCCTCTTCTAGCCTCCAGAGCCCAGCACAGAGCTGTGCAGTGCAGGGATTGCTGAACTATCTCTGTGCACAGCTGCAGAGTCTCTCTCCTTGTGTGAACTCGCTCAGCCCCGGTGTGCATCACAGAGCACTGTGCCACCCAGGCATCTGCTGGGAGTAAGGCGCAAGGTGAGTGGTAGTACCAGACTCATGAGGCAAAATCAGGCAGTGAGCAGAGCAGCTTGGTGCTGTATTGTATCTGTTCTCAGCTGTTTCCGTGTGCAGCCAGTTCCCCTGGTGCAAGGTACACACTGCATATTTGCATCTCCTACCTATCTGCTGATCAGCCCATCTGTGTCATGAATCAGCTCCTCCATGAGGGAGAGGCCTCTGGAGAGACATGTGCTAGCTATTTAATGCATTTATTGCAGTGTGTTTGGTCTGTTTGTTAAACTAGTAATGGCAGAGTTCATGTTCACTCCATCAGGGAAAATACCTTCCTATGTCCCTGGCAAACATGGACAACCGAGTGTCCAGTTGGGATCCAAAGTGACCCACCCCTGTCATCCCTGAACCAGCTTCTGTTTTCTGGCCCTCCCCACCAGTTTACAGTTCCTGTTCTTGAGCTCCTTCCTCTGACTGTAGATGCTTATCAGCATAACTGGAATTCATGGCATGACCTTTGATTCCTTCTGTCCTCATGCCAGACTCCAGCAGGTCTCTGTTATCAGATACTAAACTCTATTACCACATGAAGTGCATGCACAAATTTACCCAGGCAGGTACGCTGGCATCCTTGCCTGATAGTTCCACCTACGCAGGGGAGCATGGGCATCTCTCAGCCTCCTTAGGGCCGCCAGAGCCTCTCTTTACATAAGGAAAATATGTTGGCACGAAAGGCAAACGATTACACATGCTTCTGCTATTCTCCCTTTCTGGGGGCAAATGCTTGTTCACATGCCATGATGTCATCTTTGACACCACACACTGGTGGTGTGTCAGGCAAAGATGGTGTTCTCATCCGCTCTCAGCCTGAACCTGCAGGGAGCCTCAGATAAAGGATATGGCTTGCCCAGCATCACCCTGTGAAGGCCATGGCAAAGCTGGGGACGGAAGCAAGGCCTCGAGAGTCCCAGCGTTATTGTTCTGCTGTGCCACAGCTGGTTTCATGACACATACAAGTTCTTCTGAGCAATCCTGTCTCCCGTGCAAACACCAAAGTCATCAGCAGGGCTGCTGCCTGAGCCTTTTTGTACCTCAGGATATGACCCTTCTTGGCTTGACCTGTAGTAGAGCTCCAAAATGGGCAGTATGGGGAGGTGAGGGGCTGGTTGGCCTCCTTCTGTCCTGGGTAGATTGCTCTGAGTGAAAACTGTCCCATCTGGTTGCTCTGGATACACTGTGCAAAATCTCCCTGCTTCTACCTGGCCTCACACATGCTGGCTGTGGCACATATTTTGGATTTGGGCACTCTAGCTGCAGGCAAACTCTGTTCTCCTTCGGCAGCATGCTGGGTTTGTTCAGAGGGTATTAGGAAATGTTCCGTGGTGGGTGGAAGCACGTAGTGCATCTGAGGTGGTTGCTGTGGCTGTAGGAGGCAGCTCTGACCTGGCTCATGCAGCCTCTCCTGCCTGAGGAATCTTCTGTGCTGCTTGCAGCAGTGCTGCTGCAACTCACCCACTCACCCACCCTGGCCCTGCAACTACCGTGCCAGTTGCCAGACTGGAATGTCTCAGCTGATCCAAGGGAATTTTAATTGAACCACCTTTGCCCACTGCGAGCAGGTGCCAGTTTGTCAAGCCTTGGTGATGTTAGCTGGCACCAGAGAATGCAGTGTATTCACATGCAGGCTTTCCGTGGGACTGCAGGAACGCTTCCCGCTAAATGACTACACATATGCCTTTGCAATCCTTAAATGTAGGAAGTGCCTTTTTTTGTGCGTAACACACCATTGAAGTCATTCTGGAAGCTGCTTCTCCCTTGCCCCAATGTCTCTCAGCTCATCACACAGCAGGAGTTTTGCATGTGAGAGGAACGGGATGCGGACAACAGCAGGCTTAGCAAATTGAGCTTTGGAGAGGCAAGGTTTGATGCCAGGTCCACAGACGTAGGGAGCTTGCTGTTAAATCTCTTCCCAGACAGACTCCATACAGTATGGGGCAAGAGACAGATTCGGTATTAGTCAGGTTTTAGACATCTTTGAGCAGTGCAGATTAAAACCAAACACCTAGAAGGGATGAGTTCTTCCATGATGTGCTTTGGCCCTGGAACAGGCAGGCAGCTGCAATTGGAGCTCGCTTCAACTTGAGGTCTCCAGACACAGTCCTACAAAAAGTACATCAAACACTGCTGTGCAGCAGCACAATGTGCTTGCTGTTGTTCTCACTCTGGTAGTGTGTGCTGTTCTCACACGCAGCTTCACACTCCCTGGTTATACATTAGCAACAACACATTCTTTAGCTGAAGTTTGAGTTGGACGTAGATTGAAGTCTGATACTACAAAGTACGGTTGGGGAGAAAGAAAACATCACTCAGGGTCAAATATTTTCTGGTCTGGGGTTAGTAGGCAGAACATGTGACAAAGCACTGAGTGCTGTTATTGATGAGTATTTATTGGGTACCAGGAAAAGAGCTACAGGCGTAGGTAGAACAGGAAGGGGCTGCTTTGGTGTGGGCTCAACAGAGGTGATAAATTGGGGGCTGGATAAGCGAAGTCCTTCACTTTCAACTTCAAGCCACACCCTTCGACTCTATGCTGTACCCAGAACGCCCCGGTCATTCAGAAAGCCTGCACTTCTCTCCCATGGTCACCAGGGCCAATCCGCTAGGGCCTGTAGCACTCTTGACTGGAGACAGGAAAGCTGGGACACTGCCTACAAAAACCAGCTGTTCATACCAGCCATTCCTGCTCCAAAAGAAGAGTGCCACGATTGCATGTTCGAAGGCTGGCCTTTTGTCCAGCCACTCTCTTTCTCTGCGTAATCCACCTGAGTGGTACACATTGCAGAGTATTGTGCTGCTTGGAGAAAGGGCTTCAGCTTGTGCCAGCTTTGGACAACCTTCCACAACTCCCATGCCATCTTTTACTTGGGACCTAGCCATTACATGCATCCTGATAAAAATCACATTTAATTCAGCTGGACCTGGGTTGAATGTTATGCCTGAAAAAATGATTCCCCATCCATGCACAAAACCATCTTATCTCTGAGGAAGAGAAGAAACTAAGAGTAATATCAATGCAAACATATCCCAAGATTAACGCAAACCCATCACCAAGGAAATTTGATCTTTAATAATCCAAAATTACATAAGGGAAATGCAGGTAGGGAAGAGAGGAGGAGCAAGTAAAGCCAAAATAGATCCAGGCAGAGAGCTACCAGCTCTGGTGAGCCTCTCTCACCAGCTGTGTTTGGTCACTGACAGCTCAATCTAAATCTTAACATAGGAGGGGTGCAGGGCGGATGGTGGCAGATCATGCTGTCTTCCTTATTACCTTGCAGGATCAGAGTGCCAGTTTTACTAAAGCATGAGAGGACAGGTTGTTGAAGAATATTAGCTGTTACCCTCCTTTCCCCTTTTTCTCTCACTTTCATGCTTTGTGGAGCAGCCATGCTGTGATCTTAGGCGTGATATTTGTAGTCTGCTTGCAGCCCTCTTTTGGGGGGCCTGGGGAGGAAAGTGGAGGCAGAACCAGCCACTAAAAGGGTTTTTCTGACAGGTCCCTTTGGGCATTCACCAGAGGTCTCTTTTTCTTTCATTTACTCATTGTTTCATAGAGCCTTTTTACTCTCCTCAATCAGTCGCATGTGGAAGAAAAGACAGAAGGAGAGGCAGAGCTACACAGGAGGCTGTACCAGCCTCCTGAACCTTGCAGACTAGAAATGAGTTATAGACCCCTTCTTGGCCTCTGCCTTTTTGATTTCATGTGGATCACAAGGGCCATGGCACTTTCAGCACACTGATTTGGTTTGCTGCCATCTCAGAGAGGTCTGCTCAAGAGACAGCAGCCGGTGGACTTTGTCCAAGGAGACTCATGAAGCTCCATCTGAGCCCCAGCCTGTTTAAGATAGTGAAGCTGAATTTGTCTCAGATGTAGCAGAAATTAAGAGATTTGCTAAAGGTCATAGAAAAAGTGCAACAGAAATGGGACCAAATGTAGGGCCTTCACTGCAGGGAGAGACAATAGTTGGGCAGTTATTTCTAGGGAGGAGATGCCAAACTTTGATGCGTAAATGTCCCTTGTGGGACATCCCCTCACAGAGTCTCTTGGCCAGCCCTGGGAAGTTAGGGCAGGACAAGAACACAGCTATTGTCGTATTTATCAAACCAGGCAGAGACTGCATAGGCCAAATCTTGTCCTGCCTTGCTCTGGTAGGTTGGTGCAAATGTTGCTTGGGTGAAATCAGTGTTTCAGCTACCAGAATTTAATATCCTGGCCACCAGACTGGCAGGGAAAAGGATGCACATTTGGACAAACCTAATAACTGTGCCATGGTGACAGTTCATTTGTATTATCTTATAGGTACAAGTGGTTCATGTTCAGAGAGCTGGATTAGGCACAAGTTTTTCTGAAATCCACTACTTCCAAACCTTTATTGCTAGCTCCCCTGTACAAAACTCAGTGTAAAATTACTCAACCACAGCAGCTGACATGCACAATTTTGTTGATGAACCAACAGCAGTTTTTCCCAGTGCTTCCATACAGCTGTTTTTTCAGTGGGAGGTATGATTCTAGGAACATTAACATGAATAAACAATGCCCTATGTCATCTGCATTTATTGGGCCTGCTTCCCTCCAAATTTTTGACATGACCTTTGATAAGAGAATGGCTTGCTGGAATGACCATAGATTGCTAGGAGCTCTTGTGAGACAAACCCTTATCAAAGGTTGAGCACAGCCGTGACCAGCATGGAGTGCCAGTCCAAATTTACCCAAGCTGCTATGTTGGCATGAGTCCCTAAATTCTCAGCTTCACGGACTTTTATCTTCCCCAGTGAGATGAAGGCATCATGGACTCTCCTCTTAGCTGCCACTAGCCTGCTTGACACCACAGAAATATGCCTGAGTGTGAACACACTCACCTTCCCAACGCATGCATCAAGCTCCCCTCCCCAAAAACCTCAGGGAAGATATGTTTAAAATATGTGTTTCCCAAGTGCAGCTCTGTTTACTTGTCAGTGATTGTTCAAGGAGGTGTTTTTGGCCTCTCCTCTCCCATTCTTCAGTTCTCAACCTAACAAGGACTGTATTCTTGTCACGGTGTTTGTCAGGCAAGGAAGGAGAAGCAGCAATGGCTTCCCAGTGCCAGCTGGCACTGTGCCATGTGATTGTTCTAAAAGGGGAACGTAATAATCGTAATAATATGATTCTCGCTCAGTTCAAACCTCTCCTGAGACAGCCTTTTTATTTGAGGGGTGGAGAGAGAAGGATCTCTGTCTGACTCTGTGTTTCTCAGTCTGCCATTCCAGCTGTGTCTCTTTATCCTTCCAACCTTGCCTGTGGCAAACCAGGTGCCTTTGTGAAGGCTGCAGCCAGCTTCACCCTGATGCGCCCTGCAGCTGCAGGGAGAAGGCCCCCAAAATGTTCTCTCAGCACCAGAGTGGCTTCTGAATGCCTGATCTGCTTCTCGCAACTCTCAGTGCTGTCTGGTGTCTGCGCTGTGAATGGCTTTGCGTCTGCAAGAAGGCGCTGGAGCACCAGGACAGTGCGTATGAGAGGAGAGTAGTGGCTCAGCCCCAAGTGTTCCCCTCTAGCTTTCCTGCCTGTCTGGTTGTTAGGAAGTAGAAGGGAACTCAGTCATTAATAACCCTTGCAGTTTTTTGGCCTCCGTGCTGAGCCTGTCCATGAGAGACCAATTATAATTGTGCTGCGGCCAGAAACTTCAGCTAAATGGCCAGCATTCTGGGATTCTAAGAAATTCTGTGGAAGAATTCCTTTGTGGAGAGAGAGAGGATGAGAAAAAAGAGGATTTTCTTGGACACATGGTAGTCTGTGAGCGGGGCCAGGATTTCATACAAAGCAGCTCGCTGTGGCTGGCGCCCTGTGCAGAGACCCAGCAGGAGCCTGCATGTCACTTCAGACCTAATGGGTCCAGCTTTCCCCACTGGGGGGAATTTCACCCTCCAGCCATCTCCATAGGACTCCACCGATGCTCTGCTCTCTCCACCACACACCACTAGGGAGTGGTTCCCTTGGGAGAAGATGGGAAGAGCCTGGACTGATGCCAAGACCCTGGACAGGGCAACTCCTTGCCTCTTTTATTGTTGCCTGAGTCACTGGGTCCCCAGGAGAGGGGAATCCCGTCCTAGGCAAATCTGCACTGCATGTTTGTTCCCATTAAACCCACAACAGAATTATTGTATTTCATGAATGCATGGGTGTTCTCAGTACTCCAAGGTCTGAAATCTGCATTTCCAAAGAAAAATGCTGACTAAAATGATTATAAAATATATTAAAATAATGTAAAGAAGAAAAAAGAAGTAAATCTCTTCATCAAGGGATTTATCCCTGAGCACATGACAGGTTTGGAGCACAATCCAGGGAGGGAGTGTGTGAAAAAGGCTTTATGACAGCTGAAGGTTTTAAGTGTGTAACTGTTTTCCAGGAGTTAATCCCAGGTCCAGGAGCACTGAGCACTTTGCAGATGCACATTAGGAGTTTGACTTCATTGAGGTCTCTAGGCAGAAGGAGAGAAGTCTCCTGCCACAGTGCATGTCACACTTCTTTCTGCTGTGGAGTGATAGGTCAGGAGAAAATGTCCTGCATATTTAGTGAATTGGGGTAGGGGTGGGGGTGTGTTCTGTTCTCTGCCAGGGCCCTTCAGTACTGACAGCATTTCCTTACCCAGCAGTTGCATATAGAAATGTGGGGGGTTTGGCAGGTGTTAAAACTTCTTTTTTCTTACCCGTGGTTGGGCACTGGAACAGGCTCCCTGGGGAAGTGGTCACAGCACCGGCCTGTCAGAGTTAAGAAGAATTGAAGGCACGTGGTGTGACTCTTGGGGTGTCCTGTGCAGGGCCAGGAGTTGGACTTGATGATGCTTGTGGGTCACTTCCAACTCAGCATATCCTGTCATTCTGTGATTCTGTGTGATTCAGTGATGTATATACATACCACCAGAAGCTGGGAATGGCCAGAAGGCACACATCTGGGCTGGTGCTGGCCACGTGAGTTTAGGATTGCAGTAATGACAGGAAAGGGCTGAACCTCGTGCCATAAACCCTCCTGGGAAAGTGTGTGTGGAGACGTGTCAGCTTTGGCCATTCTCTGAGGGGGCCACAACTACCCCTCGTCAGTTTTGACAAGGCACTTCTGACTCCTTGTCAGGAGATTAAGAATAGGAACCTACTAAGTGGTCCCGAAATGTCAGTGTTATTCCAGGCACAGGAGTAGTTGGAAAAGAAATGTTGCTTTCCCTGTTGTTAGAAATGTCTCCTGTGCTAACCACGTACCAGTCACAGGACTAAAAGGTGAGGAGTGACCATTTTAAGGCTGGTGGGACCAGAAAAAATTAAAAGGCAAGGTTTAAAATAAAAGACATATGGCTTCAAACATGCTCAGGAGTCACTGAGAGACCTGCACCCTACAGTGAGACAAGATTTTTTTGAGAATCTGGCCATTTTATCCATGGGTCATCACTAATGACATTTCCTGGGTCAGCCAGTGTGTTGCTGAATTTTAAGAGTAGATCCTAGACAGAGAATCTCACCTCTATAGTAGTTCTATTCAAATAGATATAATGTTAAAAAATGCTGTGTTGTTGGCTCTGGAGCAAGACACCTCTTTGTGAAAGCAGTTTAGGAAGCTGAGGTTTGTCACAGCCTGCTCCTCCCGCTTGCCTCGGCTTTTGCCCTTCACTGTCTGTATCTGAGAGGCACCTTTTAGTGCCTATTGTTATGTGGGTTCCTGTTCACTGAGAATGTGGAGGAGGACATCAAACCCCATGAACTCTTGTCAGATGGAGAATAAAAACATTCAGAACTCTTCATACCCTATTACAACAGGTGGCACTAATGAGAAAAGACTGGATTTCTGGAGCGACATCTGCTAATACTGAAGCAAAAGGCTGGAAATGGGTGTTGAGAGACACTCTAGAAGGTTTATCCAAGCTGATTCTTCTTGCTCTCCCTGATTGCTGCTTTGCTTAGTCATTGGTATCCTTCCACACCTCTCCTTCAGTGTCCGCCTCGGGCATTTGTACCTAGATTAATCTAATCTCTACAAGCTTCAGGCTCTTGGCCACAGTCCATGCTGGTGTCCACTCCTCTGTGATGATGGCCTGGATTATTTGCAGTTGGCCAGAGTGGAGCTGTGCTCTCCAAGCCCCGGAGCACAGTGCCAAAATCACATAGTCATGGCAACCCTGAGAACACAACTCAAACCCTAATCCCATTATAACGGCTCAATGTACTTTGCTCAAACTTTTAATAAGGTAACATGTACCTGAATAACTAGATTTCCTCCTCATGATCATGATCCTGCTCTTGGAGATGACTGGAGAACTATGATAGCATAATCTGATTTGAATGGCCTCTGCAGGCACCACCTGGCAGCTATTGATATCAAGTTAGGAGAATGAAGATGAATGGTCCAGAGGAATATTAAATTACATGGTTTCCTTCCCAAAGGTAATAGCCTGATGAGTAACAAAGTTACTTTCCCCTTTTTTGCTGTCACCATCTCAGTTTCCAGGGATTTTTATTCAGTTACTTTCATTTTTCTATTCAGCACCTGTCTAGAGATGGATGGGCACTCCCTCTGTTTCTGGAAGCCACCGCTGCTGAATCAGAATGAGCTGGTTGTGTTGGAATACCGAAGTAATACCGAGAGGGAAACCTGTGCTCCACAGAGCCTGACTTCTCAAGACCCAGTGAGCAAGAGTGTCAAGAGACAAGCTCTCAACAGTCTGCCTTGTTCTGGATGTGCAACTGCTCCCCACCCCTAGCAAAGAGCTTCAGCTCAGAGATAAGGGAAGAACTTTCTGCTGATAAGCAACATTTCTCATTCCACCCTCTGCAACTAAACACATGCTCTGCTTGACTAGGACTTCTCTCGTGATCCTGAAGCTTCACCTCTGCTCTCCTGAATTGTCTTTATCCATCAGCATCCCAAGGGTGTTGCTGTGGTACTTATAATCTGCCTCTGCTTTAGGGGCAAGAGCATTTTCTTTCTCCATGTCATCATGCAGGAGTGCACAGCTTTGGGAAGTGACAAATAGTAGGTTCCTTCATGGTCTTTAAGCATTTGGTGGATATTTTGATGGTGTTCTACTATTTAAGGTGGAATATTTACATCCTCTATGATACATGAAAGAATTCACTAACAAATGATGACTCACTACCCAAAATCTTTCACTGAATCTCAATCTTTTCTCCAGAAGTTTATTCCATTCTCTTTCCAGCATGTGAGACATGGTGTTTCTTGCTCCTGTAAATGTTCCAGTGAACAATTATTTTCATTAGCATTAGACAAACAGGGTTTTGAACACCAGTATTACTCTCCTTTATCAGTCTCATCCCACTTCTATTTTTCCTTCTCACTGGCTTCTAAGCAAGCACTTTAAAATGTGTATTTCCTAGACAATTGCATTACAGAAGGAGTCTGGTCTCCATACCTGCCAGCAGTAGTAATCCAGCTCTCAGCACTAAAGATAAGACAAGTAAACTGAAAATTTGAGTGAACTTACTCCAAGAACTCATGGAAAAGAATGAAAAAACTTCCAGTTATTTCCGTAGCAGGGTTTCAAGCCTCTACTTGGACACAAAACAAAATCAAAACTCCCTCTGTGACAGGAGGGACTCAAATACATATATTGAAATAACACAAGCAGGGAAGAACAGAGTATACTGGGAGAGAGAAGTGATCAAAGAGGTGAGAAAGAAGTCTTTAGTGGACAATGTTCTGAGAGCTGGGATCATTTAAAACCATATGAGCCCACAGACTACAGAGCAGACTGGGGGAACTATCTATCTTTTGTCTTCCTGGAATATGATGATGGAATGAAATGTAAACAATTTAGCCATCATCAATACAGTCTTTTTGGTTCCGTCAAAATCTCACCTAGGGCCACATACTTTGCTTCTTAAATTGTGACCATAGTCAGCAGACACTGGAGTTATTATCAGACATTTTTTTAGAAAACAATCGATATTTTGATCGAGAAGATCAAAAGTGCTTTTCTTTGCTGGGCACTGCACAAGCGTAGGTGGAGAGAGACAGCACCTGGATTTGGGAATCTGTAAAGGTACAGGTGGGAGACAGAAAGTACAATTCTTCTATTGCTGCAGAAGTCCAGGCATGGAGGAGGACATGCATGCAATCAAAGACCATTAATGGCAAAGCTCAGAGCTGGGGTCAAGCATGGTACTCTCCATTACTGTTGCTTATACCATAAGTTCTTCTTGCCTCTGAAGTTTCCTGATAGGACCTAACTCTTCTGTAGGCACACCCTGAAACTGATGATAGTTATTGTTTATATACTTAATTTTCTACATCTAGTGCTGGCCCTAGTGAAAAGCAGTATAAATTCTGAGTCATCATCTCGACAGATATAAATGTTTGGTGCTCACATCTCACCCTGTGCCTTGATTTCTAGAGAACACAGCGCATGGATGACAAAATCAGTGCCAGCAGAGGTAAGGAAAACTCCATTGAGACTCTGGTTCTGGCTCCAGGATTTCCCACATGCCAAACTTTAAGTAGCTTGGACATTGTGGAGGAATCCCACCAAGGCCATTTCTCATTATCTGTCTCCTCAGGAGGAGAGTGGTCATTAGGCAATGCCAACGAAAGTTTTAGCCTTGATCAGGCACTGAGGAAGGAGACTCTCTGGTCACAGCCACAGTGGGTCAGCCCACCTCACTGGCTGCTTATGAAAGCCACTGTCAGAATTACAGATGGAAAATGCATTACAAGATCTGACTGTTACAGCCACAGGGACCACAGTGGCTGATCTCGCCACATCACTTGCAAAACCCAACACACAGAGCTATGCCTGGCCAGCTGGCAGTCCACACGTTTTGTTCTTCCCCGGTACTTATCAAACCCTGCACATTCTGGTAAACTAGACCACGTACTTTAGCAGTTATCCCAGACTGGATGTAAAGAGTCCAAGTGATGACAAATTCACCGGTTTTCTCAGAAAATTATTTCAGTTATTTCTTTCCTGAAATCTTAAAAAAACCCCCCAGCCCTGCATCTTACTTTCAGCTTGAATTTTATGAGTTCCGTTTTCTGGATTATTAGGGTTTTGTTTGTGGGATAATAGACCTTCCTGCTCTTGGGTGCATTTTTCTTTAGTAGAACATTAAAATATCATAGTGTCCCTAAGTTTCTTCTGATAAATTATATGGGATCCTGAAGAATTTATTATCTTAGGTAGTATCTTAGAGATTGTATGTAATTTCTGTAGCTCATTTCTGAAACTTTCCAAGTCATTCTGCTTCCCTTTTGTGATGCAGGTAAATGTCAATGCCATGCCAGTGGGAAACGTTCTTTCTGCTACTCTATATCTCCTTAATTATCTACCAGGAGGAATAAGTGAGGCTTTCTTGCTCTGCCAAGAGCCAGCTTCCAATGAATTACCTGTGTAACCCTCCAGAGCTCCTCAAAGTCACTGCTTTCCAGAATGCAACCCCATAACCACATAAAGCTTGCCTATATGGACTGCTCTCTGCAATATTAATCTAGGGCAGAAGTTATTACACATATCACCCGACTGCTGACTGATTATGAACAGCAGGAATCACTTTGTATCACTGATCTGCTCTTACTGCCGCTTTACTGTTCCAATTTTCTACTCAGAAACTCTCCAGCATGGGGAGCATTGAAATGCTGTCCTAGCATTCTGCTGTTTTCCAGAATAGGGAATAACTCATATTCCAGTCTACTTCCTTTCCCTGCCTCACATCCAGCTAAAACTGTTACTGTTTCGCCATGTTTGTTCCAACCAGGTTTTAATAAAATTTCTTCTTTTATTTTTTCCCCCAGTTTCTGGTATCATGGTCATTGTGACAACTTTGGGAAATCTGCATCACTATTTCATAATCTGCACTATTATTTATTTATTTATAAATAAAGTGACTGGAGACTCCAGAGGAGCTTGTGCCTAAGCATGTAGCAGGACTCTTACTGCACCATTGTAATCTGAGAATCTAGGAAGAAGATACACAGGCTCTAGGAGAAAGGATTTCACAATAGATTTGTTTTGCAGATGGGGCACAATGGCATGGAGAAATTCAGAATAAGGATGTGTGTGATTCTGGCTTGGCTGTTAAAACCCAAACTTTCCCAGCAGCTGAGTAGCAGGAAACACCCTCACCCAACCTTTTGACCTCACTATTGCCTGACATCAGGTCTGATTTATGGGTATCTTGCCTTTCTGTTTCTTTTTCCCTACTCTTTGCCATCCCTGCTCTAATTCTCAGACAGCTGGTCTCATCTCAAGTACACACTTACCTGTGTTGCCTTAGCCACGATAACTTATTCCACAATAGCACATGTCCTCCTAGATGACGTAATTTTGGCCAAGAGATCCATTCCTCCCTTTCAGAATACTTCCTGCCACTGAGACATGAAACTGCTCTTTTCTGTCTCTCTATTCCTCTTCAGAGCTACGAAGCCTCCTTTCTTATGAGACAGTGACCAGAAGTCTTCAGATTATGCAAAAATGCGAATTCTCCACACCGTAAGAATTTTGCCTTGGTTGTCCTGCATAGTGTCTTTTTATTTTAGTGAGCACAAAAATCTGCTCTCATGAGAAGACAGATGTAGAATCCCAAACTCTGCCTATGCACCTGCTCCTTTAAGCAGTCCTAGGGCCAGCCAGCTCTTCCACAGCTGGCTAGCAGATGGGGAAAGGTGAGAACAGACAGGCTGCTGTTCAGGGTTTCTGTGGCAGAGTAGTAGGATTGCATTAAGCTCCTCTTAACACATTATGCAGAATCCTAAGTCTTTAGCTGAACCAGGACTACAATCCTCTTATGCGACTTTGCTGAAATTCCGTGAGTTACATGCACGCACGCACACACACCAGCACAGAGGAGCCTTCAGGAGCGGCTTACCCCTCGCAGGTGACAAACAACACCAGGCAAGTTTGTGCTGGAAAGCCCGCGAGCCATCAGTCACCCACAGACGAGAGATGGCTTTTGGCTCCCCCAAGCTTAACGCATGTTGTGATTGCCTTCTTTTTATTTACGGGTAACGGACTTGCTTGTTAAGGTTGGCTTGTCCCTTCTTGCTGGGGATTTTTTTGTGTTTGTTTTCTGTTTCCAGCATATTCATGGGAAGTCTTTACCTCCCTTGACCTCCAGCAACAAGGCAATAACTCGTGTTTGGGTTTGACAGTCTGTGAGAGACGTTTGCCATGAGTGGAGCTCACCTCTGTGCAGGGCACTGGGACAAAGCTGGGGAGCTGCTGCAAGGGTGGACATGCCTGCCAGCACTGCATGCCCATGTGCAAGTGGGGGAGATCCTGCCCTACTCGGAAATGGGGTTTCCCAGATCTCATTCCTAATGCAGTTGCAATGAACAGAGGCTTATAGCAGCCATGAGGGTTCTCCCCCTTCATTGCAGTACTTTGATATCATAAGTACTAATTGGTTGTTTATTTGGGTCAGGATTTTCAAAATTTACTCGGGATTTTCAGTGCCCACTCACCTAGGGACTGGGCTTTCAATACTGGTTGAAAAAAACAATTAAGCCTTGTTTAAAGTTTCTTACATTGACTTTTCAAGCCAGATGGCAAAAAAAATCTATGGAAACAAACACGGGTCAGCTCCTTGGGAGCTAGCACACCCTGCCACCTTGAGACCCCATGCGCCAGCAGTGCAAGAGCTGAGCAGGATGAACTGGAGAATATGAACCTTGGGCTCTTCCTACTTACCAACACATGTATATTTTTAATTTGTTTTGGCTTTCCTGCCCTCTGGTAGCATCTTCCTGCCTGTCCTCTCCTTCATACGAGCTCTGGCCAGTGTCTGCACGCAAGACTTGCGTGCGCAACTGAAATTGCAAGAGAAGCTGCCTGTGAGGCAGCTGGCAAGGGAAGGGGCAGATACGTGGCATCTTGAGAGCCAAATGCAGTCCTGAGGATTTCTGAGGCTGGCCTCCAGGCCTTCTCAGTGGTGGCTTGTGGTGCCAGTCCTGCAGCCATGTGACCTGGTGCTCAGCAGAGTCCTCTGTTTAAGTCCTGCCAGCCAAGGGGACTCTGGGGCCCATGGGGACAGTGGCATTGCCAGTGCCCGTGGCCATGGGTGAGTAGTGGTTGTCTGCATGCTGAGGCTGTCCCCTGCAGGGCTACCATCCATCCCACTTGCTGGAACTGTGTCAAGGCAGTCAAGGGCAGGTTGTCCTGTGAGGCGCTTTAACCCAGGGAAGTGCAGCTCTATTGCTGTTGAGGCATTCATGGTACATCAAAGCTTTTATTTAAGTTTGCCTGCCATGGGATATTTTGAATCTCTCTGGATAACTTTGGGATTGTGTCAGTGTCTCTGGATTTTTATCAACAGTAGGAGTGATTTAAAAAAAAATTTAAAAATAGCCAGCCGTGCCGGAAGTGGTGTGGTGCACTCATGGTGGTATTCACAGTAACCATCTCCAGGCAGGGCTATAGGGAACATTTTTAACATTTGTGTCTCCTTCAAACAATCCATTTAATTTCTCCCCTCTGCTGAAGTGGAAGACTGGTCACCCTTCAGGCAGAGCATGCCCTTTTCCATCAAGGGGATTAAACACCAGCCCTGTTCCCCTGTGCTATAGCCTGAATTTCCAGCAGCCAGCCCTATGCAAAGCAGGCTCTCATGGAGGGATGCAGAGCTGCTGCTGCACTGCAAATAGCTCCAAGCCCTGCAGAAATACTCCACTGCGCCCTTGCATTACCCTCTGCAGGGCCAGTTTTGTGTGTGCTGAGGACTGCTGTGAGGTGGCGTGCATGAAGCCTGGGTGTGTGAAGCCTCACCTTAGTATCTAATTCTCTGAACAACTTAAGGTTGCTCCTACTCATGCAGCTGTGGTGGGTTTCATAATCTTGTCTGTGCAGCCTTGTCTTTCAGTTTGTGGCCTCACCAGCTGCTGACAGCAGTGAGAGGCCGATTGCAGCACTGCCTGGCTGCAGGCCACTGCGTGCAGCCTTCGGGGCCACCACTCCTCCTGGCAACATCCCTTCCCCTGTCAGTCCATGTTGCCTCGCGTGCAGCTCTGCTGCTGCTGCTATGCTGTCCAGATCTAGAACATCTCCACCATTCTTCCAATCCAATCACAGCTCTGTCATCGGTCCTCCTGCCTGAGATGCAGTCGATCTGTCAGCTGGTCCAGAGCTTTTCCAACCCTGGTTCCACCAGTACATGTTTCACCTGTCCTCAGTATCCCTTGCCTCTTGATTTATGCTGCTATGCAGATGTGTTGCTAGTCACTGTCTTCTAGAATCTCTGTGGAGATGCTTAAAACCTTCATGTTTGTGTTGGTGTTGAGTCATGTTTTAGGAACAGATATTCACCAAATTATGAAGGCTCATTTCTGACTTGTTTCAAACATAACATCTATCAACCTTAGGCCTCCGCTGATAAATTTTGTACTTTCTGGCCTGTCTGGACCAGACAGCTCTGTGCAGGGAAATCTTTGTTCTGTGAGAGGACTGCTAGATGCCTATGGTGCCCTTCTTCAAAGCAGCACTTGTGAGCATTTGAGGACAATGCTTTTTGGAAGGAAGTGCTCCACTGAAAGAAATACCATATGAAGCTGACTGTAAATGTAATTATGTAAGACTCGATGCTGGTTTCAAGAAAGGGAAATACACTCTAGTGGCTCCTGTGGTACTGCATCATGATGCTCCCCTTTTCCTTCAGGAAACTGAAACCTGAAGAATGGTGATTTTCTGAAGATCGCCTGCTGAGCTGGTTTCAGAACCCAGCTATCAGCTCAGTGTCCAAAGCCATATTCTCTCTCTCATAGATATCATGCTCCACATGGCATTGTACTTGCTCTAATTTTTACTTAAAGAACAAATCAATTGGAGCTAAGCTATTCATCCCTGTTTGAAGCCAGGCCAAGTCACAGTTGAGCACCATTTATGAAATAGTAACTGGAGCTCTGGAAACTGAATTACTATATTTATTCAGCCTGAGGTGAAGTCTGTCACCAGATAATTGCAAACGGGAATGAACTTATTCCAGTAAGGTCAGTTTTACTGCTTCATCCCTTGCAAGCTCAGTTCATAGTTCCTGTTTGTTAACTGCAACTGAGCTGCACAGAGGCTTTGTGCTGGAGGATTTCTCTAAGAGATAGGATGAAACGGTGCCTAGCCCAAAGAATTTACAGGAGAGGATGTTTTTCTCATGCAGGTTAGTAGCAGGGCTTTTTGTTTAAGCAAAAATTTTCCTGTATTTCCTGTGCTTCTAATAGGAAACACTCAGATCGGGGTGTTTTCTAGGGGACATGTGAGTCTGAAACAGAGGAGAAAGAGAAATCCGTTTGTGGGGGAAGGAGCAGAGAAACAAAGAAAGGTTTGGATTGAGAAGAGACGTGGCATGGTTTGGCAATAAAAGGCTGGTGAGGCAGAGGGGAGTGGAAGGGGCTGACGTGCAAGAACAATGCAACATAATGAATAAAAAGTCAAGATCAAGCATGCTGTAGAAGTGTCTCTGGCAAAGATGTCTGCTTGTGCTGTTGGCTGCACACAGATGTGCTCTGCATGCTGTCTGTCCCAAATCTAGCAGCAGTTTCTCCTGAACTGGAACTATCTCCAGAGAGGCTGCCAAAACCGCTTTTCTGGACACTCAGCAGAGATACTGGTCGAGCTCCCATTAGAGAATTGGCCTGACTTCTGGGAACAGAGCCGCTCCAGGTCACACCACTTTCATGCTCGCTGCTCTTGGAGTGACCAAACTATTGTTTGCAGAGCCTGAATTGCAGAGTTGCATGTGTGGAACTGAATCAAAATTCCCACACCCCAAGAGCTGAGTAGCAAATCCTCACATCCTCGACTTGCTGGGGGTGGGTGGTTGTCACCAAGCATGTGTGTGTATATGGTCCTGTTCACAGAGGCTTCAGATGTCCCACTGTCTGACACATGAACTGCAGCAGTGCCAAGCTGCTGTTAATAGTCTTAGAGCGTTGTTTTAAATTGGTTTGCCATACAATATCAGATCTGTCACCTGCAGGATATGAACCCCTCCAATGCTAGTATCTGTCATGCCCGTTTCTGCACTTAGCACCCCACTTTTCCAAAGGTTTTATATTCCCATACATCACATCTAGATCAGAAACAAACATTTATGGATCAGGTGGACAGATGCTGTCCATTCTGGTCATAGCAGACATCTGAATCAGCCTAATGGCTCCATAGCTCCATTGTCCATTCTGAGTTGAAATGTGATTGTTATCAGTTCCTCCAGAGATATACTTCAAGATACTCTGCAGTGGTTGGTTCTGGACTAAGCAAGCTTGAGGGCAAATTCCTTCTCAGCCCCGTGGCCTTGAAATCAGTTTATCAGCAGCAACAAGGGACATTTTTCTATTGGAAGTCTAACATGCTTTAAATAGTTATTATTCCAACACAACATTTGGAGACCATTATAAATACTACCTACTTCTTAGAAAAATGCCTTGCTTAGCTCATGTGCCCCATAGCACTATGAGACAGTGAGTTCCTGCTAATCTGATAAGATGACAGTAAGGTCACGTGCAGTGTTCTCGGGGTGTTGTCTTGCTGCTGGGCCTTAGAACTGGGAGTTCTTTTGTGTGACACAGTGCTGACAAGCTCTGGCCCCACAACAATTCTGCAGGGATTCAGCTTGCCCTCATCCCACTCTCTGTCATTGCCCTAAGCCGCAGGGCTCCTGGAGCTGCGAGGCAGGACTGACGGCAGCACATGTTCTCCTGAACACAAAGATCAATGCTGGCTCTCAGGAAACCTCGTGTGTGCTGAAATGGGAGTGGAAATGGTGCCTTTTCATTAGCACACAGGAGTATTGGCATGTGCCTGCTTCTGTGCCAGCAGGTATTAATGCCCATCAGAGCGTGCCAACCAGCAGGCACTGTCTAATCCTGGTGTTGTATAATGAATAAAATTATTGAGAGGGGGAACTGAAGGTCAGAGAACAAGAATGAAGCTGTCTGGAGCAGAGCTGCTGTGCTCTGCAGAGATGAAGGGGCACAGTCCCCTCTGGTGCCATCCTCTCTTGCTCCTGGAGACCTGACCAGTGATCTTCTCTAGCTCAAGATGCCCACGTTCAAGGGAAAGGCTATGAATACCCCACTTGGAATAGAAAGAACAAGACCAATTTCAGCTCCAGATTTTTCTGCCCACTTGGGCTATATCTGATCATAGCTGGATATCAGAGTCCCTCCCATCAGTTTCAGGCCATATTGAAAACTAGATCTGGAGCCTGACAAAATATATGAAGGCTTCCTTCCCTTCAGCCTGTTCCAAGTCTGACAGTGTGCCTGTACTACGGAGTGCAAAAGAGTGGGCAACACCGAGAAAGAAAGAATATTTCTGATATTACAGTGCTATAGTGTTACAGGCATGGAAAATGGGCCAAGAGGCAGAAGTGGCAGATGCATGTCCAGACTACCCACAGCTGAAGGAAAGAGGAAGTGAAGGGAAAGTGGAAATGTGGGAGGAGGGTCTGAAGGAGGCAATAAGCCCAAGCGATTTTCTTGTCATCATAAGCAGAAACTTCCATCCCTAGGTCTTGTCTCTCTTTACCATCATATGAAGAGCTGAGGATTCTGAAGATAAAGATCAATTCACAGAAGGAAGAAGAGGGTTGCTGCATTACTCTGTAGACTTCAGGAAAGACTTGGATGCTTAAGACTTTCGATGTGCTCTAAAGGGAACTGCTTTGGAGCAACCTCCATCTGAAAGGACTGGTCTATGGTCTGAGGTATTTAGGAGGGGGGAAACAGGGTTCTCAGGATTGTATGAAGTCCACAGGGAGCTAAATATCGAATTAATTTCTCCAAATGCACGATGCCCTATCATCTGCCTTTTTTGTGAAATTATCCAGAAGCAGTGGGAGGGGACCAAAAGTGGAGGCTAATGCACAGCAGCCCTGTTAATCATTTATTAGTGTTTGGTTGGTGTGTGTGGAGATGGCTCTGATGAGCTCTGAACTTCTGGTTCCCATCTGGAACATTTTGCTGTGTCCAGACTTTGTTCAGACTATGTTTACCTTCAACTGGCCATCTGGCCCGTCACCAGGAAATACATCAGAACAGGTATTGATCTGTGCAATTGATTTTGTGTCATTTTCTCCTCTGGGACTGTGTTCACGTGAGACTAACTCAGAAAATACCAAGCTCACAATGGCACTGTGGCCCCCCACAAGAGTTCTCTGCCATGAGAACATCTCCTCTCTACCAGTAGAACTCTGCAAAGACGTAGTTCAAGTACCAGTGTCTGTTGGTACATTGACCAGTCAGGACTGAGAGGGTTAAAGGCCTGGGACACACAAGCTCATTTATTCCTGCTTAGGCCAAGTGGGTTTCCATCGAGTAGTTGTGTCTGGAGAGCATCACAAAGATGCATCTTGTAAGAGCCAGCCCACTGGGGTCTTCGGGCAACATTTTCTTGGATGTCAAAGGGACTTGAAAGAAGTGGTGTGGTCCCTCTCCCCATGGAGAGTTCTCATGGGAAGGCTGGCATTTAAATTCTTCCCCTACAGCAGGTCGTCTCCGGATGTCTGGGATTTCCCTGCCACCGCCACTCCCTTGGGATGTCTGCCTTCCCCCTAGCCCTGAGGAAGCATTGGTTAAAGAGAGGGAGCTGGAAGGAGGGAGGCAAGGATGGGACTATTTTGGAATCTGCCGGCCAAGTTGCTGAGCTGATAAAGCTGGCTCCCAAAGACACAGGGAGCGAGAGTCTCCCTCTGATGGGAAGAGCTGTGAGTGGAACTTCTCTGAGTACAGCCCTGCACACTCATAATCTACCTCCTCTCAAACCCACTGCTTCCATCATCCAGGTTTGTCCACTCAGCAGTGCCTGGGGTCTGTTCAGGTCGCAAAGCAAAGCCCAGTGGTCTATGAAGCTCAGCATTCCCAAATGCCCCCTTCGCCCTGAAAGGAGGTGCATATAAACTAAGAGTTGTACAAAACTGATACAGGAAGAAAAAGTTGCTCAGTTTGAAACGGACACTGAGGAAAAAAAGCATTCCCTAGAACCTATTGTGCACCGTTCCTGAAAGTAAGACATATTTGAAGGACAAAAGGAAGCACAGTCCCACAGCCATTCCTGTTCCCATTCAGTCAGTGGCACAGCCCGTAACCTCATGCCATAGACCGCTGTTGTCTAGGCCCTAACAGAGGTGTGGCCAAGAGCATGACCTTTCTTCTGTTCAGACTGGATTTCTTTACGAAAAGAATGTACTAGAGGGATTACAAAGACTGCCAAGGGATGAGGTAAAAATAATAGGAGGACCATTTTCAGGAAGAATGAAAACAAACAGTGGCATCAGAGACATATTTATTCATGGGCTTACAAAAAAAAAGGGTGGAAATCTGCTAACAGACCAATTTTCTGTCTCTATTGTCTTCTACTGTAGCCGTCCTAAATTTTGCTAGTCCCTTTTCTCCACTGGGTATGAACTGAAGGACTTGCTAACAAGTGAAACCAAACTTTTCCATCCTACTCACCTAAAATTTGGCTCCAAAACCCAGAGTTAGGCAGCTGGAATGCATTTTCAGTAGCTCTGAGGACATCTGACATTATTCTTCCAGATTCACTGAGCTTCTGGAAAGAGCTGCTCCGCACATATTTCGGAACCTACTTTCAGGCACCAACATTTGGAAGGCTGGGCTGCACTAAGCAGCTCTCCTGCTGCACCACTATAAGAGAGGGAATAGGACAGAATCCAACTCTCAGATATTCTAAAGCAGCAGGTTTAGCCCTAATATTCACAGTCAGCACCTGCATTTGGCAGCAGGTCATTCTTCAGACATTTTTTGGACTATAGCCTTAATTTATAGGTGCTTGGACTCACGCTTCTGCCCAGAGCTGTGTCGATGTGCAAAGGAGACTGGAGGGACCTGATCCCGTAGTTATATTGAGCATCACTTAGCTCTTTGTTTGCAGCCCCCTTTTTTTGACTTCTCAGCTTTTCAGACAACTGGCATGCGCAGTCCAATGGAAAGCAGGCTGTTGGGGAGCATCTCAGTCCCTGCCAACCCTGAGAAAGCACACAGACCTCTCCACATGTGTTAACAAAAGCTCCTTTTCCTGCTGCTCACCTGAAGGTCATCCCATCAGAAAGACTCTGGGGATAACTGGACATTCCACTGCACATTCATTACTCGCATGTGTTCTTCCAAGCTAGCTCCTCTTCTTGCTTCCCACTTCCCAAAGTCAGCGCTTTTCCCTGCTACATCCAGCCCAGTGGTGGTAGGCAGGGACTGCAGCCACAGAAGTTCAAGCCAGGCTATTTAGTCTGATCAAAGCCACTGAAACCCAGGTGCAGAGAGGGAGAAAATTTCCCATTTACTGCTGGGCGTCTCAGTCACAGGACTCATATGTGAATAATAAGACTAGACAAATTAGATCCTAATTGATATCAGGCATATTCAATGGGCCTTGCAGCTGATGGATGTTTTTCCACTGAATTCATTGCCTTGTGGGTTAGGACGCATGGACAGAGGGTGCAAACAGAAACCAGAGCTATAAAGGATGACAGAGAGCTCCCTTAGGGAAAGAGCTGTTTTGCAGTACCATGTGCATGGAAAAGACACTCCTTCAAGGGAAAGGGGGTAAGGGAGATGCTGGAGCTGATTCTTTGTCCTATGCTGTGGGGTGGGAGGACAAAACATGGGTTTTGGGACGATTCCCACTGAGCAGGAGATGGCTCTGCAATGAGCTCCATTTCTTCCAGGGTCTGAACAAATTCATAAAAAGAAGACTGCAGGCTTGAGAGGCTGAGGGACAACGGCTCCCTAACCTGCAGAGAGCAGGGATTTTGGAGGACCTGTTTTCAGGCATCCGTTTCAACTGGAAAAGAATTCGGTTTCAGATCCTGGTGGCTCTTTCAGGGAACTACTTAAGACTCAAAAATACCTTTTCTTTCCGTCCCTCCCCGTATTCTCCACTTTCTTCACAGACTCTCGGCCTCTCCTGCTGCTCCCCCTGACAGGCGATGAGCCCAGCTGGGGCCCAGGAGTGCCGTGCCAGGGGTCAGAGAGGCTGGTATGGGCTGGCTGTTGCATGGACGAAACAGCACGTATGCACTGCCGTGCTGAGCCTTGTGCCTCCGGTTGCACAGCAACCCAGGGACACGGGCCTGGGTCGCAGCCAGCTGCTGGGGCCAGCCCTGCCAACACCTGGTCCTCAGCACCCCTCCAAAGGCTGGATGGGAGTGAGCATCCCTGATTCAAGGAAAGACTCAGCTGACGGTGCCCAACGTGAGGCTCGGGGAGTGCACAGCAAATGCTCCAAGTTCTTGGCAGGCCAAAACAGGGTCTGCTGGGTTGATTTATTTATTTATTTCTGGTGGGGAGGAGGGGTTTAGGAGGGAGAAGGTTATGATTTAAATATCTATCCTGTTGCCAACCAAAAAAGTCAGTGGGGTGTTAAATTACTATTGACTTTGCAGGCCAGCATTTGGCCCCCCCTCACCCCTGAAGCTCAGCTCTCCCTGCGGTGTCTCTCGCTCAGCCGTCAGGGCTGCTATAAAGGGAAGGCAAGCCTCACTGGCTGACACTGGAGACGTTTTATTCGCCCCTGCCCCAGCTGATCCGGCTGGGCTCCAAGAGCTGGGCAGGATGGGGTGCTGTGCTCCCCCCAGCCCTCCCTCCTGCCGGACCTGCTGGCTGCCTGAATGTCTTTTTGATTCAGAGTTAATACTCTGCCCTTTGGGAAAGTGCTGTGCTTCCCAGCGGGCTCTGCAGTGGGTGCTCCAGGTGGTGGAGGGTACCAAGAGAGAGTAAAGGGAGCACAGATGAGCTCTGGCCTTCTTTTGAATTTAGCCTGGCTTTGGATAATTTTCCCTGCCATGCCCCCTTAGTTTTTGGCCAGTGCCAGAGGCCTTCACTATCAGACGATTTCATGACTTTAAAGGGGTTTAAGGCTTTTAATCTCTTCTACCCTCCTTTCACAGACATTTAGGTTGAGGTATCTGCTCAGTTGGGCTCTTCACGGGGTGAGACAAGATGAAAAGTCCTCTGCCACTGCCCGGTGTTGCCTTTCATGGAACTCTCCAGCAGGGCTCTTTCCAACAGTTGCAGAGCACACAGGGGCCGTGTAAAGAAGAATGTGGGCTCAGATGTCACCCTTGACTGATCTTGAGCTATCAGTGGGGTACAGAGATGAAGTACCCAGCTGAGATCATGTTGCTAAGGGCTGAGTTGCAGGGAGGGGAGGGTGGTGTTGAAGGGGGTCTCCTGGCACCGGTATGCGTAGGGGAGTGGAAAAGGTGAAGCGAATGGACCTTAAAAAAAGAGAACAAGGCAGTGCAAGAGAGCCATAAGAACCTACACAGAGGCAGCTCAATTCCCCACACCCAGAGGAAGTTGGCTGAAATCAAGAGCCCCAGGTCTTGTGCTGCAGTCAAGCTAGCTCTGGAAACCATACTGGGCAGTTATTTAATCCTGTGAATAGGCCCATTTGTCCCATGAGATTTCAAAGAAAGGCTCTGTGTACTGTATGTTAGAAGTCAGGGGAGGCAAACAGGGAAAAAGATGGGCACTCTGCAAAATCAGGGGCTACACGTTAGCAAGGTTTGTGCCAAAGGAAAAAGAAGTTAATGAAAAGCAGCGTGACCCTGCAACGACTTGGCTTGCTAAGCCTGCGGGCTCTGTTTGATTATGTTTCTCTTTAATAATATCAACCACTTTGCTAATGTCTCTGAATTGATCTGCATGGGTAAGCCATAGCAGGACCATGCATGCTGGATCAGCAGGCAGCACAGACTGAAGCAAGGGGGGTGTTCTGGAATCTGGGCGCTGCCTGGGTGCTGAAGCGGCGAAGAAACACCCAGGACCCACACACACCAGGAAATTAGAGTGTGTGGTTACTGAGGAGGCATAATTTGTTCCATGCCTCCTCCAATCAGTGTATCAGGGAGTTCCAGTTGTTCCAGCCCAAAATCACCACTTTGTTGAATCAAGACACCAGCAACAGCAGATTATCATCAAACTTTCATCACCCGGGGCTGAGCTGAGTGTGAGAAATTTCAGCCCAGGGGAAAAAAAATATCAACTTGAAATGGTTTCAGAAGGTTTCAGAAGCCAATGAAAAGAAGTGATTGAAATAAAAGGGCCACCTCAACTATTAAAGCAGACAACATCTAAGTGCATCCTGTCAAGGAGGAGAGAAATTGCATGGTCTGATGTGGTCAGTGCAGGATTCCAAAAAGGCATCTTACTGAGTAGACCATCAAATAGAGACTCATCCTTGTTCCAGCAGGATATTGAATCAGGGCACTGTGAATCAAAAAGCCATTGGGTTGTCTATTGATTTCAAGGACTCCCTTTTGTCAGCAGCTTTTCTCTTTACACTTTGCAGATGCAAGAGTGAAGCAGGGTGGACTGTGGGCTGTGTCTCCTGTGAGGAGGTAGTGGTGACTTTATGCCCCTCTTGTAGTACCATTGGTTCTTTCCTGCCCACCCCTTCCTAAACAGAGGTGACAGAGTTGCCTGAACAGCACTGCTGTATGCAGGACCATAGAGGCCTGTACTGGCAGCCCAGCATAGATCTTGCCATACCTGTATTTCCCCAGCTCCTGCTTATCCTTTCATGCTACGCATCCAGAACCTTGCACATTGGTGCGTATTGCAAAAGACCAACTCCTGGCAGCCCCTTCTGCTGCATTTCTAGGACTATTCATTCCCAGGTTCCAACAGTCCTATTGCACAAGTAAGATATGGTGGCCAGGGCAGGAGCTGTGCTGGTTTCAAGCCTCAAGCTGGTACGTCTTCTCAATACTCCCTAGTACTTGTGACAAATTTCTGCTGCCTCTTTATGTTTTGTTTCTCATGAGTAGAAAACCATTTCTCTTCCCTTCTTCAAACCATCCCCTTTCAATTCCTCTAAATGGTCACACCTTTTGTCTCTCCTTTCATCACCATCCTCCTCCGTGACATGGTTGGCTCCCTCCTCCACGCCTGATCCTGCCTCACCTCTTGGTATCTGCATAATCTGCATGGAAAACTCTTTGGGGAAAGGGGCTGCTCTTTCTTGCTGTTGGTCCAGCACCAAGTACACCTCTGGTGCGTTACAAATAATTATCTGCCTGTCAAATGCAGATGAGAGCACACCTGCTCTTGAAGTTCTTGGCAGGCAGTTCTTCACCTCCTCTATCTGCTGTTGCTTCCATGACAGCACGCTCAGCTTGCCATGGAGGATTCATCCTGAGATGTGTGAGGAAATGTGGTAGAGGGATAGCTGGCCGGTAGTGATGGTGGTACAACCATCACTTTGGGGAAAATACCATGTAGGGGATGGGCTGTAAAGCTGAGTCATGGCTGCAAGGAAGAAGCTGAACTCTTCTTGCTGCCTCTCTGTGTAACTGGTCCAAGATCTTTAGTGGTTGCTCTTTTATTACTTTGCTGCCTCAGACTCAGGGAAAATGCTAGCTTTGATGAGTTGCCAAGCCCTTGCTGAATTATAATAACTACTAGAAACACCAGAAACAGTGATTTTTGAAAGGACAGGAACAGATATATGTTTGCATATTGGGTTCCCAGCAATTTTAGCTGTCACTGACAGGGGCCTTCAGCCACCAAGGGCCCCATGGCAGTGGAAAGAGACTGGTTCTGCTTACAGAGGGTGCATGTGCCCTGTAAACCACAGAGACGTGCTCTGGGGAGGCAACCAGATTTAAGCAAGAGCTGGGAGCAGGCTGTGGGTCCCTGCTTTCATGGAGCTGTCATGATGATCCTGTGGAGGGATGCTTGCTGGCTGTGATGTGGTGATGTGGGGGAGCAGCAAGGGGACTCCCAGTCTTGAGGGAGGGGCATGTGCCTCCCTGCTCAGACATCAAACCACAATGCTCCATTCTAAGGGCCAAGACTGGCCCTTTCAAGCTTCTGATGTCTGTCTCAAAGACAAGCCAAGGCAAGTCTTGTTCAACTTCGGGATGCTGCATGTGGCAAGACTAATACTGGAAGGCTGGGTATTCACCTCTGTGCAGAGCATAAAAAAATCCCAAACAAAAACCAACCTAAAACCCCAGCCCCAGACATCTTTCCCTGCCAGAACCATGTTTTTCTTACATGATGCTGTGCAGGGGGTGACTACTCTGAGGGTTAACCCAGGAACAGCTGCAGGACCTAATAAGAAGCTGTTTGCTACCACAGCAGGAAATCTGTGTGCAGCCTGAGCCTGTTTAAAGACAGCTGGATGGCAGGTTGGCACAGAAACGTGATGGTTGCAGTGGTGTCAGAGGCTGAGCATCCTCACAGGATCAATCTCTTCCTGCAGAGCGAGGTACTTGAGAAGTGCCAGGAATATAATGGACTGATGTTTCGGTAGTGGGCTGTCTAAGCAGAGACATCATTACATTGATGAAGCTGCAAGAAACGTCTCATTTTGCATCATGCTATGAAAGCCAGGAGGGTTTTGTGTGAACCACAAGCCAGACACACATCTCATAAGATAATCAGATGTAAGAACACCCCTTAGTGTTTGTGCAGGACTGCAGCAAAGCTTCACAGGGCACTTGGATCAGAATGATCAGAATGGATCTTGTCTTAACTTTGTTGTTACTGTAGGGCCCAGGACTACAGGAGTAATGCAGACACTCAGTGTTTCAAATACAGGCAAAGAAAGCTTTCCTCAGCTTCCTACAGCTCTCAGTACTGTCAACCCAACGTGTTGCTTTTGCTAGTGTGTGTCTGCTCAGCAGCCAAAAGAAAAGCAAAATACATTTGAAGGGGGGGAGTGGGGAGAAATGTTATGAAATAAAAGATCAGAGGATCAAGAGCACTTTTGAGGCTCAAACATGCCACACACAAGCTCTGGGCCTGTGGTCAGCCGGAAAACATCAGTTTAAAATTCCACAATAGCCCTGGTATTTAATCCTTCTAATGCAAATTCCCCCCACCCCAGTCTTAGATCGGCACTACTACTGTGGTGGCACAACCCGAGCCTTTAAGCCCTTTTGAAGTATGCAAGAGTCCCTGTTTCTCAGCAGGAGGGCTGGGAAGCTATGTCAACAATGTCAAAAATGTTCCTGTGATTACTGTACCTTTCTGAGCAGAAACCAGGAGAGAAAGCAATTAATGCCTCCTAATCTGGCTCATAAATAAAACTTGTGCTCCGTGGAAGCGTCATCTCTGTAGCCCCTAATTAGGATGGCTCTTTGTCACCTTCCAGCCTGTGATAGTGTGAGGAAGGAGGCCCATTATCTCCCTCTGCCCAACACCAGGGTTAGATGCACACTTCTGCGAGCAAAGCCACGTGTCTGAATGCAGTTGCAAGCACCACTGTGTGCCTCTGTGATATCCTCCGTGGTTCAATTCCCAAAGCAGGCAGATATCACAGGACCTGGACGTTAGGGTCTTGGCCAACCCTTGTGCTGAGCAACTCTAATCCAAGATGTACAAAGGGTGAGGCAAGGGGAAGGAGCCAGAAGGCACAGCTGTTGACATATGATGGAGATGAGAACCGTAGACCACTCCAAGTCAGACAGAAGGAGAGGCATAGTGTGTATTGGCAGATAGTCCAGCCTTATCAACAGCTGAAGTGCATGCCAAGTATTTCCACCAGCCTCTCCTGTGTAAGCAGGGTGACTTCCTATCAGCACTGGGAGTGAGACCTTGGAAAGCCACGAACAGTGCTTACGGACCTGTTCTCAGAGGGCGTTCAAGTGTGTCTGCATTGCACGGTCATTCCAGGTCTTCGGCACAAGGGTGCTTTGTCCTTGGGTATCCTGGGGATCTTCCCAGTGGGCAAGAGGAGCCATCTGCTGCAAAGCAGAGGGGAAACCTCATTCCATGGGTGAGGCATCCTTACTAGAGACCAGACTGAGCTGGAGCAGTTCTCAGAGCATCTCACAGCCCTGCATGAGAAGCATACGTGTGAAGACCACTCATGTGCATGGGGAAGGAAATGCACGTGGGTGAATGGGCTGAGAGGAGAGATCACATGCACTATAAGGGACAGGCAAGGGAAACACAGAAATGATTAATTCTTCTGAAAGTGTGGGGAGGCTGGGCTTAGCTGGTCTGGTCATAGCAGGTGATAGGTAAATACCTCAAGAGAAGACAGATAGGGAGATAGAGGGTTGAACCTGAGACAGCATGAAGGGTGATGGCAGTGGCAGATGTGCAAGTGAGAGACAGCTGAGTGTAGCCCAGGAAAGGCCCATTCATGTGGGAGGTCTTCCTCACTACCTCCTGCCGGAGGTACACGTATCCAAGTGGGATGGAGCTCACACCTCCAAGTTAGACTGTGGGAGATAACCTTATCGGCACCTTTTTGTTTGACAGTAACACCAAAATCAGCCACTGAGGTGTAACCCACGTCTCAGCTCTGTGTCTGAGACCTGACCCCACCTACTGCTCCCCAGCTCTAGCACTTGCCCACATATGTGGACAAGAGCCCAGGCGGGAGATGAGCACTTGAAGCTTTGCTTTCTCACCATCAAAATGCCAAGCCATTCCCATGGACGTACACCATCCTTGCTGAACACACTGCATCTTTCAGGGAGAAGCGTGTCTCTGCTTGGAACTTCTGCCCACAGGCACACAGTCCTCCTTTGCCTTTTTGGTGGAGCCATCCAGGGGAGCTGTCGGTCCCACCTGCAGCCAAGCACACCTGCTGCCAGGGCAGAGCATTCTGCAGCACTTTAATGAGCCTGGAGGAAGCGTTGTACCTGTTTAACTTCATTAATGTGAAAATCCTACCCCTAGAGTGATGGAGGGAAAAGCCATTTTGGATCCTGTGGAGTGGGGGATGATACAGGAATTTGTGATTCAGGAATTTGTGATATAGCATTTTTCCCTGCTGTTGACTGCACAAGCCTGCAGTGAAGCCAGGCTTAGCACCACCGTCCCCATCAGCAATTCTGCTAAGAGGAATTTGAGTTTTTATGGTCACTGATAAGATTAAAGTCTTTGTTGCAGCTGGCCGAGGCAGACTCAGCTGCAGGCCGTGTAAAAGCACTGCTGGGAGGGCAGAGTGAAGGTAGTTTTGTTGCTTTCTTTGGGAATTCCCACACTCGCAAATGTTTGGATTTCATCTGAACTGCAGTCTTAACTCCATGCTTGCTGGTGTATGAAAGACCTAAACCTGCAGACAAAAAGGTAGCAAAGCTGGCAGCTCTTCTTTGCTGTTTGTTTCCTCTGCTGATAGGTAGAGGTATTGCTGGGTCCAAATTATGGAGCTGTTCCCTGTGATACACTCTAATATTATAAATTTAAAAAAACCCCAAACAACCAACCTCTATTTATCAAATGAACTGTGGCTCTGGGCACCAGCTGTGCCCCAAAACCTGTATTTTCTTCTATGCTAAAAACCTAGTTTCTCTTCTCCCTCTGATTTTCTGTGAGGTGCTATTCAGTGACTGGCCTCTGGCAGATGCACCCTGGAGGGCAGAGCATTAATTCGCTTCACCTTTGATGGGAAACAGCGATCTCACAGCCCACCCATGGAGCAGGTATTTCTTTGCTTGAAAATTCAGGAGAAGGTAAGAGCGTGACTTTGAGTTGTGACATACCCAGGTCTGAGACATGCCTTGAGCACAGGTCATGGGCTGGTTGAAAGGGCACAGAGGGAAATGAGAAGTGCTGTGTCAAGCTGCTGCAGCTTTCTGAGGGTTCGGCGGTTTCGTTGTACAAGGGCACCGTGCGCACGGGAACCAAATTGGGCAAGCTGAGATTCCCAGTGCCCTTTCCACTTGTGCCAGGGGGATAAGGTATTCAGGGACACGGGGGCAGCACTGCTTCCATTTAAAGAGAATTATTCATAACAAGCTCAGCCTGCTGCTGCTTTCTCTCTCTGAGATGCCATCCTGGTCCTGCGAGTTGTCCGTAGGGCACATCCGCTTCCACTGCGGTACCTTGCGAAATAAGGCTGTGCCGTTAATCGGGTTTACAGACACCGAGACCGAGGAAGTCATGCTTGTCTTTGCAGATCAAGGTCCAAGTGACTCGCCCCAGGTATCACAGGGAGGCAGTAGCATCACGAGGAGCAAACCAAGGCTTGTCTGTGCCTGGAGCTCTGGCTCTAATCCCCAGTTGTGCCTCCCTGCAGCTGAGGTGATACCTTCAAGGGGCTGAGGAGCAAACAAGAGAGCTGGGGTGCTGCATCCTGCTGGGAGAGCTGTGGGTCTGTCCTTGCAGAGAGTGCTTTGGAGAGTCAGCTGCAGTGGGTGCCAAAAATGAAAGGAATAAATGAAGTGAGATGTTGGCAGAACAAGGTGTAAGAGCAGGTGCTGTCCTGTGTCAAATAAACAGGGTTGGTGCTGGAACACCTTGCTCCCAATCTCCTGGGACCTAGTCCCACTTATGTATGTGACAGCAGGGACACAACCCCACAACATTTCAGTATCACGTAATTTTAAATGGATATTCTTGGAAACAATATGCAAAGCAGTGCCATGGCTGTGACCTGCGCTTTGCCACACATGTCCAGTAGTCCAGGCTACAAAACTGTTGCCATCCTGTTATGGGAGTGCTCCGAGCCCAAGCTGAGTATTTAGCCACTACACAGAGCACTTCCCATCAGTCCAAGAGCTGATCCTGATGGTGGGAGCGGCAGCTCCTGGAGATGGGGTCACACTACAACCCATGGGGCTTCAGCAATGTTTTATTTCAGCAGGGCTGCCACCAGCAGAGGTCCCGAAATACCAGTTTTAATTAAAAGCTGTATTTTCTATTATGCTGCACAGCTCATACATGCTGACTACTGCTCTTTCACCTCACTGGGGCTAAGTCTACACTCTTTAAAATATGTCATGTGTCAGTCAGACAGAGCCCTTGGGGGCTACGGCACTCAGGAGCCAGAGCTGGGCTCAATGAGAGTAATATGTAGGAAACAAATGAAAGAGGACAGAGGGATGGTGGGGCTAGTGGGGGAAGACCCTGAATGAAAAGAAAGAGAACGATGAGATATTGGAGGCAAGAGGGTAAAAAAAAAGCAAAAAAAATGAGGTAGGCAAATATCTGTGGCAGAGAAACACCAGATGCCTTTCTTGGAATCAGTATAATTTTCGGCACAGAGTATGCCCAGAGCTCTCCTGCTGTCTCTTGTGAGCATCGGTCCATGTAGAAATGCAAGGGGGAGAAGGAAGGAGCTGTTATGGTTAACAGTGGATGAAAAAATCAAATGTATAAAAGTTTATAGATTTACATGAACTCTCTCTAGGAGTGCTGAATGCAATTGGTCTTCCAGCCTAGACCTTCTCCTGCCTGCTACAGCAATTCACACCAGCCTTTCCGAATAGGAGCAGTTCCCACGTTTTTCTAAATGTTTTGCAATCACTGCTCTCCATCTGGAGCCCTCTCTTTTCAATGCAAGACGGGCCCTCCTTAGTAGCCCATGCATGACCACTGTGTTTTCTCCAGCAGCCGGCTGGGCTCTGCCTCCTCTTGCGTGTTGGCACGGTGGTCATGCAGGTTGCCGCAGGCAAGCACCGTGCTGCAGCCAGCAAAGCTCTCTGGAACATGGCCCAAGTCTAGCTAGATCTCAAGGCTGGTGACTGAGAGGTGAAGGTCCCTTTCTCACTCTGTGAATCCAGTCTCTTGGCCTCACACGGGTCTGGCCTCACGCTGCCTCACTAGAGGCATGTGAAGGGCTGCTTCCGACTTGTCTCCAAGGGGCTCTCACACCCGTGGTGGCTTGCACATGACACATTCCCTGTGGCCCTCTGGACAGGGTTCACCACCCCAGGGACCACCAGCCTTCCCAGCAAGCTCAGATGGTGGGTTGCCTGTCTTGAAGTCAGCAGCTGCGAGTTGGAAGAGGTTGTGGCCACTCACAGAAGGCACGGGTGCCCCGTGAGAGGGATGGCGGTGACCCTGGAGATTGGCTGTAATGCAGGGAAGCAGGACAAGCTGGGGTTAGCATCTTGCCCTCCCACTGGCAAGGGAAGGTAGGGCTGTGCCGCCTTATCTCCCATCACCTGTAGATGGCTCTTGCATACTCCGGCAGGGCTGGAGCAAAGCTGCCGCAGCCCAGCACTCTTAAACAGCTGCCAGTGATACGGCTACAGTGTCCTCCAAGAAGGAGGAAAGGGGAGAAAAATGACCCCACTCTACCCTTGAAAACTATGTTTGGCTCACATGGAAGCAGAAAGGAAAGCTTAAGTCCTGCGCCTGCCCCTTCCTCTGACTTCCCACGTCTAAAACGAGCAGATGCTTGGCTTTCCTGTGATGATGTCACAGAAACAGAGTTGTGGGAAATGACCTCACACTTTTGCCCTCCTGCTTGACAGGGACACGGGGCTGCTGGGGCACATGACTGTGGGGCTTCGGTAACACAAGATGGGAGCCATTTGCCCCAGTTATATTAAGAACATTTCACAGGCTCCAGCCTCTTGGTTTAGTTCACTTGCTGGGATCTGGTGTCAGCAGTTTTGAAAACACTCCTCTCTCCAATAGCAGTGGAAATTTGTAGGGTCCCTGTGAGACCGTCTCAGCATCCACAGGAGTGCCCAGAGTGCCAGAATAGGCTAAACATAGCACTACTAATTTTGGAGAGGTTAGGTGATCACATAAGGAGAGAGTGGGGTAGGAGGAGAGGAGGAGAGTCAGTGAAACTAGCAATGTTAGGCAGGGATAAAAGGGAATGAGTGGTTAAAGGGTTTCACTAGTGGGTTCCTAAAAGGAGCAGGGCTATTCAATGTCAGTAGTTGGCTGCAGAAACTTACTTCTCGTGCAGTGCCCTCAACAAAGCCCCAAGAGAGTCCAAAGGCAGCTCCCATGGCATGCAAAGTGTGTCTGCCTCTCATATAGAATAACCAGGAAGGATCCCATGTTTTAGGTAAATGACCCAGGCAATGCAGTGAACGAAATGATCTCTGCCACTGAGAACAAAGATGCACACTCCCTTTGCAAGTGACCAGGAAATTTTTAGGATGTTTGCATCAACACCTACTTGCAATGATGCTTCTGCTGGAGTTTGTACGACATCCCACAGCTCTGCTAGGGTGGTGTTCCTCGCTTGAAGAAGGACAGAGTCATCTGGTTTAGGTTAACCTATTGCTAAAACTGGTTTGCACTAAAAACTTTGCACTACAACAGATGAGGGAGAGCTCCCATCAGCCAACAGGGAGTGACTGGCAGCTGGGCTGGGTGATATCTTTGCCGGCTCTCTTTAGGACCACAAAAGGATGTTTTTCTCTACCCTGGACAAATCAGTCACTCAAACAGCCTAAATTACTTCTGAAGGCCCAGACATATGGTCTGTCATTGGAGATTGCCTTGTGTCAGCTGGACAGAGGAATGGATTCTGTGTGTGCGCACTTCACAAATATGACGTGGGGGGTGCAGGTTTCACCGCTGCCACAAAATGCATTTAAGTCCTCCTTTGCTGTGGGTGAGGAGCCTGGGCCTGGCTTGGTACTGTGGCTCAGTCGATATCTTGGAGCTCATGGAGCTTTTACAATCAGTTGCTCTTCTGAGCGCCACAATTAAAGCAAAAGAGCAAATCATCTTTATCGGGTGGACACTGCTCCCTTTTTAATCCCAAGCTCACTGATTCAGGGGCTAGGGTGGCAATATTTCTGCTGGTAGAAATAGATATGAGGTCATCTAAAGCATAGGGGCTCTTCTCACCCAGGTCAGCTGCAAATTCACAGCTTTGCATTTAGCTCCCTGAGCCTGCTCCTGGGTCAAGAGCAATTTCCCAGCAGTATCTGCAGGGACATGAGAGGCTCTAAGTTGCTTGGCCTCTAACTGGCTCAAGTGTTAACTGAGTTCATGCTCAGGGCAGGTCAGGGACCAGCTTTCCTCAAACAAAAGGGTGAGGGCAGGGGAGAGGGAAGTCCTCCTGCGGAGCTTCCATTCTGCAAAATGTTCCTGAATGGCCCCCCACTCTCACATGATTTGGGCATTAGGCGTGAAGGCAAGTAAGGCCTGACAAAGCTCATGCTACAGTATCAGGCACATGCTTTACAGACAAAAATAAGTATTGGCTTCATTTCCACGTTCCCTTATCACTAAACCCCTGACTTCAGCCTGGCATTGGCCACTGAACGGCTCCCTTTGCCAAGACTGTGGACATAAGTAAGAAATAATGTTTAAGAGCTGGGCAATGAGATTAATAAGATGCCACAGGTGGGATAAAACATTGTGAGCTGATCTCAAATGCTCCCTAAGGACTACTTTACCCACACCTGCTTATTCTCCCCCTCTCATCACAGCCGTGTCCCCAGCTCAGCTGGTTACTATGTGAAGTGTGGTGCCGTGTGCTGGCGACTAGGACATGGCGGCTGCTGGCAGAAAGGATGTCATTTCTGCAGTGTTAACTGCACTTCTTTTGTAACAGCAGCCTATAGCCCTTGTATTGGTTTGAAAACAAACCAGTGGGAGATCACAAGTCAAGATTGAAATTAGAAATAAGTGAAATAATACAAGGAAAAACGCTGACAAAGTCAGATA